>JBAJMU010000005.1:11960134-11990178 GCA_037952995.1 Hyposoter didymator
GAGAGAGAGAGAGAGAGAGAGAGAGAGACAGAGGGAAAGAGATAGGAAACAGCAAAAAATGTATAGAAGCAAAATTCCTGGTGCTGCTACGTCGCTGTATATTATCTACTGGTAAGGCCTGGAGGAGTTTTATTCTTGTGAAAAAATCGGCAGGTCACGACGTCGCCATGTGTGCGGCCGCTCTTTCCTAGCGATCGAAAGGAAAAAGCAACCACACCCTTTGTATAAGGATGATAAAAAATGATTAAAATATTATCATTATATTTTCCGTATATCTATTTATTTGCATTTACGTTGCAGAGTCTTCTGCTGTTCAATTTTCTTAAGCTTGGAAATATAACGGACGAGAAAAATGTTGGCAAGGGACATTAAAAATTCTGCTCTCGTCGTAACTCGAGAAAAGGACAGAGTCAGAAGGATTTATCACATTGTGGGAGAGATAAGAGATAAACTTTGCCAACAGCCCTTTTGGTCCAGTAGTCCCTGGGACCTTTCACGTTTTTCGTGTTCAATTTTTTTTTTCTGCATTCTTTTTTAATAAACCCGGAAGTATTCGGGCATAAAGCACAAAGGACTGAGAGCAATCCCGAATTTACAAGTCTCTGACAACACGACTCAACAATCTGGCCGTTTTTCTTTTGTTTTTCTCTTTTTATTGTTCGTTATTACGTCGACGTGGGAATGAAACGCCCCCAAGAAGTTACAAAATCACTTCGATATCATGGCTGATCTTACATCCGGTATGGTCTTTAATTCTCCATTACAATTTTTCGCATTATTATCAGAGAAAAGCGATGAATCCAACAAGAGAAACCCCCGCAGATAATTTTGTTTAGTTTTTTTTTCAATTTTTAACGCGCAAACAAAAACGATGGATATGCTTGTAAAATAATTATTTAGAGGCCGGGAACAGTCTCGAATGGAATCTAATGAATTCCATTACAATTATATTAATCTCCTTTTATTATCGAATGCGGCATAAACATAACCGAGACTCCGAGGCACACGCGCGTCCATCTATGTAACTAAATATGTAAGTAGACGGTGGTGAATTAAAAAATTACCAAGAAATCGCGAGGAAATGTAATATCAAGTTGCTGTCCCGGAACCACTCACGGCTCGAGAACGCACACAAGTGCTGGCCACATACGGACAATTGTGTGTGGAGTTATGTGTGCAAGAAGCTCATCGCCAATTGCGCTATATCCGAGCATCGTGTTATGAAGATTCATCATCGTCATTATAATCATCATATTCGTTAGTGAGTTATGCCAGCGAATAGAACTTTAAGAGCACGCGCGCGCTTTTCGCCTATCCGCGTAAGAATCTACGAAAGAAACGGAG
Source organism: Hyposoter didymator (assembly GCA_037952995.1). Taxonomy (NCBI): domain Eukaryota; kingdom Metazoa; phylum Arthropoda; class Insecta; order Hymenoptera; family Ichneumonidae; genus Hyposoter; species Hyposoter didymator. The sequence goes on from JBAJMU010000005.1 coordinate 11,961,479, forward strand.
CGCGCTCCTGCTCTTTTTCAAATTGGAAAGGGAGCAACGCAGGCGATTCTAACTACACAACAGAATTAATGTTTTTTTTTTTTATTCTCTCGCCCATTTTTTTTCTTCCATCCGTTTCGTGAGCTCGGAAAAATCCACGAAGCTCTCTATGAGCGCCCTACCGCCTTCGCTGCTTTATTTTATAATCGCTCAAAGATCGCGCGAGCCGCGGACAAGCCTCTCTTCCCCTGCGCCTGCATAAACATTAAAGACCAACTTTTTATTCGTCTCTCTTTTTCTCTTTCTTCCCGTTTTTTATTTTTCTTTTTGAAATAACTGTAATGAGGGCAATTATCGTGTGCGCGACAAGCAGAGTGTGACGACGACCAGAGTCGTTGTTACATTACGGCATCGCGAAACCAACACACACACACGCATTCACACAAAACAAGGAAAGGGGGAAGAATATTCTTCTGATAGAATAAGAAACGACGAGACTCCTGACTGCGTTGATACAGGGCGTTCGGATATCTCCGAGTCTTTTTTTTTCATCGAATACATTGGCGAATCCGTGATTGGACCCTGCGAATGAATTTTCCTCCTAAATTTGCAAAAAACTTTTCGGAATTATTTCGTTGCTGAAAACCAAAGAGCCGCAGAAGTTTCGAACTTTCTGACGATTTTACCAATCAATTCGACGTGCAATCGTCAGGCGTGTCGGGATCGAAGGAAAAACCGAAAAAAATTAGTTTTTCGATTGGAAAAAAACGTTGAATCATGGATTCTGAACGGTCGAGCCCATGCATACGTTAAGAAATTGACTTGACGTCCAGCGGTTGTGGATCGAGTGAAAAGTGGAGAGGCTCCAAGGAGGCACAGGATAGGCAGCGCGTGGCAGAAAAACCCCCACCCTTAATTCGTACCCCACGCATGGAGCGAAGACTCGGAACTCTCCTACTTTCTCATTCGTTCGTTCCTTTCTCGTTCGCTTCTCTTTTGGGGACTAACTTTTTTAAAATGCAACCAACAGTCTCATCTATAAATACATGTGTGTAAAATACACTTGAGAATGAGTGTAAAGACGAAACGCTCCTTGTACATGATGAACGCTCCCCCGGAAGACTCCCCCTCCGTCCTCAAGAGGAACTGCGGGTCAGAGACTTCGGGCATATTCCTCTTCTTGCCTCTCCGCGGCCTCCCCCCCCTTCCTTCTCGTATATATATTTAACGATCTTACTCTGTTATATTCTTCTCGCAACACGAAGAGGAGAGTCCCGACAAAACATATGCAAACTCATGTGGCTCGTGCCTAGAAACATTGGCGTCCATACTTCGAAACCTCTTTACCTTAAATTTCCATATCGTTTTGCATCAGTTTTCTACTAAAATCTCTGCAGACATCGTTCTGATAAAACAAATTGTGATTTTTTTGCGACGCTGACAAAAATATTGCGGAAAAACGACGATTTACCGTAAAAATCGAAGCGGATAAAATGAGGAACACGGAGAGAAATGCGGGGAAATTTATATCACAAATTACTATGATTTATAGTTTTCTGGTGACAGTTTCGTCCCTCCGATAAATTAGAGCAAAAACATAGTAATTTTTCATCTAAAATTGGGCGAAAAATGTCAAATTTCCGTTATTTCCGATAGAATTTCAATAAAAATTACTATGTTTTTGCTAAAATTTCTCAGAGGGACGACACTCTCACCAGAAAACTATGGTGGCATAGTAACATGTGATATAAATGTCCCGGCATTTCTCTCCGTGAATAAAAAACCTGAAAATGATGGAAGCGAAAGGCAAAGACAGGAGCGGCCGAAGATTTTTCGTTTCTTTGGTCGACGCCGATGTGTTAATATAATAAGAAACGTGATGTACGGAAAATGAGAGAAACGAAGAAAAAAAGAGAGCGAGAAAGAGGGATGAAGAGAATATAAGAAAAGGTTATAGAGATGAAGGAACGATGAGTGAGGAGAAGAGATCGTGCCGTAGTGAAGTAGCCTCGCTTATGGTCCGATGGTGCCCGAGGAGCATAACGACTCGCGGAGCATAACGCCACGAGCCATCATATCCTCCTTCCAGAAAGCGTCCGCGCGCCACCGCGGGCACGGGTCTCGTTTTTTTTTTTTTTNATTCACCTACTCCATATACATGCAAGAGCATGCGTGTGTACATACAGCACGAAAGAAGCTTCTCGTTTCTCGAGGCACACGCACTCCTTCTTCTCGAGCGTACAAGAACAATCGCTGCGGCTTTATATAGCACACACTTAGCTCCATACCTTTTGTACCACCCCCGCACCTTGCCCATAACTCGCGTTATATGTATATACTGCGTTCTTCCACTTCCGCGAGTTAGATCGTCGAACTGATATTAGGAACGTGCGCGCCGCCATTTTTCTCCTGTCTCCATTATTTCTCATTGCCATTTTCTCTATTTTTACATTTTTCTCGAAAATTCCAGCACCGAGTCAGTTTCGTTCAACCAACTCCGCGTTGGCCTTGGATTCATGACTCGATTAAGCTCACGAGCTTTCGCGCCATTTTGGTACCAACTTTTTGTCACGGGCTTGCTATCGTCCGGGCCGTACAGTCGCGCTAGTACTTGGCCATCTTCGGCAATAGTTCGGGATCATTGGGATAAATTTAGGAACATTTTACTTTGGATGCAAATCTCGATGACGGCCATTTTGGTACCGCAGCGATAGCCAGGCTATTTTTTTTCCAAAGCCTACGGATTGTTGGATTTTATGGAAATTTTTAACGTCGACAAACTTTCGTAAGGGAATAATTATTGAATTTTTATTATTTTTATGGTCATTATTTTGCTGACGATTCGCTTTCGTAACGCGTTTGACATTTTTTTAATTCAGGTTCTGTAGAAATGACTAATTACGAGGCATAAGTAGATTTGGAAATAATTAATGGAACACACGTGCTGGTTCATTCGGGAGAAGCGTACTGTAGCCTTTTTTATTCTTTCTATTCGATTGTATCTCAGTTTTCTCGAAATGTGTGTAAAATATATACGCACATGGTAAGTATATATATATGTAGACGCGAGACTCTGGAATTGCGGCAAGTGGTCATTGTGTCCACTACGTGCACGGACATTGCTCACGACACGCAGGAAGTACGATCCCGCCGGAGGCAACAGATTTCGGACAGATAATTATAGTGAAACTCTCTCGTCGACGCACTGCCACAGAACTATGCCGGTCACTATTCTTCTTTCTTTTTTTTTATTATTCTTTTCTCTCGTTTTTCTTTTTTTTCTTTTTTTTTAACGTTCCCAATTGTGTCGAGAGTTTCCTCCGAAGTTTAGCGATAATTGCACCCCCTCCATCGTCCCTGAGAGCGTTTCAGTGAAATTTTGAACGGCTACATTTTACGCCTCTCGTTAAAAGTTGCTGGTGTCGCAGAAAAATCGAAATTCCAATGAGAAACGTAAGAATTTTTGCTGCTACAGAGAATTAAAAAAAAAACTGGTAATCGTCCGAGTAATTACGAAAGTTTGTATTTTTTTTTAATGACAATGTATTTTTGCAATTGGAATGAATTTTAGAGATTTTCTGATCGGGATCGTCATCAATGTTTTCATCGAATGAGCAGACTGTGGATCGTTGTGTTTAATTAATCTAAAAAATGACAGATGGAAAATTTGACTAATTACGATCATTAACTTCTCGAAAGTGTCATTCGCTCGAAAAAAGAAAAAAAAGTTAATAAGTCTGTGCAGAGTCCGGTAGAGATTGATCTTTCTGACGCGGCGAGCGATGTACGAACGAGTAAATTAACAAAATCACATCGTCTTCCGGTCTTCGTCCTTCCGCCTGTACATAGCCGTGTTTTTCGACGACACAGCAAGACCGAAGGTTTGAAAAAACAACGGTTTTCTATACATACATAATTTATAGCGATATAGTAAATGAAAAAGAGGAAAAAAAGCGATGGCTGTGCGCGGAGGAGAATTAAGACTCGCGTAAGAGAGAAAGGGGAGGCTCTCGCGGAGCTCCGCGAAGGTATATATGCGAGGGAATAAGTCTCTGGAAATTGGAAGGGGAAAAAGATGGTCAGGGCGGCACCTGACCGGAAAGCGTCACAGTCGGCGAATTCAGCCTCGTTCGTTTTGCTCTTCACTGTAGAAAAATGACTATACGTATACACACTATTCGCCCTTACGCCGCCACTTCCTTCTCCGCGGACGCCCTTCTCTCCGTCATCCCGAGGGTTGTTTCGTACACCCGCAAAAAAAAAAAACAGTTCATCAAAGAAATTACGAATTTTTAATCGCAATTTTTTGGCGACGAACAAACGTCAATGCAAAAAGCTCATTCGACATCGAAATAAAAAGCCTTTACGTTGATTTTTATGGAAATGATCAAAATAAGGGAAGGAGGAAACGAAAATCTACATTTTAATGTTTTCCATGTTTTTTTAAGGAGCGAAACTTCTTTCTGAAGTATGTAAGACGCGGTACACAAGGGCACATAATAACAGGATGTTACAACGCTCTCGTGTCCGGTACATAAGTATCTGGTTTCATAAATGAAAGTGTCTTCATTCATAGATACATATTTCCATACAATTGCACATAGCATATTGGTTATTCGTACATCTCTCTTTCCTATACGCCGCGATATATCGTTTATTATGTGCAACTTCTCGTCGGTGCATTACACATGTACATAGCACCATTATATACAAATTTTTCGTACTCCATAATGTTCTGCCACTGCTGCCTTAATCATAAACTTGTTTATCCGAGTATCAACTTTTTCGCGATGCCTCTATAACCCACTTCGATCTTTCATCTTGCCCATCAAATCAGTTTTCCATTTTTTGTAACTCTCTCGATTCTATGGCTCTAAGAAAAACACTGGAAATGAAATTTTGTGAAAAATCGTTGATATTTCGTTCGGTTCGGTAAACTAAATATTTTTTGATAATTCCAAAATTTTCGTTATTTTTTCGGAACGACAAAAATTTGCTTTCGAAGAAACTTTCTAAAATATTTCTCGTTGCAATGACACCATTTTTCGAACAAAATATAAATCTTTCTGAACAAAATTTTGTTTTCAGCCAACAATTAGAAAATTTGGCCTAAATTCGACGATCAAGAGCGATGCCGGTGCAACAGGATTTCCTTTAGAGAGACGTTAAACGCTCGCGATCCCTCAGGATTGACGACGGATAATGCGAGGGTGTTACACACCCTGATCCCGCGAGCATCTCATCAACGTACGCCCTTCGGACAGCAGGAACAAAGCTTCTTCGAAAAACTCGTAATACTCGCACTTAGTTCACGTACGAATACGTCAAAAAAATGGTATCCTACGTGTTCCCTATTAGCATTGGGAGAACAAAGTGTGTTTGTGAAGGGAGCACAGGAAATCTCGGACGCACCCACCGAAACACCCCGCCTTCGTCGGACTCGATTTAATGTCTCGTTTCCTCTATGGCTACGATAAGGGGCAACAATTTTTATAGGGCTTTTGAGCCAGTCACGAGTTTATAGCTCTCTCCCTCGGAACTATGCATACATGTAAATATTCTCTATTATAATTAAAAAAAAAAAAAAGAACAAGCCGAACAAGAAAGTTTGAACGTCTATTAGGAAATGCACGATCGCAGAGCTCCTGAGCCCATCCGGTTTCAAGATTGAGATTGATATAAAAATTGCTTTTTTTTTTAATCGAAAAAAAACACGAGTGACAAGAAACTGATTGATGGGAGCAGAATTTGGACAGGAAGAGAATTTACCAACAAGCTTTACGATTCCAGCAACGAGCTTCGGTAAGTCTTCGGTAATAAGCAAGAAAAAAAATCGATACTTCATTAAAATGAATGAATGAGTCTCTCGAATGAATTTTGTTCTTGAGAGAATAAAATAAATAAATCCTAATTAGGATTTTCACAATGTGCAATCCCATGAAAGTTCAGAGAGACCGCGGTGTAAAAAAGTTGAAAAAAAAAATAGGACGATGAGAAAGGCTTGAATATTAATATTTTTTTTCTTCTCTGTTTTTCGGAAAGGAAAAAAAAACGTACAACTTTTCTGCGAGGGTTTGCATATTCATTTTTTTTCTTCCAGGGGTTGAAATTATAGAGCGCACTCCGGAGGAATTGCCTACATATGTATGAGTGGTCTCGGAGCCGGACACGGATAGTGCATCTCTCGTCGAGCCAAAGGGCTCCACTTTACATCTCCGCCGTATCCCCATTTTTTGCACACAAAAAATATTTTTTATCCAACAGAAATTCTCGTGAAATGCAAAAAAAGCTAAAGCCACAAGCTGGCGAATTAATTTAACATTTCGACTGATCAGCTGTGCTTCTGAATCTTCCATCGAGTCTCACGTCCCTCGCAAATCTCAATCAAATTAATTACCACACTCAACAACGTCATAAAAATCAAAGCAGATGCAAAAAAAATTCAATTTTCTTCGTACATTGTAAAAAAAAAGCAATTTTCCTTGTTCACGATTATAAACCACGTTCTCGGAATATAAAATGCTCGCGTGCATCGGTTTACCTAAGCCGGAGTACTCCAAAATAATGGACACAGGATACAAGCCACGAAGGAGTGAAAAAAATGTAGCAGGCCGAGAGAGAGGGTTCGAAAGGCTTAATCTAGGTCCAAGAATCGCGAAAGGTACACACTTGTGTATAAATACATATTTGTATTTTAAAAAAGTGCTATATCGTCTCTGTATACATATATTTTTATATTATACACACATGCACACTTATTTATGTATTTACGAATATAGTGTATACAGAAAAGCAACGCACTTGCGCATTAAAGAGCAATTAGCCGCGGCTCGCGAGCACGCTGATGCCCGGAAGCGATAGAACACGCCGCGCGCGTGCCATCCTTATATACCTGACTTACTTTACCTTACTTACCTGACTCTTACCTTATAGACCGTCACTACTCTCTGTACTATCGTACCCAACCACTACAGTCTCTTCCATGTACGAACAAATGCAATAGCATGCAACGGACTTTATTTTTTATTTACAGTGGCAGAAAAAATTCATCGAAACAACAAAAGTGCAAAAAAAGAGAATGCACGGAGAGAAATCAAAAATTACTATGCCACCATAGTTTTCTGGTGACGGTATCGTCCCTCTGGGTAATTTTAGCAAGAAAAGTAATTTTTATTCAAATTCTATCGGAAATAGCGAAAGTTTGACATTTTTCGCCCAATTTCAGATTAAAAATTACCATGTCTTTGCTCAAATTTCTCAGAGGGACGATACTGTCACCAGGAAGCTACGGTGGCATCGTAATTTTTTATATAAATTTCTCTCCGTGTGGAATTTGTTGATTCTTTGGTCGCACGTTGCTGCGAATCTGAAAATTTAATGGAACAAGGATCCGATGCGTATTTTCACCCAAAGTCGTTTCAGCCTCAGTTGCTTTTGCAGTTAGAAATATTGTTTGACTCTGAAATGATTTAGAGCTAGAAAAGTCCGAGCGACCGAGGTTCGAAATTTGAAGAAAAAATTTGAGTCGTTCGCGGTATGGAATTTATGTTTCTGAAGGAAACAAAAGAATAGTTTTGAAACTCGAGTGAAAAATAGTGACCAATTGTTTGGGAAGTGGGCGGCACGTGACACTCGAGCCGAGAGAACGAATATTTCTGTGTGATGAAATATTTTTCATCTGCTTGCCATATTAATCATAAAATTCAAATGATTTTTAATTGAATTCTTTCCGAAGCCTCCATTCTAATGTTACACCACGATCCAACGATTTCCATTGAAAATGCTGCAGCGAATTAAATACGAAGAATTATTTCTCGCGAAGGAATTATAAGAATGAATTTTAATAAAGTTTGTATCGTTACATGTTTTTATGCATATACGTACTCCCTGCTCTTACGGACACGAGCGTTAATCTCCTCTGCCGTAACCATCACTGTATTTCTTCCCCCCCACTCTCCTCAAAACCCCTTTTTATATTTTTCTCTTATTATGATTGTACGCTCGCATATTACTACCGAGTTTGCTGGACTCTGGCTTATTCTCAACTTACACACTCACTCAATTATCCTCTCGGTTAATCATTATCGCAGAAACTCCATCGCCGGGGCTCATTGCCCCAATGCTTAATTAACTGCTCGCCAGACGGTAATTGGCATGTGTAGGCCCGCTAGCATCGTCCACATATACGGACATTTCCACATACAAAGCTGCGCATGCACTCCTGTCAATCCTGGCAGCAACGAAGACTGCGAGCCATCGATGTATACGTCTCTGTATAACTTTACACATGGATCCTTGATGCTACGGTCTCTTACAAAAGTGGCTAAACAATTCGTGTATTCCTACATTCCTGGACTTGTAATTTCTGATATTAACCATTTTTTTTTGCGCAATACTTAATAAAACATTGCCGAATTCGTTTGGAGGCTAAAATTATTCTTCCATTTGTTCGGCATGAATATTTCTTCGACTTTCCCACTAATTCGCATTTTTTTTTTTCACCACGAACGTAAATAAAATGTTGCGAAATAATTGGAAGGTTTTCGCGTTGATATTTCAACAAATTTAACGAGATCGTCTCCATGCGTGACTTTGCTTATTTTGTGAAGATGCACAATTTAAAAAACTTATCTTGTCGAATTCGTTTGGAAATTATATGCGGAGAAATTTGTACAAAAAATTACTATGCCCCATAGTTTTTCCTTTTTTTTCCTTCAGAAACATAAATTCCACACCGCGAACGACTCAAATTTTTTCTTCAATTTTCGAACCTTGGTCGCTCGGACTTTTCTAACTCTGAATCACTTCAGAGTCAAGCAATATTTCTAGCTGCAAAAGCAACTGAGGCTGAAACGACTTTGGGTGAAAATACACATCGATCCTTGTTCCATGAAATTTTCAGATTCGCTGCAACGTGCGACCAAAGAATCAACAAATTCCACACGGAGATAAATTTATATAAAAAATTACGATGCCACCGTAGCTCCCTGGTGACAGTATCGTCCCTCTGAGAAATTTGAGTAAAAACATGGTAATTTTTAATCTGAAAATGGGCGAAAAATGTCAAACTTTCGCTATTTCCGATAGAATTTGAATAAAAATTACTTTCCTTGCTAAAATTACCCAGAGGGACGATACCGTCACCAGAAAACTATGGTGGCATAGTAATTTGTGATCTAAATTTCTCCGCATTTCTCTCCGTGTGAGCAAATGATTTTCTGGGATTCTCAACAACAAAAAAAAGGAATGAAAAGTGGAAATTTTTAGTCCATCGGAAAGGACGAAAAAGTTCTAGGAGATCGTGCTCCGGCTCTTTGTCTCGCAGTAGTTGTCGCTTTTTGTACGGAAGAGAACTGATAAATAAAAAAGAAAAATTGAAGCAGAATAGTTTAGTGCAAGACCTTGCATACCGCGGGAAGGATCTTGGCACATATATTCGTAAACTGGGCGTATGGCGAACGAAAAAGGAAGCAGTAAGAATAGAAAAGTGAAGAGTGGGCCGGAGAGCGAGAGAGAGAGAGAAAAATATCGCGCAAAGATCACGGATCATCGTGCGGAAGAGATAAAAGAGGGCTGGTCGTTGTGCTTGACCATAAAAGTTAAAATGGTAGTAGTACCGCGGCTCTCCACTTTGGCCTGATCGATTTGTGGTGATTTTATAACTCTTCGACCTGCTCTTCGAGCTGCCGTTCGATATCGTTTCATGTACAGCTTGGAAATAGAAGCCCCCCAGTTAAACATCGCCAAACCCTTTCGTTTCGATAGCTCGTCTCGTTCAAACGAGCCGCTCGATATCTTAACATCTCGTACAATATAAACTAGAGAAACGTGCATTTTTCCATACAAATCCCTTCGCGCGAGGCCTTTTTCCCCGAGTATTCGCCAAAGTAACGTCAATTTCCTTTCCCTTTTTTCAGGCCTCGTTTTTTTTTTCTTTCTTTCAACATTCACTTCTTATTTCCTCGAGCTTCAAATTCTCCAGCGATAAAGTCGCTCTTTGTTGCTACCAAGAGTTTCGAAAACCTTTTCCAAGTACTAGGCCGACGAGAAAATCATCTTTGTCCAGATTCCCCGTGATATACGACGATTTTATGGACAACCCTCTTATTTACGAGGCAAATGGAACGATAAATCGCGCACCACTCGATCCATCAGTTTTGAAAAATATTTTATTTCATTTTTACTTATTTAAATATCATACATATTTGTAACTTTTGTCGAGGATCCACATGGACCGACGTCACTGCCAAGAATATTCAATTTTTCGAATGCCCCAAACATTTTTTTCATCCAACCGAAACTTTTCAGACGAAATTTTTTTTTGTTTGTTTTCTAGTTCCAAAAATTAATGGATCTTCTGGAAATATTCACATCCGAAATGGTGTCACATAAAAAACTTTATTTCTGTGTCGAGAAAACGTGATTGACGATTTAATGGAATGATGCTTCCAAATTGTACGATTACAGGGCGAGCGATTGTTGCCTGGAAGAGAAAACTACGGGCAGACGTTGCGACGTCGATCACGAATTACGAATTTGTTCTCATGATTGATGAATTTTGTACGAACGAGAGCGACGATTCGAGGGAGAAATACCGGAGCTCCAAATGTTTAATAAAAAACACGAAAAACGAGAAGTACAAAACTAATTAGTTAGCGTTAAAAATAAAAAAGTGTAAAAAATCCCTAACCCACGATGTAAAGACTATGAATGTGTTTTTTTCTCCTCAACTTGCAGCCGATTGAGAAAAAGTGCTTTATTGCTGCTTACCAAACGCGCAGTTTTCCCGGTGTCGCAAAAATCCTGCGACGCGTTAAGAAGCGAAAGAAATCAAGTTTTACCGAGTGGTAAAATTTCTTTATCATTTCTACAGATCCCATTCAGATGAGGCACTTCGATTCGACGTTTTGCTCGTTCTCCGTTGGCACTGCTTCGGCTGTCAGTGCTAAAACTTGCTCGCACACGCGCTTGTAAACCCATGCATCACCCTTCAATCTTTTACGACGTATACCGACCATTGGTTTCGCGTCTGAAATCCCTTCGAGCAGACAAACTTCGAGCTCAAAGGAACAAGCTTTTCTCGAGGTGAACGGCTTCGCGGACTCTTTGATATTCTCTGTGTCGAGCGACTCGGTTTCACCCTGAAGAACGAATCTGAAAACCATTCGGTTCATTATTTTCGTGCGATGAAAAGTTTTTTTTTTTCAAATTTTTCATTTTTACAAAACGTTCACGAGGTGGATTCGACGTTTTTGTTGTTGTTGTTTTTTTTTCAAGGTTTTTTGATAGTTCTGCATAGTACAAGAAATTTTTACCCCTTCCTACGACAGATTATTCCTTTGCGATGAAGCGCACGTCGAAGTTGCAAAAGAACGTATTCCGGACAGTCACTGGACGTTGACGAGACGTTGCAGAGTCCCTGAACAATTAAATTAATAATCGGCTATTTTCTACGCGTTGCGAAAGTCAATAAAAAGAGAGGAACGAATAAAAAACTGGTAAGAAAAGATTGGCGCGAGCTACGAGCATCGACGTACCTTGCCCGAAAGCATGTTGGGCTGGTCGCTGTTGTTCTCCTCGTTCTTCGTGCGACGTTTCGGTGTCAAAACACATCGTACTCGATTCAATCCACGCTCGAGACCCATGATGACTTTTCTGGCGCTACCCGGAGTCGAAGTCGAGGATTGCGATCCTCTGGAAATTCAAAAAATCTCGTTGGTCTGGAAATCCGCTTTGGAAAGTCGAGCAATTTTCATTTCTTTCAATTCGATTCATACTTGGCTGGTGTGCCTTCCTTTATCGTCGGAGTTCCGGGTTGTCTGTTCTTTTCCGTCGGCTTCTTCGTCGGGACTGTAAAAGAATATTTGAAAAAACATTTTTTTTCGAAAAAAAAAAAACAATCGATCGGAAGATCGAAAGGATCGAAAATCTTGAAATTAGGTTCGTTGAAAAATTTATATTCTTATCAACGCGATAATTACAAAGTCAAGCCTCCTCGGGACCAGAGAACGATCTCTGTTTCCCTCAATTTACCGTTAACAAGTTTCTAATTAGTTGGTTGGCTACTTTGGGTAATTAGAGTGCAACAAGGACGCCGAGAAATTCGCTGCTGACTTTAATTACACAATGGGATGAAACTTACCCGGTGAAGATGGATCGTCGGGATCGCGACTGCGCAATCTCTTGCGTCCCGGTATGTTCGGCTCCGTGAAATTGTCTCCTCGAATTTTGTCTACGGAAATAAATGGAAAAACTCAACGCACAGCAAATTCATGTCCAAGGAAAAAGAAAAACGAGAAATACGAAGAAAAATGAAAATATCGATATCGTGAAAAAAAATGTTTACCAGTATCCGGCGTCGTTGGCAACAAATTGTACGTCCTTTCGTTTATCGGTGACCTCCCTAAAACCTTGCTCCTCGGGGACTGATCGAGCTCCGTTATAAAATTATTCATCCCTCTTTCGTACTGGAGAAAAAAAAATATTGAAATTTGCTGAAAAATTCGAAGACCGATGGACGGAAAATGAAACAGAACTCACCACGACTTGCTTGATATGCGACTTTGACGAAGAAGATATTTTCAGAGACAAGCCTTTTATTTTTCTGTCCAGCAGCAACAAGTACGTGGCTGTTCTGTAATCAGTTCTCGCGCTTTTCATCAGTGTTCTCCAAATATCTTCGTTTTGTTCGCCGCAGATTGCTGCCATGGTGCTCAATACTTCATCGTCTCTCTCGAACTGCAATCAAACGTTGTTTCAATGCATAAAAATCGCAAGTACAAAGCAACGTCCAGCAGCAATCCTTACATTTATCTTTTTCACGAAAGTTACAGGGTTTAGAAATCCTGATGTGATCCAGGGATGGGTGCACAATTCCCCGATAGTGATTCTCTTCTTTGGGTCAGTTTGTAACATTGCACGAATGATTCTTTTACTACTGCTCGACAGCCAACTGGGTTCGTCATATTTTCCACTCTGAAAGTCGATCCTCAGTTTCAACAAAAAAACAGCAACAAGTTTTCCTTCGAATTTCTGTTTTTTACACTTACAAGTATTTTTCTGTACAGGTTTTCTATGTTACTATCGTCAAATGGAAGGAATCCGCAGAGCAGAGCGTAGAGAAGGACTCCCATGCTCCATATGTCTACTTCGGATCCTGTTTCAATAAAAAATCAGCACTTTCGATCAGTTTGGACAGAAACTAACGAATTTTTTCACTGAAAACAAAATTTTGTTGGAAATGATCGACATTTTGTTCGATACGTTCGACTAAACGTTTTTTTTGAATAATCGTAAAAATTGTGTCATCGCAGCAAGAAATATTCTAGAAAATCTCTTCGGAAGCAAATTTTTGTCGATCCAATCGTAAATTTTGCTGACTATTCCATTAAAAACTAAATATTCTGCCAAAATAACGAAAATTTTGAAATCATCGAAAAATATTTAGTTTTATTATTTCAAGGAACAAAAACAAAGCTGATGGCCAATGAATCTTTATTTTTTATTGAAATTCATAATTATCCATTGTTACAACAATTACCCAAGTATTTCTTCCCCAATATCAATTCCGGAGCAGCATAAGTTGGCGAACCACAGGATGTGTAAAGATGCGCTTGCATACCACCTTTGGGTTTGGCGCATAGACCAAAGTCTATGAGCTTTAGATTTTGATCTCGATCCAACAAAACATTTTCCTAATAAACAAAAACAATCATTTGTATTTTCAGATTTGTTCCAGAAATTTTAGTTGATATGAAAAGTCGCTGCAACGTGTGGATGCTGTTGATTCATTAATGGCTACGATTAAAACTTACTGGCTTGAGATCTCTGTGCGCGTATCCCAGACTGTGGAGGTAAGCGACTGCAGACACGATTTGACGAAAAAATTTACGAGATTCTGATTCGGAAAGCCTATTTTTGTCAACTGCAAAAAAAAAGTCAAACATTTAAGAAGAATTTTTCTGGCAGTTTAGGAAAATGACAGTTTATAGGAACGAAAATAAACTCGAAATACCAACCGATATGATCGAACAGTTCGCCACCGGAACAATGTTCGATAACCATGAAGTAATGACTCGCAGTTTCGACTACTTGGTATAACTTACAGACGTGCTGATGAGACAAAGTTTTCAAAGCTTCGATTTCGAGTTTTACTCGTGGCAAATCGTCCTAGAGTGAAAAACACAATTTTTATCTTCGTCAATAATGAAACTACGATTTTTACGACGAGGTTATGAAACATTTGGAAAAATATTGACCAAAAGTCCAACGACGAGATCAGGGGGAATTAAATCCTTTTAATAAAATATTGGACGATTGAAAATCGATGTAATGTTTATTTACAACTCACTCCCAATGCTGCTTTTTCCATAATCTTAACCGCAACTTTTTCACCGGTCGCGACATGTGTGGCGAGCTTAACTTTTGCGAAACCACCACAACCGATAGTCTTTTCTAGCTCGTACAATCCTTTGAGAGCCATTGGACGCACCATTGCTTTTAATTATATTTCAAAGCCACGAATAAAGCGTTCAAAAACAATAAAAATAAGAGTAGTTTCGCGAAAATGGACGCATCACGTTATATTTGAACTGACCAGATTTGTAACGTAAACAATTTGTGACAGCCAACCCGCGAATACCACAAGCTTCGTGTTACAATGCTGCCAAGTGTAGTTCACACTTTCTCCGCATGGCTGTATTGGCAGCATTGCGAAGTTGGCTTTTTTACCTACTCCTCCACCGGTGACTCCGTACTCCCGACTCCGTGCTCGTTCGTTTATCAGTTTGTTAGCGAAACAGTGTTCGTGTTGTTTACAAAGTGCTCGAAACTTGTGAAAAATGCCAGCTCTCGATAAAAGAAAGGGTGACGATATTCTCGCTCTTGTTCCAGCTTCGAAACGAACCAAAAATGAAGTCGTCTTCAGCAGCAGAGAAAAAGCTGTTATTCAAAGTGTGAGTTAACCTAAAATACATACTTGATGCCAAACAATTGTCAATAATGAGCCCAACGTTTTATTCGAAATAATTATCGCTCCTAACGACGAATGAGACGATGACAGAATATAAAAAATATATTCACGATCTTGTTAAAGGGACCACCACGGACGTCCTCCTTAATGGCTCCGATAATGCTACTAGAAGGCCACGGCGGCGACATTTTTGCTCTGGAATTCCATCCGGAAGGACAATACCTCGCTTCCACTGGTTTCGACAGACAAATCTGTGAGTATCAACTTCAGAAATTCAGTGTCATTTTCCACAAACTTTAAATATTGCATAATTCTAGTTTCGACAAAGTTCTAACCGTAAATAAACAAACCATCTCCGCATAACGTTTTCTTGATTCTCCGATAACACCTCCAACACGAGTATTCTATCAAGACAACGTTTTTGTGCTTGGAAATGTGATTTTCTACAGTTTCAAAACAGAAATAATTGAATTTGCGTGTGATATTCAAACCGAAACAACCAGAAACGTAAAGCAGAAAGTTTGGAAGTTAAAAAACGATGTATTCGGTAAATTACGTCGGATTATAAGTTGGCGACTATCGTAATCCATGAAATTCATTTCAAATCCATTTCAACCTCAGTCATATGGAACGTTTACGGAGAATGTGAAAACATCTCTGCGATGTCGGGACACAGTGGCTCCGTCATGGAAATGCACTTCAGTCCGGACGGAAGTAATTTGTATACCGCCAGTACGGACACTACGTTGGGTCTGTGGGACCTGGCGGCAGGAACCAGAATAAAAAAACTCAGAGGTCACACGTCTTTTGTCAACTCGGTGTCCGGAGCCCGGAGAGGTCCGACGCTACTCTGCTCCGGCGGCGATGACAGCACCATCAGAGTTTGGGATCCAAGAAAAAGGGGACAATGTTACACGCTCAATAATACTTATCAGGTAAATAATTATTCATTTTTCAAGCATGAGCCTTCGTATCCGCAGAACGAGGATGAAGTTGTTTGTTTCTGAGTTTCCATTTTCCACATGATCCGTGTCATTTAAAGAGAAACGCATGTTTACCCCTAGAATTACGAACCGGGGTATCTACCCCACTGCAAGCTTCGAATTGCGTTCCTAATTAATTTTCCAGCATTTTTGGGCATTTGAATCGATTTTTCACGAATTGAACTTGATTAAATTAGTTTTTCTCTTCACGATTCTCTTCAGCATGAAAAAGACAAAAAGATTCATGCACCTGAAAGTCAGATTTCTGCCTCCAGACCGATTTTACGAGCAAGAAACCCGTGGGTTGAATATTTAACTCGATTTATAATTTGAAGGTGAAAAAAATGGGTTTTGTAGTTCTAGGCTTAATTTTCCTCACAGCTGTACGCAAATTTTTACGAATATTCATTGAATTGCGTTATGAAAAAGTCTGATAAACACAATTTGGGGTACAGGTTACATCCACGACTTTCAATGACACAGCCGAACAAGTAATAAGCGGTGGAGTCGACAACGACATAAAAGTATGGGATCTAAGGAAGAATGCTGTTCTGTACAAGTTGAAAGGACATTCCGACACAGTGACGGGCCTTAGTCTCAGTCCTGATGGCTCTTACATTCTCTCAAACGCAATGGACAATACTCTGAGAATATGGGACGTCAGGCCTTTCGCGCCCTACGAAAGATGCGTCAAGATTCTCTCTGGACATCAACACAATTTCGAAAAGGTAAGAAATGACTTTTGACCTTTCAGACGTTCGGTATCGAGGGATCATTTCCTTTCGATGATGAAAATAATTCAATGAAATTTTTTATTGAAATTTCAGAATCTTTTGAGATGCGCCTGGTCCCCGGACGGAAGTAAAGTCTCATCAGGTTCCTCGGATCGTTTCCACTACGTGTGGGACACGACCACACGAAAAATCATCTACAAATTGCCGGGACACAATGGATCTGTCAATGACGTTGATTTTCATCCAAAGGAACCGATTGGTAAGTAATGCCTGAAAAAAAAACTCAGAAAAGCTGCAACTATGAATTGTCAAAAATGAGTTTTTTTTACGAAAAAAACACATTTTTCCCAAATAATATTATTAGCAATGGTACGAAGTACGTTTATTCTAGTCCTTTTGTTGTTAATTTTACAGTCTGTTCCGGTTCGAGCGACAAACAAATCTACTTGGGTGAAATTGAGACATCCAGCTGAGCGTATCGATCCCGATCGGAATATCTTATAACAAATCTTTGTAATAGATTATAACTAACGATTGTATGAATAATTGTAAAAAATCGTGAATGAAGAAAAATAAAAAACAAAGTTGGATTTTTATTAATTTTGACAATCTAATCCAGAGAAATTGCGAATTTCTGTTTCTTTTGGACAATAAATTTTTGACAAACAGCAGAAACGAAATTGGGCCCAGCATCCTGGGTCCCATCGTTTCTAACATTTTTCGAAGAATTAAAAAAATTATTTTAATAAACAAAATTTAATTTCGATTCGCGTTCTGCCAACTATACGGTGGACTGATTTTTATTTGTTATTAACAATACGTAACGTCATAAATTACAATAATCGTGGCATTAAATAGCGTAAATAATTCCTAAACAATAACAGCAATAAAAAATTCGAAAACCCATAAAATTTAAACCGTCCAATCGATTATTCCCAAATTCAATACCAACCTTCCTATTAAGATACTCTATTTATAAAAAAAAAATTGATAATAAATCTCGAAATTTGCGAAAGTTAGAGTGCCGACACCATTTTTTCGAAAATTTCAAAATGCCGTAGAGTTCGTATTTTTTTAGCTGTTCTGACGAAATTGTCCGTGAACGAAGAGCTGGTCTAGACTAACATCTGTGCAAAACGGGAGCCATGTAGCTCAAACCGTTCTCGAGTTATGAACATTTGAATTTTACAGTGCCAGAACATACACACACACACACATACACACACACATCCGGACATTTTTTGTAGATATGATTTTTCGACGTTTTGGGACATTTTAAGCACATTGACATTGAAAACTGAAAAAAAAAAAATTTTACCGTCACATAGCTTCCTCTATGAGGAAGCAAAAATAACAATTGTTATATCCATCTGCTATGTATACCGAACTTATAAACACAACTGTGAGATAGACACGATTTTCATCGACTGCCGGTATCGATGCACGTTCCAAGCTTTTTATATAAAATGGAGATGTCGTTACCCTGGCATTCCTGTGATATGGCTCGTCGTCACGTTACATTTTTCATGATGTTTTCCCTGACATATTAGTGTTCGCGACCATCGTAGGTGTTTGGGTTTGTTATCGTTTCTGGATCTCGAAGAAAATTTATATTTTCTCTCTCGTCTTCATTTTAGTTGATATCACTCGGTCTTCGCCTTATCGCGTCTTCCTCGTGAGTATCGAGTTTTATTTAAATTCTTCTGATAACCCACAATATTTTCATATTTTGATTTCATAACAAAGGCAACAAACGTGTACGATTCGTCGAATTATTCGCGTATTGGAGCGTAAAAAGGTTTTTTTTTTTTTATCTTATTGCGCAATTATTCTAACAAGAACGATGCATTTCTGTCAGCTGTCACTTCCACGTACATTCCATGCAAACCTTCTACATCGTACTGCATTTTTATATATTGCACAATCTTGCATCACTATGAAAAAAATTTGTTAGTGAATAGGACAAACACATTGATTTTGAAAAAAAAATGGCATCCCCATGGGCTAAAATACAGACGAGCAATGAAAATGTCAGTTTTGAAGAAATTGAGGCCGAAGAATTGGTGAAGAGTCAACAAGAAAGGTAAAAATGCTTGATCCGTCAAGTTGATAAAAACTTGACTCGAAATTGATGTTTGTGAAAAAACGATTCTATCCAGGGAATTCAAAAAATTTGCAAAACCACAACCGGAGCAAGAAATTCCAGACGAATGCGCAGATTGTCCTTTGGACGGTACTGACAGTGACGCAGTGATTGCACAACTACTTCAGAATCAGTACAACCGCGAATACGATTTACTGTTGAAAAGGACGGAAGAGAAGTTCAACGGAGCTTCAAAAGGTAAAAATTTCATGCTTGCAAAATACACAAACCTTCTTTTTTCTACAACTGTCGTTCTTCCCACGGATTCGATCGAATCGTCAACCCCATGACTGAGGAATCTGTACTTTATCCATGTTTTTGAAGCAAAAAACAAAATTAGAAAAAAATTCCATATTTTCTCTCGATTGTGTGAAATAATCACTATTTTTGGAGAAACGCGAAAATTTAGAATCCGTTTTCACGAAACTTTGTTCATTTTGAGGTCATCCAAGCCATCGATTCCAAATTTTAATGAAAACGTATAGAACCCTTTGCCTGCGCACCTGCTATGAGTGCAACTGGATCAATCTGACCCAAGACGTTTTTCAAATCGTTGTATTCCGGCAAATATACTTTTTTTTTTCTTTTTTTTTTTGTAGAAACCAAACAAGGGGTGACAGAAATTTTTTCGGGTCAAAACGACCCAGTATGTACTCGAAGGGTAAAAAATCATCGCGTTCCTTTCAGTCGCCGATTTTCCTGATTCCTACCGCTTGAATAGCCCCAAGAGCAATAAAAACGATTCAGTTGATAAATATTTTATGAAATATTGTGAAATTTCAGTCAACATTTCGTACTCGAATTACCGAACCGGGCCGACGCTCGATCTCGATGAAAAGGAAACGAACAACGACGAGGAGAAAGATTTGGACCGATTTGTCGTGAGTCACTAAATTCATGAAAAAGCACGAAGAAATATATTTTCTTTTTTTTTTAATGAAAATATAACGCTTCGTCGTGTGAATTGCAGAGCGTCGAAAAAGAGTACGCGGATATAAAACGTTGCGGTTACAAAAAGATGGGAGAAGGTTCAGAGATCGTAACGAAACACGACATGCTCATGTCGTCGAGGATAAACGCTTGCAGGGTGTTGGAATTCCCACCGGGAATACAAACGGGAGATACAGGAGGTTTCGACGCAAAACTAAACAACAAAGTGTTCAATACTCTGAGGGCTCACAGCCACGCTCACTGTGCTCGCGAGAAAGCCAAAGCGAGACCTCACACGAAATAACTCAATGTTCCATATAAAGAAAGGTCTTACAAAATACGAGCTCATATTGAGATGGAAAAAATAAAAATATATTGTATTTTAAAGTTGCAACAGTGACTGCCAACAAACGAATGTTCTTATTGCAATATTAGTAGAAAAACAGAACGAGAAATGAGATCCCACAGAGAAAAGAAATAAAAAACTGATAATGACGGAAAAAATAGACTTGGTTATTAGAAAATGCTAGAATGAGCGAAGATCGTAATGGATTTTGAAATTCAATTATTTTCACTCAATTGGAATGAAGTATTTGGAAATAAATATTCACTTGTTTTTTTTTTTTTTTTCTTAAAAGTTCTCGAAGGACTGGCCATTACAATCGCGCTCACTCCTGCACACGAGGAACGATATCACAGCGCACAATCATTTTTAACAAAGATTATTCTAAGCGTAAAAATCGGAGCTCATCGTAAATCGATCGTCGGAGGTTTCGTGGGAATTTTACCGAGAATGAATTGATCCGCGAGGTAAGAGCTTTTTTCGTCATCGGTTAATTTGCCCTCGATCGTGTAGGCGCTCTCGTCGATTACCGAAGCTGTAGTGATCGAGCCAAAGTTTGATTGTCCAAAGGGTCCACCTGAGGACGTAGTCGTTTGTGCTGTGCCGAATGGCGTGTTGGTTTGTTGTTGGGAACGTGGAGCAAAAGGATTGCTCGTGGTCGTGGTGCTCGTGGTCGAGGCGAAAGGAGTGCTCGGAGTATTTCCGAATGCAGGACTTCCGAAGGGTTGCGTTTGTGGGGGCGGGATTGTCCCGAAAGGTGGAGGATTGTCTGGCGAGGGGAAAGGCGAGTCACCACAAGCTGCGAGCGCCCCGCCGAAAGTTTCGTTTGCAGGTGGAATGGAACCTCCGAAAGCGGCGTTTCTCGCGAATGGCGATGTTGCTGCAGTTGTTCCGAAGGGACCGGCGGAAGAACCGAAAGGTGCCGCAGTCGTGGTGGCGGCGGCGGCGGCACCGCCGAAAGCCGAAGCTGCTAAAGCCCCGAAGCTGCTGGTCGTCTGGGCGTTTGATCCAAAAGTCGTTGGCTGCGTGCCACCGAAAACACTGTTGGGAGGGATTGTGGGGTTTTCGAACGACGGCGCAGCTCCGAAATTTGAAAAGGGCGCTGCCGCTTGAGGTGCCGCACCGAATGCTCCAGCGGCGCCAAAAACAGGAGCTCCACCGAACGCCACTGCGTTCTTTGGCTGCGCGAATATCGAGGTAGAGCCTATAGTCGTCGAAATGGCTGGACTTGCTCCGGAAGATCCGAAAATAGAATTCCCGGAAGCGCCGAAAATACTCGGTGAACTCGTCGGAGCCCCGAACAGCGACGAAGCGGGAGCTCCGAAAAGACTGTTCGTTGCTGTTGTTGTTGTACCGAAAACCGAACTCGTGGATTGAGCGCTTTGAGACATTGAAAAAGGCCCGTTCGACTGACCGGTTGTGCCAAAAGTTGTCGACTGTGCAAACGCCGTCTGACCGCTGCCTCCCCCGAAAACTGAATTGCTCGACGAACTCGCAGTCGCAAAACTCTGCATGTTATTTTGATTCCCACCGAATACAGAACTCGTGTTTGTCTGACCACCGAACACCGGAGTCCCTCCGAACGATGGTTTCCCACCGAAAACCGTTGTGTTGGTAGTTTGTGGCCTCCCAAAAATCGAAGATGTTTGAGCTCCCGTCACTGCGTTGAAACTTCCTCCGAACGGATTTCCGCTCGCGCCAAAGGGTTTAGATCCAAATACATTCGCGCTCGCGCTTGTCGATTGACCCATTTGCGGAGTCGACAGAGCAAAGTTTGTCTTTCCGCCAAATCCAGCGTCTCTGTTTGGTTTTTGCAATTTTTCCTTAAAACAAAGAAATTCAAACATTAATAGAAATTTCGACGTTTTCTAATAAATCGAGTCGACTCTAAAACGACCGAGTCAAGAATGGGAAATCGCTCACCAACATAGCGATCGTTTCGTGCGTCGGATTTTTCAAGGCTTCGCGTTTTGCCGTCATGGCTTGACACAATTGTTGGAACTGCAATTTCTGTAAAAAAAAAACTCCACTCCGTTAGCCAATTTTCAATTGCTAGAAATTGCAGAGAACGTCATTCTAAAATCGCAGAACATGAGGAAATTCTTTCTTTCGACTTGCCATTTGATCTACCGTCCCATTTTTCTGTGCCTGATACATTTCCCATCGAACTTCCTCTGGCGAGACATCGTCCATCCCTGGAATACAGGGCTGTTCCTTCAACGGGCCGAAACATGAGAGAAGCCATTGTCCGCCTCTTTCCGCGGTTAAAACTTCTTCCGCGACCCCCAAACTAGAGAGACAGCGAGAAATTGGTTCACAGCATTCGAAGCAGCAATAAAAAGTTGGCGATAGTCAGGATATTGAAAAAAACAGCTTTTCGAATCGTGGAAAATTATTCAGCGAGATTCTTAATCTGTTTTTTTTTTTTTTTTAAAGCAATAAAATAGTTCGGAGCCACAATTTTGTTTCGCAATACTTACACGATGTTTTTTCCTTCCACGAATTGTTTGTTCGTACCGGCCTGATTAGTACCTAAAACATCGTAACAATCGATGTGACATTTTTCCGAATAGAGGTTAGGGTTACCGAGTTTAACGCGAATCGTTGGGGGAATAAGTGACGATACATTTTTATTATTTTTGTTTAATTAATAGAATTACCAAAATTGGGGTGTTGAAATCTACAATATTGTCCGTAACGGCATGTTCCTTGTTGGAAGTATTTGCACACAACCATCGTGTCAATAAAAAGTTAACCTGTATTCACAGAGCCCAAAACTATATTTTGTCTGGTACTTTTATAAAGTATCGGATGTTCAAACTGCCGATCAGTAATTGTTTTCTTTCTTTCGTGCCAGAGAATTAATATAATTTATTTAATCGTTTAAAGGACGAAAACAAAATTTACGTTGTACAACGTTTACGTCGTTATTCAACGGCATATCGCACATTGCACACTGTCAATATAAACGAATTCGTTCGGACCGTTCGGACGTGACATCGAAGCACGGTATTTTCTTACACACACCGTTTTACAGTTCGTCGTCGCTTACGTAAGAAAAAAAAACTTTCAGGGATTCAATCTGACGCTTGGCGGCGCGGCAATCGACCTTCGTGGCTTCGTCCCGCGACTGCGGGGGGACACGGCAACCGTTTCAGTACACAACACACTGTACAGTAAAAAGACGCTGATGACGCTGACGTTTGACGTCTGAGTCTGACTTCGTCACGATAAACGATAAATCGAGCCTTGAGAGTGCCTTAATAAAAAATCATGGGGTTGTTCAATCGAATATCTAATCTTTTAGGCCTGAGGAAAAAGCAAGTTAACATATTAGTTGTAGGACTTAACAGCAGTGGTAAGTCAACGGTCATCAAACATTTCACACGTGAGGACGACCGTTGCATAGAAATAGTGCCCACCGTTGCGTTTAATATCGAAAAGTTTGCATGTAAGTTTTCATCAGAGTGAATCTTGTAAAACACGTTACAAACAGTGTGTAAAAAGCTATAAATCGAGAAAGTGTCAGCATCGACATCACACAATCTTGTACTGTAATTTTTTGTGTACACAATGCACTCGTTTCTTTTTAATAAATGCGATCGTTTGTTTACACCTCACGTTTACTCCTTTTTTTGCCATCCACTTTGTCCACGTCTTTATTTCCATGATTTCCCACAATCATAAAATATTCGAGCGTTCGAAAAACCCACGCAAAGGATTAGCTCGTACTTTTTTGTATCGAAAACTTGTCAATTTAGTGAATTTTGGAGTTGAATAAAAAAAAGACGCTGTCGCGTCTCCAAATATTCTGGTCATTTTCATCAAATTTTCTCATCGAAATCAATGGAAATATTGAAATGCTCCGAACAAGAAAAATAGACCAATGGAAAAAATAATGCCATTGCTTTTGTTGATCTTTCGTGTTGTTCATTTTGATAAATAAGGAAAATTTCCGTGCAGATTAAATGAGAAATCGAATTCTGGGCACAAAACGCTTTAAAAAAAAATCGGCACACTTCCGACACCGAAAAATGAATTTTATTTCGATATAAATAAAATTTGTGAATGTCCACGCGTTGTGGGAAGGAAATAAGAGCACGAAATGCAAAATGTGCATTATCACAATCACAGAATTTGAGCAATTGAGTTTTTGAGGGAAATATTAAGTAAAAACTTTATTTTTAATCAATTTTTTATGTTCTAGTGAAAAATGTCAGTTTCACAGCATTCGATATGTCGGGACACGATCAGTACCGATCATTGTGGGAACATTATTATAAGGATTGCCAAGGAATCATTTTTATAATCGACAGTAGCGATAAATTACGATTGGTTGTGGCGAAGGAAGAACTAGACATGCTTCTCCAACATCCGGACATAGCTGGTGCTTGAATTTTGTCAAATATCTTTTAATAGCTCGATCAGCAGAATAGCAATTAATCCTTCGAACGCACGCCTCCCATGAGGGCATCTTGGGTCAATCTGACCCGACGCGTTTTTCAAATATTCCGGTAAATGTGAATTTTTAAAATTTTATTTGCAGAGACATTTTTTGTACTGAATTTTCGATATTTTATGGCCCGAAATGTATAAAAGTGTTGGGGTCAAAACGACCCAGGATGCACTCGAAGGATCAATTGAAAAACGAGTCAAATCGAAATGAAACATTACAAGATCGATTTTATTGGAATCAAGTTTTTTAATACCACCAAAATTGAGCTCAAGGTCAACAGGCCACACGAGAACTGTGGCAACACGAAGATTCCGATAAATTCTGTTAAAATCATTGATCCAAGTTTATTGCCATCAAAACCGTTGCATCTCAAGGTTGTCGGAACTTAATAACATCGCAGAAACAACGATCCCACGATTTACACGATTCCCCGATTATTTCCAGGACGCAAATTGCCCATACTTTTCCTAGCGAATAAAATGGATTTGCCGGATTCTTTAACGACCGTAAAGCTCGTTGCTGGCCTCGGATTGGAGAGGATTCAGAACAAACCTTGGCACATCAAAGCAACGAATGCTCTGACCGGAGAAGGGTTGCAATCTGCGATCGAATGGCTCACGGATCAGATACGAGACATACATGTCGCTAAAAGATAATAACTCGCTCATTAGAAAAATCAAAATTTGTAATATTTCATGTTTTTTTTTGCGATGAAGAATTTCGATTAAATTTCTAAAGCGTTAGAAATTAGTGCTGATTCAAGTTCATCGACGAACCGTCAAATAAATTAAGTCCATTAAAAAACCAGTGACGAACGATTTGCACAAAATTTTGTTTTTATTTTTTATACAATTTGTTTTTCATTATTTTTATTATTATTGTTATTATGTACATTGGGTATAAACGTCAGAGCTTAAGATATTTTCTACTTTACGTACTTCTCCATAAACTTGCGATGGAATTCACTTCGCAAAGAATCGTTGATGAATACTTCGTGTTTTTTCTTTGGCTCGGAACGCGCACAATTCTTGAAAACAACGTCGTCGTCCCATCGCCTTCTCACTTTCATGTCCGATCTGCTTGGCTGAGCTGTGTAGTTCAGCAGAGGGTTTCCGGATAGAATGTTTTCCATTCGTATCCTTTCTTCCTCTTGACGTTTCTCCATTTCCTTTGATCGAAACGAAAAATTAACAAAATGCAAAGAATAATTCGAGCTATTAGAAAAAAAAAACATTTCTCATTAAAACTGCGAGCTTGGGTATCGTTGCTGTTGACGAAAACCCCGATTTTCTTTGGTGAGAAACTATTGTCTCTTTCATTGAGACTTCGTTGATCAATTTTTACGAATTCGGAGTTTTTTTTTGACCATTTTCGTGATTTAAAAAAAACGAAAATTGTGGTGCATCGGAAAGTAAGTTTGTCACGGGCTGGAAACGTTTTATACTAACGAGACTATTGTGGACGTTTCCCAGCCCCATGTGAGTTTCTCAAACGGCAAATTTTAACGTTCGAGCGTTCAATTCTCACCTTTTTAGCTTGATCCGCGGCTCTCTCTTTCTTGATGCGTTGCAACTCAGCCAGAAGAGCAGCAGTGTCATCTTCGTCGCTATCGGAGTCGGATTCGTCTTCCTCCAACGGATCGTCGGCGTCCAAACTAGCAGCAGGTGCCTGATCAACTTTTTGCCGCTTCGTTCCCGCCGTTATCGCTTCCCTAACCGGCTCCGCGACCCGCCGATTCGACGGCTTCTCTTTCTCTCGCTCTCGCTCTTCCAGCTCTTTGCGGAAATCGCGGTTGCGCAGCTCATCTGTTGTTCCTTGACCATGTTCTCTGTAGAAGAAGCAATAAAAATCACCAAAGGTTTCTCAAGAACATGGTAAACGCACACGATGAAACGATTTTCTTAAAAAACTCGCGACATTCATTGTGCATCTCCCTATCGAGCTTGGAGCCTTGTTTTTGCTTCAGTGTCAAAAAACAATAAATACCATGAATCAGAATTAAAAAAAAAAAAAAAATCGGTAGAAAAAGTCGTTTCCGGCACGCGTTTAGCTCAGATAACTGAATAGCCCACATTTGAGAGCGTCAGCTTTATACTGAGTGACAATTATAGCATAAGTTCACAAATTGTCATGATAATTGCGTTAAAGTTTCAGTGATTGATGATTCATGAGTTATTCCAATTTTTCGTAATTTCTACAATATTTCGTAACGTTTCGAACGAAAGTCCTGTGAGAGCGTGAGAATTGTTGTTTTCTGTTATGGCATATTTCTAGGGTCACGAATTATGTGTTTGATAATCCTCGATGCTGTGTATTTTGGTGTTTATTGTTGAATTTTTAGGTTATGTGTCAAAATATTGAAACGAATACACGGAAAAACAACGTGACTCGAACGACTATTGGATAAAAAGTCGATTATAAAAATTTCACTGATTCGGAAGATTGACGTAAATTATTTCTACACTTCCTGATGATTTAACGTACCGATATTTCAATTTGGTATGCGAAGGTAAATCTCTGCTACTGTACTGCTTCGAGATTGCACTGAGATCTTTTTCTCCTCGTCCTTGGCCGCCGCGAGCTCCGTCAAAAGTTGGCCTAGCGCTTGTCGACATTTTTTTCTTCTTTTCGATTTATTACAGGATTATAGTTTTCAGAAAAAGGAACTTTTCAACGCGTGTATTATATTGTTTTTCAGTCAGAGTGTCGCTCTATAGAATGTGTTGCTATGTTTGAGAAACAACAGCCATTTTATTTTCTTACGTGGTTACAGTTAGCTGTCTAAAGTCACGGCGTCGAAAGGATCGCGATGTGCAAAAAAATGTGTATGAAAAAGTTGAAAAAGTTCATTATATTTATGGACAGTAAGCGAGAGCGACCAGAGCTCATCCCAAAGCGGCTGTTTATCTGACAAAAATGAAATGTTGAAATTATCAATAATTATAACGATAGGTCTCGAATAATCGACTAACTCCGAGTTTTTTTTCGAAAATGAATTCGAAAAATGAACAAGGTGACAATCGGTCGTGATCGTGCCAGTATATCCAGTTCCGCGAAGCGTGAAAATGAACCTTGAGGCACATGGCAAAGAAAAAGGCGCGAAATCGAGGCTTCTGGCGCGATAAGCATATATTTCGGTAAAGGGCACCATCGGCACAATGCATGATGATTGGTCGATGTTGAACTCACCTCGTACAGTGGTTTATCTATAGTATCACGAATCGACGAGCATATGAACATTAAATTTTTATAATTAGCAAGGGAATTAAAAAAAAAATCAGTTGATAACGATAAAAAATATATAGAAAAGTAATTTCATCGCAAGCTCGAAGCAAGTGTCAGAATTGTCGTTGGCGCGTATTGTGTTTTGTGTTCCTGTTCGTGCCAGTTGTGTGCTCTAAAGGGGTTCGAAAAAAAGGGTCGACACTATTTGTTTACGGTTTTCTTTAATTTGAGTAGATCGACAAAAGAACGTGTGTAACAATTGATTACTTTTTGCTCATGTGACTTCATCATTGTTCGTCTACGCCGCTTACCGTTCCCGTTGTGCTCGATAAACATGTGAAGCTCCGGAACGCCGGTCGACAGAATTAGCTCACAACAAAGGACAAAAAGAATCTTCTGATCCCAAGTCTCTGAGGGTTTTGTAGTGCAACGAAAATTCGGCATTTCGTCAAAGTTTCCATCCTAGACAATCCTCGACCATTTTTCAAGGTCGACCATGCGCCCAACTTAATTGACCGTTTTTCTTCGATCTTATCGACTCGCGGAGCACAATGGCTTCCAATCCGCAAACCGTTTCGAAACTTTTGCGAAATCTCCGTGACAACGGGAAATTAGTGTTGCAGTGCGGTTCCCTAACCTACATCCGCAGGTAAACGATCCTCCCATATATTTTTTACATCGTTTCCAAAAAAATCGAAATCACATTCGAATGTTGAAAAAAAAAAAAAAAACATCATTTATCAACCTCTCGAAAACCGATTATCACCAAGCTTCCTGATTCCTCATGACAATTACTTCTCACGCCAATATTTCATCAATTCCTCACTCCGTTTTTCATTTGAAATCACAAAAATATTTCCTTTTCTTGATTTTATCAAATCTTTCGATTTTTACTCCCCGTCTATTCACTGCTGATTCAATTTCGTTATTTTCTCT
>JBAJMU010000005.1:11990236-12003302 GCA_037952995.1 Hyposoter didymator
TTTTTTTTTTTTTTTTTTCAATCTTCAATTTATTTGCAACTTCGCAGGAATGCAGAAAAACTGGAGGCGAGTTCTATGCTTGCCGAAGAAGACTACGCCGAAATATGTAAATTAGTTTTGGAACTGTCGATCAATGGCGATCAAAACACAAAGAACGAGGCAGAAAAAGCTCTGCATATGATTCTCAAGTATTTCAAGAAGCACAGTCTCAAGTTCTTTGAGTCTGCTCTCCGTATCGAAAGAGAAAAGAGGTAAATTCTATCGCGAAGTGATGGAATGAAATTTCGAGGTTTTTGTTTATTTCAATGACGTCGAATCTCGTTGCAGACTGAAAATATTTCAAATTTTGGAAGCGGTCGATGACAATTCACTCGCCATCGCCATCAACGATCCGTCCGCCGTAGAATTCTTTCACGATTGCCTCAGTCTGGCGCGGTCGACCTCCATGGAATGGCTCTCGCCGGATGCCTGTAAGGACAATCTACAAATCCTGGAAACGATAGAAAGTAAAACTCTTTCCGATGCGGAGAAAATCGGGGAAATAATTATATCGGAAGCTTTCAATCTGCTTCGAAGGATTTACAAATCATCCGCCAACTACATCGACAACCAAAACTTGGAAAAGGTAAAACGAGCCGTGCGGTAGAACGAATTTATTTCTTTTGGACAGGGAACATTGAAATTTTGAAAATAATTCACAGTTTTCCTTTTTTTTTTTAATTAAAAGTTCAAACACTCGAGCAACAACGAAAGGGATACGATTTTCTTCCTGTGAGAGAGGATGATTGAGGAAAAAGCAAAAAATTCGATAAGAATTCGAAGATAACGAATGATATTGAAGTTTGCATCGTTGCAATGCAACGAAAAATCCATTTTTCATTTATTATTTTGATAATTAATAGACTCGCTGAAATTTTTCTAGTAAATTTACTTTTCGAATGGCGAAAAAGACTTTCTCGTCGTGGTCGACAAACACTGTACGAAAATTTGGTGCGATGCTATAACAAAATAATGAGTTTTCGTTGCATCGATGCAAACTTCAACATCGTGACAATAATTCATTGGAATATTTTTTCTTGTTCAGTTCGATGCACTCGTGATGGACAAAGCTGTAACGTTGGCTTACATGGGTCACAAGAGGCAACGTCCTTCGGCAATCGAACTGTTGTTCCAAGCGATCGAATCAAATTTTTCCGAACGCATAAAAAACAAACTTGCGAACGCTTATTTAAAATACAAGAACAACGTCGAGGGTCCGTACAGCACTCGTATGATGCTTCTGGTTAAAGCGTGCGATCGCGACTGGTCGAGCCTCTGGGCCATAAGTATCAGAATTCTGGGCACAGATATTCATCGTGGGGCTGGACTGATCAATAAATTATTGAGCGTTGAAGAACGAGCTTTCAAATCGACCGACACTGCGGTTCGGAGGTAAAAAAAACTTTTTTTTATTTTTCTACATTGGAAAGTCGATGGAATTTTGATTTTCACGATGTTTTTTAAAAAAATGAACAAAGTTTACAAAAAATGTCAAGAAAATGGATCGATGTGTGTAAAATTTTTCCATTTAAATTCGCACAGGGAAGCCTTCGTCTCGTGGAAGTTGCTGGTGGACAATTTGGCTCTGGACATGAAAGAATTATCGTCAAAGAGACGCGTTAAATTATTGTGCGTGCCATTAACAGCAAACAACAGTCGGAGCGAAGTGATAGCTCTGAAAAAGTTGGAAGTTTGGTGGTACTTGCTATCGAAGCTGCACCAACATTTAGTGCCATACGCGGATCCGGTAGTGACGCAATTTCTAAATTTTTGTTTCGGTCCTTTGGGAGACACGCCGCTCTTATCAACGAAAATGGACGTGATCGCGTCGCCGGGAAAACGCTTTTACAAAACTAAGATAATCGCTGTTGATGCGTTGCTTCAACTGCTCGTCGCCAATGAAAACGAGAGAATCCTCATGGCTCCGGTTTTGGAAAACCGTCTTCCGAGCTCTGTGACCGACGAGCTTTTCAAACAGTGTTACAAAACTTTCATTCACAGCGTTGGCGAAGCTGTTATTATTATCTGCAAACTCAGCGACACTGAAATGGAACACAAAGAAGAAATCTGCAGAATTTTGTGGGTCAGTCTCATGCGGTACGTTCGAGCAACCAGCCAGGAAATTAAGGTCGGTATTTGTTTTCTTTTATTTATTTCCTTATCGTCGTTGATCGTATTTTTTTCGAATTCAGCAAATTGAGAATTCTCAAAATTCTGTTGAATTTTTTATCGCGGATTTAGTCAAACAAATTTTAACATTAATATTTTTAAATATTTAATTTTCATTTTTATTTTGAAAATTTAATCGGGAACGAAAATTATTTGCTTCTCAATGGTTTGAATTTTTTTCTTCGAACGAAGCAACTGAATTTCTCTTTGCATTAAAACTCGCAGAAGAACGTATACAACGAATTGATTCTGCTGATATCGGAGATGCGAAGCTGTTCCTTTGATCCGTTGGAAATGAAATTCCTTAACGATTTTCTACGCAACACAATTATTCCGGAACTCGCTGGAGCTGCCAGCGATTTGGTTTATTACGACGCGACTCTCGTAGACTCGATGACCAAACTGATGATCCCTGAGATTTTAAAAAATCTTCGAGGCAAACAATGCGACGCTGTAAAAACTCTTTTGTGGCAGACCGTCCGACCGGAGACGCTTACCAATTATCATCCCGACACGCTGCAGTTTCTCGAAACTACGCTCGCACAACTTCGATCCATTCCTGTCGACACCAACTCACTGTTCGTTCGCATTTTTATTTCAAAAGTTTTTTTCGTGCCTGATTTTCGATCGACTCTTTGTTTTTTTTAATATTTTTGCTTGACTATTTGTTTATCGAAAAACTCGAGACTCCATTTTTCTAAATTGGCCACGTTTTAAATTTCTTTCGTACAAATTCATTTTTCTTATTTCGAAATGATTTGAAAAATTAATTTTCAGAACCGATTGCTACGAGCTTTGGTTCGCCTACGCGGAAATTGCTTTCAAGTTCATGAAAGCTCTTCAGGACGTGAACGAAGGAACAGGCACGGAAACAAATTTCAAAACCATCGATTCGATCCTGAGTTTTCCGTTCACTAACATGTATTGGGCGAATTCTATGCAGGTTGGTATTCACATTCTTTTTCAATAACTTCACCGATTCATCATTTTTACAAATTCAAAATTCATCACGTTGAAACGTTATTTTTTTTTTTCAAAGGCTCAAAAAATCGCTGTCCATTGGAAAGATGTGTACAAAAAATACGAGTGCCAAGCTGACACTCTCGTGAGCATAAAACCGAACCAAGTATTCAATAACACGTCGAAAATGATTGAAGACTGTCTGACGAAAAATGAAAAGTGTTATCGCATCGCGGTTCACTGTCTCGACGCTCTCATGGCTACGATTAATTATAAAGTCTTGTTGGGTGAGATTTTTTTCTCAGTTTTTATTGAAAAAATCATGTTTTTTTTCTTTTTTGTAAAACTTGAGATCTCGTTTCTCGAAATTTGTTGCTTCGGCTGTTTTTCTCATTTGAATCGTTCACAGAAATTTGTAGAGTCATTCAGATTCGTTTTTCCAAACTTTTGAGAAAATTTTGATGAGTATTTTTTGGGTTTGTAGCTCAAAGCAACGTGCCAACGATCGTACGGTTGATCGGCGACCTGACAGCCATCGCCCTCCACGAAGGACAACCATCGGAAGCGGAATGTGCTCTCAGGGCTTTGTCTTCCCTGCTGATTACGGTTTATGGTCACAGTCCCGAAAAAGTTCTTGCTTATATGAAAGTGACGAGTCAAACGGTCGAATTGATGCTGAAAACGGACGCCGACGATGCCGTTGTTAAGGAGGTACGTTGGGAAACAAAAAATGGTGGTTTTTTTTTTTAAACAATATTCATGCTCGACGATTGAAAGTAAAAAAAAGTTTCTCGAACGTTCGGACGAGAATCGAGTCAAAGTTTTCATTCGCTGCCGGTGAAATCGTTTTTTTTTTTTGTCACAAACGTTCGTGTTCGATTTTCTTGGTTACGAATTCCTGTTTGTTGTTGTTGTTAAGATCACGAGCACGTGGGAAACGATTGTGAGCATTTTGCGGGGTCTGAGCAACACGTTGGACGAGAATTTCCTGCAATCGTACAGACAAGTGATTTCCTTGTCGTTGAAACACTCGAGAGCAGAAATATCGTCGCAGAGTATCGGGATTTTGGATTTGAAGGACAGCGTGAAAGAAAACGCGAAATGGATACTCGGGGAGTTGGCTCAAGAATGCAAGAAAACATCGATCAAGGATTCGGGCAAATCGAAAGTTGAGAAGAACGAAAGAACTCCCAAAGCGACGAAGGTTGCTGGCAGCTTTTTGAACCGCAAAAGTACGAGTCCGCGAACCTCGTACATCAGAGGCAAAGAAGAATCGGAGAAGAAACTCGCTCCTTTGCCGCCGGAGCCCGATTCTCAAGATTACGTCGTTATCCGCAGCGAAATACAACTCGATGTCGATCGTTTGACGGAACACCAGAAAGAAACTTTCAAAAAGAGACGCGACGATATTCCTGCCATGTACAACGATTTGTCGCAATCCTCGTCCCAGGATACTCACGATTTGGAGCAATGGTTCGGTGGAAATAAGAGCGTGAATGAGCAGCAGCAAAAGATTTTTAGCAGCGAGACAAAATCCATGAAAACTGACGCAACATCCACGAATGTTGATACGAAAATTTCTCAAGTAACCACAAAGCCAACGATCGTTGACGCTAAAGTTGCAAAAATCAGCGCGAAATCTTTGGTTGTTGATCAAAAATCGCCGAGAGTCGTTTTGTGTTCGAAAATCGACCAAACATCTGCGCCGATCGAATCGAAAATTTTGAAAGTTGACACGAAATCTATGGCCGTCGATACCAAAACTCCGAAGCTCATTGTTTTGTGTCCGAATATCGACACGAAATCCAATAGCGTGGATCTCAAAAGTTCGAAAATAGTCACGGAGCTCGCGAAAGCCGGACCGAAGTGCTCGAAACCCGATGAACAGTTGGCAGCCACCAACAAAGTGGAAAATCCAATAGTCTCGTTAGAAAATATTCTGGCAAGCATCAACGTTCCCAAGGCTGCAGTAGAATCTGTTCGGGAACCAGGAGAAAAAGTATCAAAAGCGAGTAACCCACCAGAACCAATTGCGAGCAGCGCTCAAGATCAACGAAGCGAATCGATGCCACCCGAAGCTTCGTCGCTCTCTGAAGCCGGAAATTCCGAGCGGGATCGACCGGAAGGAACATCGAAAAGCAGAAACTTGAGCCCGTCGAGTGACGATTCGTACATAAAAGACACAAAGTTTTCTGATTCTTCGAACCATAGCGAACAAGAAAGTTTCGCAAAGAAATTGAATTTCGAATCACGCGCAGAATATCCGGAGGAGGAGAAAAATGTGGAAAACGTAGAAATAAGATCGTCGAAGAAAACGACGAGTGGTGGTCGTCCAAGTGGCGAAACGGTTGCAGGGTCGGAATTACCGGAGGATAAACTGATGGAAAGCCGAAGAAAAGCGGTGCGAGTCGCAAGAAAGTTGACAACATCTGGACGAGTCGCTGTAACGACGTCAGATCGAGGAACGAAGCGAAAAGTAAGTTCCGATGTTGAGAACGACGACAACACTATTGAGCAAGATCAAAAGCGTCGAAAAGCGTCAAGGTCACCTTCAGATTCGGAAGAATCAACACCGTCGCAAGCGGCTAAGAGAACGGAGAACGAAATCCTGCGTTTGCGAATAGACATGGTGAGTGACGGTCCGTTGAGGTCACGACGTCGTTCCAAGTACCTGGACGATGATTTCGTGAGCAGCGAGCAGCTTGGCAAAAGAAGACATTCGCCGGATACGCGTGGCAAAGGCTCTTGGCGAGGTAGAGGCTCTGGGCGCGGTCGAGGCTCGTCGAATTCTCGAAAAATAATCAAAACCACGGAAACGGACGATGCAGGAACGAGACGTCGTGGAAAACCGTCGAGATCGGAGGAAAACGATAAAGCCGAACGAAGAAAAGAAAACGAAGCTGGAGGTCGTGCGAGGAAAACCTTGAAGACGAGGAGGAGAGGCTTGGAAAAGAAAAATGTGCAGGAGAGCGGAGCTGCGTCGGAATCGCAACTCATTACCGACGACGACGACGACGACGACGACGAAACGATGGAAGGCTTTCCATCGACGAACGACAAGGAACCTTCCAAAGAAAGCACCAAAGATTCCTCGGCGTTACTCGATGATCTCGAAGAGCTCGCAGTTCCGGAAAATCCGGTACTTCCGGCGGAGCCACCGACTGAAACCCGAACGGATCTTGACCTCGACGAAGTTGTCGAAAGTTCCCAAGACTCGGTCGTCCTCAAGGGGAGCCACAAAAGGTTCTCTAAAATCTTAAAAGTCACGAACACGGACGAGAAACTAACGAGCGAGAATCCTGTTGAGACTTTGATCCAGAACAAACAGCCGGCCGCATCGTCTCCGATTAAAACTTCGAATGCAGAGAAAAAGGATCAGAGTGAAGAGAATATCGCGGAAGATCCGGACGAAACATTTTTGGACATAAGTGCGATTCGTCCGCAGCTCGCCGACGATGTTCCCGTAGAGGAGCCCGAGAAGAAAGCGCCGGAAGCGAGCAAAACAACGGCGAGTCCAGTGCCCACGAGACCGGAAACGAGCCTTCATTTCTCTTCGCCGAAAGCGCATGTCAAGCGCTTTATCAAACCCAAGAGTTTCGTGCCCCAAGGTCGAACCGCTCACATGCTCGGACTCGTGACAAAATTCGAAATTGCAGAGAAAGACGAAACTTCGGTAAAGAATCAAACCGAGGAGGAAGTTTCGACGACGAATAAATTCGACAAGTTGCGATCCGTCGCGCGATCGAGGGCGAAAGAAAACGAGGTCGAGGCGCCGATTCCCAGGCGAGCAAACATCGCCAGAGACCCGGAGAGAATAGGAAGCCCGAGCGGAAGTCGTCAAGAGAAAATATTCAACAACATGAAATCCGCTGATTACGCAGCCTCGCCGCCGGCCAAAATGTTCTGCAATTTGAAAAACAACGGCGAGAAAATTTCACCAAAAATGGAGAAAGCCCAAGCAGTTTCTCGGGAAAACAGCGCCACGGGAAATCAAGACGAAATAAATATTTCCACAGCGAGCGAAAAGGAAGAATTGCCGATGTTGGAATGGTCGAGCGCGAATCCACCTTCGCTAACCGCGTCGCCGAGCGCAAGCATTCTCAAACGTAATCGTTCGTTCATCAATGAAGCCGAACAGGATGCAACAATATCCAACAGAGCGCAAAGAAAACGTGTCAGTTTTGCCGATCCCCCGGTATCGAAGGAAATGGGTTACGAGATCGAGGCCGTGACCTCGCCCCACAAAATTTCAAAATACGGTGGTTCTCGAGGATTGCTCGGACGCAGGGATTCGCCGATAAGAATTAAACAATCGAGGTTCGTAATGATCCAAGTGGATTCCGAGAAATCGTCGAAACCCGAAGAGCCACAGATTCTCAGCTGTGACGTCGATGTCAACTGCGCCAGGGACAACGAATTGTTGGTCAGAATTGCTGAGGATCTTGAGGAAACGATCAACTACCAAACCCCCGAGAAAATCGACAGCCCCGAATCGAACTCCGCCGCAATAACTGCAGCTTGTGACACCGTCGAAACGGAAAAGCAACAACATCAAGAAACCATTGAAACTAGTTGTACAAACGTAAAAAACATACCGATTCAGGAAACTCAGACGCAGGACGATTTGTTCAACAGCAGTGACGAGAAGAACGACAGCCCGAAGCTGCCAGCAAATCGAAACAAAGATTTGCTCAAGGAATCTTGCAACGTTTCTTCAACGAGCACTGTCGAATCCTTCAAACTCAACGTCACCGAAGATTCTATTATCGGTAGCATTACCGACGTACGATCAGAAGAAACGAAAGCAATGGATAACGGACTAGAAGACACGGTCGATGCTCAGAACCTCATGACTCTCAGTCTCGAAGAAAACTTGAACGAGCAATTCGACGACATTCCAGTTCGCACGAGCACTCAAAGGCCCGATCCAATGAGCGAAATGGACACACTTCCGGTTACAGACTCGCTACTAAACAGCCAACCGAATACAATGGACAGCCAAGTTTCGACGCAGCCTCTGCTCGAGATATCGCGTCCGGAATTGCTCAATGCGACCGAACCGATTTACCCCACGCTCGACAACTGCGAACAACCGATCGACTCCATCATCGACAATCTCACTAATCCGCTTTGGCGCAGGAATCTCTTGAAGTATTTGGAGACGAGATGCATCAGGACGGTCGGAGATTTGGCCAGATTATCCGAACGTGAAATCGTACGAATTCCGGTCAAGGGAACTTCCAAAATCGATTTTGTTCGTAAAGTTTTGAAAAAATATGAATCGAAGCTCCACGGATCCGAAACCGAGAAACGAAAGAATCACGAGCTGGGAGCCGAACCTCCTGAACCAAAAACCACGACCCAAAACAACGTCCAACTGTCCGATAATCTTCGCAAAACTCTGGGAGATATTTCTTTGGATACCTCGAAAATCCAGCCCGACTCTGTCGATCTTGACACTTCTGTCCTCGGAGCCCAACCTACGAATGATTTTCTCTCCATCGACGATCTAAATCCCTTGCAACCTCTCACAAGAACATCGACAACCAATTCCATTCCAACAATCGTCATCGACTCCACGATCGAACCAGAGATCACGATGGAACTCGAAGTCACCGCTGAACTCGATGACACTCCAAGTCCTTCCAGAATGAAAACAATCGATTTGGCATCCGAAACTTTACCCGTTTCCGTCAAATCTGTCGCTACGTCCACCGATCCTCTTCTCATCGCCACCAAATCCGTCGAAACTCAAATCAAACTCGACGAACTCTTGGACACGATTGACATCGATGTTCTCATAAAAAGCGTCGTCCAGAGAGAAGGCGCTGAAAAACTCTTAACGGCGTACAAGGTAATTGTTCTCAAGCTATTTCCACTCTTCAAAAATCGACATGAAAACGTTCCATGAAAGGAAAGAATTAGTATCGAATGCAATCAAGCCAATAGCTCATAATTTATAAAAATGATATTTTTAGCATAAAAACAAAAAATAGTTCGACCATCATTTGCCAATAACTGACGCTGACGACAAAATATCTAGAAAAAAATGTTTGCACTTCTCTGCCAAATGAATTTCATCGTTTTTTCCCTCGC
Organism: Hyposoter didymator; assembly: GCA_037952995.1. NCBI lineage: Eukaryota > Metazoa > Arthropoda > Insecta > Hymenoptera > Ichneumonidae > Hyposoter > Hyposoter didymator. The sequence continues at coordinate 11,999,501 of JBAJMU010000005.1, forward strand.
TCTCAATTGATACAAAAATTTGTGTGTCTAGCTCGAAATGGGAGAAGCTTCCGAGACAGACGTGTGGAAGAAAACTCTAAAAACAATGGGATTCGAAAAGGAAACCTCACTGAAGTTGGCATGTCTTGAATGCGGTTTGGAAAAGACTCTTCGCGAAATTCCAAAAATATTCTATGATCCTGGGGAAATTATGAAATAATTCATTCACCGGAAACCGACGGTATTGGGAAAAAGGTCAATCGTTTTATATATATACATATATAGTGTTTCTCGAGGCACATTAATTTGTGACTCTAAGTATTAATTGTGCACAAAGATAGCAAAGAATTTCGTTTCTTTTTTTCCACGAAATTCTTTGACGTTACTGTTTGACGTGACTCTTTTGCATAATAAGTTATTGAAACGCGTGTTATCGCACCATCGACATGACGATTTAAAGATCGAGCAGTGTAAATATGACGGATCGATGTCCGCGAATCGGAATCGACGAAACTTTGAATTACACTCGATGTTTCTTTTGCTCTCAACGATCTCTCACTTCAATTCCTGTGTCTGTGCATATTTTTCCTGCACCTCCATATTCGCTGAAACTCCTCGATTTCGTTTCTGTTCCTTTTTTTTTACAATCAATTTTAAAATAACGAAAAAGGTGGTTAGAGGCGTCAGAGTTTCAAATTTTCATTCGAAATTTTTATCAACTTTACCGGCTGGGGAAGAGCTCGAAAGATTTTCAACCATTCGGAGAATTCAGCTGAGAGAGCTCTTTAGCAAAAATACAAACAATTTTCGTTTGTGGGACCGCAGGAACGTTCGAAAACTCTGAAAAAACGTGAAAAATGTTGGACCCAGTGTTGAAAAGTTTTTCAAGGGACAAAGATCGGTGTGCACAATCGTCGTGATTTAATCGATACCATGGAAAATACTGTGACTTGTATATACATAGATATGTACGCATTTGGGAAAAACCCAAAGAAGCAGCACGATAACAAATTTTCATAATGAAAAGTTAACCAAAAAAGCAATCAAAATGAAAAGAAAGAAAAATAGTGTTAATTATTTACTGGGGAAAATCGACGGCCATTCAGAGTCGAATCTCAGAGCTATGACAATTAGTTTGTAGGCTTTCCTTTAAGTTTATAGACTTAAGATCTTGAATCTGTTTACCGTTAAGCCAATAAAGCCAGAACAACAATATTTTATACGAGACAATTGTGTTTATCGCGTTTCATTTTGGGGAAAAATTCAGCGAAACCCTGATCCTGGAGAGAGAAGGAAAAAAATTGTCTCAAGTGGATAAAAAAACAAAGAAAACTGTCAAACGTTACAGACACGTTGATCGTAATTTTTTACGATCTTGAGAAATACTGACTCGCGATGTGACGTACGAAGTAAAAGTATCGCGCAACTGTCGTCTGGGGGTCGACCCTTCCAAGTTTCATAACTTGTTGCACGTGTTCCGGATTTCAATTCATTGATTCAAAGTCGTCGGAGCGAGAAAATGTACAATTACAATTTCATCCACAATTTCACATTCGACGAACAATTTCTAACGCTCTGAGTCGTGGAGGGTTTTCGATTTTGGAAAATGAACATTTTTTCTGTAGGTCCAGTGAATTTTTTAATATTTTACTTGACTCCTTAGTCCTAGGGGTCCACGGGACCCGAAAAACTTCGCTGGAACGATCCTGATCCTGATGACGAACACACTTGGGTCAAATTGACCCAGGTCATAATTTTACGGAATCGAACGTGGATAATGGGGAAGATTGCTAGAGATGAAAAAAAAACTCACCAATTGCATGAGTTTGGACGAATTACATTTTCTTTTACCGACCGACGATAATAAAAAAATATGGACGCGTAAATAAAGATTCGCTGAGCACGCAGTTTTTGGAAAACACAGACGTGCTCGGCTGTTCGCAGGAGATTGATGATTTTTCTTTATTTTCCATCAGTTGGCGAACAGGATTCGTTTTTAATTATGAAAAGTTTCAATTGCGAAGGCAAAACATCGGGAGGAAGGCGCGAATTGATTAGAGGAGGTTCGTGTTATTTTTTTCGGAATTCAATTTCCATAAATTACGGTTTTGATTGTCGATCATAAATGTTCCGAAAGTAATGGATCGAGTCTGTTTCGATGTGTCGATCGAAGGCAGTCGATTGAAACATCGAATTAAGAATAATTTGCTTACGCGCTAATCACTAATTCTTTCAACGTATTCGATGCTCTACCTTGACAAATTCCGAACTTAGAAACGACTATATGTACAGCACGTGCTCCCTGACGCGAGCAAGAGCTCTAAGTATAGAAACCTCAACGTATTATCGAATTTCGTATTTTTTTCATGCCTTTCATGAATTAATTACATGCTCGTAAGTGCTGCTACTGCATAAGCTTATTTATTTACGAAAAAAATGAGGCCCAAGCGTTCGGAACGTAATCCTAACCTAAAATAGCTCTCGGCAAATTTCCACCACGCCGAAACTTCGGAATGCAATATTTTTTAAAAGGCTCAACGGATTGGGACGAAAAAAATGTGACTGGCGTATCGGGATTGCGAGAAAAAGCCCGACCTCGATTCCTTCTGATCGATCGAGCCACGTTGGAGAAAAAAATTACGTTATGAAATGTCTCTCACGCTCGAACTCAGCCTCCCCGCGTTTTTTTATTCGACAACAACGGAAATGAGAAAGAAAAATAACGAGACAACGAAAATTACGTTTTGCAAAAAAAAAATGACGAGCGGAATTATAAACTCAAACTAACTTTCGGCCGAATGAGTTACATGGCGAAATGATTTTGTGCGTTCCTTTCCTCGTACATATATTTCGGCGAAACGATGTTGAAAGAAGCAGGTAAATAAAAAACAGTCGCGCAGTCCGATCGCATAACACGTGTGAACGACCCGGATTTTCAGGAACTCGGAACATCGTGTTCATTCTTTCGGGTTTTATTTTGTTTCCAACGTTTTTAAAGGTTTCGTTCGAACTCACGGTCTTTAATTTCTTTCCTTTCTCTCTTGTAATTTCTCTACATGCGATTAACTCATGTGAATTAAGCAAAACTATCCTCTTCGACGTCATAGTGAAAGTATTGCAAACAGCAGCTCTATATGACGCTTAGAGGGAAAAACCCTACCGAATGATCTCGAAAAAAGTATTGCAACGTTTCGTTCTCTGCTGTGCAAAAAAAACTTCTGAATTAATTCAACAAATTTATCGTTAATGATTTTTTCCTCAACTAACGAAAAGTTGCATTTTTTTCATCAAGTTCTCGTTCGATTTCCGAAAGATGGTGCAGGTGTTACGAACATTTCCGAAACATTTCCAAAGTGAGGTTATGGATGATATCGATCGAAGTGAATATTCTCGAATATTTCACTTTTTTGCATGAAATTTATTTTTAGAAAGAAATTGCTTTTGTCCAACGATCTCTTACGTAAACCAGCGGCGATGTGGATTTATCCCGGAAGTTGCGAGGGTCGAGAAACGAGATCTCAATCTTATTTAAATTTTTAACTTATTCATCTAGGAAAAGGAATGGAAATTCGTTCATGTTTTCGCGGCTACATCGTTTTTCGAAAGGTACACATTTAGGAATGAGCGTATGAGTACAGAGTTAGCGAAATGTTTAGAATTAGCTCGATTCAAACTCGTTGCTTTTTTATTGACTCGTAAAAAATTTATGACGCACTTTCGATATTCATAATAATCGGGGGACTTCATCGGCATAGTTGAGAATGTTACACGACGAAACTGGCAATGAAGGAAAGAAAGAGAAAAGGGGGGGGGGGGGGGGGGG
>JBAJMU010000005.1:12003324-12072662 GCA_037952995.1 Hyposoter didymator
CTATGGATTCTTCGTTCGAAAGAAGAAAGTTTTGCTCGAGGTTTGCCTTTTACTGAGCACACTCACGCGCTCCGCACAGGGTGAAGGCTCTGAGAGATGCACGTTACGTAATTCATCCCGGTTTGCAACGAGAGTGAGAGGAAATAACGATGAGGCGGAAAGAGAAGTTATGTTGGCTCTAGGCACGATCGACGACCGCGTGGTCACGTGATAGCATAATAATTAACGCTTCTATCTGATGGTCAGTGACAAGGATAAAAAAAATTAAAGTAAACAAAAGTACGAGCATGTTACGTCTTGGGTTACAAGCCTCGTCATCTTTTGTCTTTTTGCTTCATTATTAGTTTTTCCCGATGTCTTTGTAGTCGGTTTTCGTAGCCTTTCATTTACACACGTGCTTCGTTTCTGATTTCCATCGGAGACTGAAATAACATTAATAAGAAAGAAAGAAAATTCCAAAAACTTATCAACTCTGAATTTATATATTTGTCCGGTATACCGAGTCTCTGTTACCCATTTTTTCATAGCATGCAATCTGGTGCGGAGGAAATAATAGAAAAACGAACATCACGATCATCATTCGCTCAGTTTTTTATCCACAAATAAATAAATAAAATCGCAGGTGTATAGTAAAGAAAAAAATGTCATAGTCATCAACTATGTGCACATTTCCGTTTGATGAGAGATAAGCATCGTGGGATAGCGTCCGTAGACTTAATACATATTCGCTTTATCATAAAGCCATGTGCCAATCGATCTTCCATTTTCCGGTACAGTGTCAAGCTCGCTTCACTGATACGAAAGGAAAAAGCTCTCGCTTCTCCATCATGCTTAATTACCGGGTTAAAAACTATTGAAGCGGGTCATTGTTACGTCAAGCGAGAGTAGAAAACTCGTTGTCACGCCGATCGCTTTTAAAGGCGGCATGTAATCACAAAAGTAATAAAACCTGTAAAATTATCGGAAAAACAATAGCGTCTAAAATTAATTCTACAAATTCATCAGTGCCTCGTTAAAAATGCATTGATAATCGTATGAGCACGAATAGAAAAAAAAAAAACAATTGTTTCCGCCAGGGATCGAACCAGGGACCTTGTGCGTGTGAAGCACACGTGATAACCACTACACTACGGAAACGCGGTGCTTCTAGATGAACCAACTTTCCTATTTAAATCGTAACAATACGAAATAATGTTATTCGATAGAATTCTCAAAATTTTGAGTTTGTGTTCTGAAAATTTGACTACACATCGTTAATTCGGGTTCTGACACATGGAAATTTTTACAAATTTACCACAAAGATTATTATTAGCAATTTCAACCGTTTCTGTTTTATTTTTTTTATTTTGATAATACGAGTCACCGCATTGACTTGGGAAAATGTTGTTTTTAGAGTCGGAACTATCGTGATCGTAAAATAGGCACCGTGGAGGCATCGACACTCTTTTTCTAAGCCCACATAAAAACACAGCCCACATGGAAGTGTTTTGAAGGCAAATCATGCCAGTAAAAAATGAATAATCATGCGTTAAGCTATAGCGAGGTGTTCACTTTTCTTGTTTTCATAGATCCATCAATCAACGAGTCGCTTGAGGCGTCACACTCGTATGTCATTTTTGCGATCATTATATTAATCTCTGAATAGAACCGGTTAGTCAAACTTCGTACCAGACACGATAAGATCGATTATCAGCTCGTAATTATAATATTCCAAGTGCCATTAGAGTCGTTTGATAATTCGGAATGATTAATTGAAAAAAAAACATTCAAATCTCTGGGAATGTTTTTTAATAATGGCGTTTCAAGGTCGTTAGTGGCAAAAACTTTGAATGCGAGAAGACGTAGACGAAAAAATAAAACTACGTTTGAAACTTCCGGTCGAACGAGGAAAAAACGAGATGCGGGTATTCGATTATTATATACAATGAAATCCGGAAGTCACGGAAACGTGGAAATCTTGACAATCGCTCTTTAAACGTTTCTGGGAACGTCCGATGTTGGGAAACGAAAAGATAACTCTCTATCAATCGTTACTTTGTTATCGAACAATTAAACAAAACTATGTCCATTTTTGTTCGAGAATATCCCAAGATTTCCTCAAGATTTTACGAACACATCTCATTCAACTCGCGAAATATTTCACATCGAGATTTTTTTTTTACTCACCCAAAAATTAAAACTTCATTTAATTGAAAACATTGATGGGTCCAAATTAAATTTCCACATTCCATGGCTGCAGAAAAGTGTTCGTGAAGACTCGATGTACAGACTTTTGCTCCATTCGTAACATTATGAATGATCAAAATAGCGCTATTGTTGGGGCTCAGATTCGTGGAAAATATGCTCGTACGTATTCGATGTACAGACGATTACATTATTCGTGACAATTCCTATCATTAGATCAGTTTGGTCAGAGTTCTGGATGAATCACTCAACGCTTGGTCGCTGTAAACGAGGAAAAGAACAAAAAAAGTATCTCGACTCGGAACAAACCAAGTTTGATGGTATCTCAGCATTGGACTGTCACGATAAGAGTATGATGATGTGGGCGCGAGATTCAACAATCGCAAGACCGATTTTATGGTGTTGCACGAAGCTTAATAAGGGGGCGGCGTTGAATTATCAATCAGAGTAGTTGGTAGGATGTTCTTGAGATTTATTGTGCCCATTGATCTTATTAATTGCCCTTCGTACTCTTGAAATTCAAAAACTAACAACAAGAAGATAATCCAACGAAGCTGCAAAGACCCAGGAGTGTGGCAACCAAAATAAAATCTGCAATGATCATTTTTCAGTGAACTGTATTAATCGCAACAGCCAATTAACTAAATGAGGCACCGAATCCTTGATCCAAACAAATTTTTGACCATTCGCCGAAAATATAGATAAATCACGAAGTTGAAGTTTGCAACGTTGGAATGCAACGAAATTGTCTTTTTTCTTTGGCGAATCTCAAGATTCTCATTGAATACTTGGTCAGGATAATGAAACGATCATTTTTTAGCGTCCAAGGAGAGAATCAGTCCGAAAATTGTTTTGGTTTTTAAAATTGAACAAACTATCGGTAGAAAAACGTATTTTTCGTTGGGGTCCAACGTTGCAAACTTCAGGCTCATGATAAATCAACGAACTTAGAACTTCAGGGTTTAGCGAATTCAAACAACCTCGATCTTATTCGGTCAAGATTTTTGTAAAATTTACAATAAATAGAGTTCACAATGCATAACACGAATGATTGAATCTTGGCGGTCATAAAAATGGTAGAAAACAAAGTAATGATGATCGAGGAATGATAGTCGAAACAACGTTACTGATAAAAACGATAGAAAAATCTTATACAATGAACAATTTCGTAAATACGAATCCTCTTTCCAACAATTCGTTGTATTTTTTTTTAAATCTGAAAAAAAAACGTTGATCAGCTTTTCAATGATATAAACAAACAAAACAAGAACGAAATGTTACCAAGTCGTTTATTAACTTGGCAGTCACATACAAATTGTTGCAAAGTCCACAGCACGTGTTGTCCATAACATAAATTTCGCGCCGACGACTAACTGAGTTTGATATGGGACTTTAGAGTCTGACCATCAACTCCGTACGAACAATCTAGCCATCAAGCTTAAATGGAATATTTACGGGTGGTTGTACCGTCGAGCAACTACTTCATGACGGATTACTCTTCGCCTCTCCCTCTCCTGCTCCTCCTCTTCCTCCTTTACCCTCTTCCTACACTCGGTGGTAGATCATAGCACAAGTGACGTCAGCATCCGCTCTCACGTAAAGTACCTTCGCCTTCTGCTTGCTTTCTTCCTTCACGTTCCCTTCGTACGTCTTCAAGTAAAGAAAGCATCTTTCATGATTATACAGCGCTCATGAGGCTTTAGACAGAATACACACGTAAATATATACATGTGAGCATCTCCGCTGTCTACAGGGTGTCCGGGCCTTAAGACTAGGTTGCTTCTAATGTTCCTTACTGCTCTTTTGACCCAAACAGGTTTTTGTTACCAGAGTAGACTGGAAATTATTTTTCGATCAGGAAACAACATTTTCCACTGGCAATGGGACCAAACATTTCGTTAGTTATTCGGTTTTGCACGAACGTTTCGTCATATTTTTATGCATAATTGAAAATTTCGCGAAATTTGGGGAAATAATTAGTTTTCAGCTTCGTGTTCGATTTTACGAGTTAAGGCTTTTGAGATCTTGTAGATTTGGTGAATTACAGTGTAATAACGCATCAATTGCTTTATATTTATGGGCAGATCCTCTGAACCAGATTTCCCAAGGATCTTCAGTGTCTGCGATGGTCGGTGACAGATTTGTGACCTTGTAATAATGTTGAGCATCGCCCCAACGCAATTCCATCGTCTGAGAAGCTCATTGGTTGTCTTCCTCATTAACCTTAACCCTGCAAAATATATGCATGGATTTTTGAATTAGGGAATTTCGAAAAATCGAAAAAATTGGCCTGACGAAATCGACCAGTTAATACGGAATGAACCATGACTCGAAACTCAGGTGCATGATTCATACAAAAAAATGCTTGTATCGCGCCTTTTCCTGTTTAGAACCAAATTGGGCCAGAGGGGCTGCAGCAGCCAAAGAGTAATGAGAAAAAAGAAGGTGTATGTATTTTCACGTGATTCTTTTCCACACATACGACCTCCATTTCCTAGAATTTCCACACGATCAATCTCTATACCTGGGATCGAGTGCCAGGTAAAATCGTTTTGAAAAATACCGAGAAGGGGGATGAAGGAAACGATGCGAGGAATACGATCAGGTAGAACGTCCCATACACTACCCTCAGAAAGTTTCGAAACGACTTTTTCATGGAAAGTAACAAGACAGCTTCGCCCTGGACAAATGTGACTGGCACATTTTCACAGTCGTTGAAAATTCTGGTAGAATCTGGTAGATTCGTCTGTAAGAATCGTTCGTCTCATCGACGTAGAAAATTTTTAAGAGTTTCAATTTTTTCGACTCCGGAATGCAATTTCTCGAAATTTTTGGGGCGAGTGTACCTGGCTCGATCGGAGGCTACGAGTCCAACGAAAGACCAAATTTCGTCGGTCAATCATCCTTTTTTTTTTGCGTACGTTCCACACTTGGAAAATTCTCTTTTCTTCGCATCCCTCTCGGCTTTGTGATTACGAGTTTCCCGCCCATTTCCATCTCCGCAGCGGTTTAGGATCTTTGATCACGAGTCGCCGAAACATTCGAATGGGAAGTTTTCTACGCGATCACTGGTTTCTTGGCTCCCTCACAAATTTGTCAGGTCAGAAAATTGGAATTTAATTATTATTCTTTTTGAACGAGCTCTCACAATGTTGAGGAGATTTAAAAATCTTCCTATCAGATCTGGAAATTTTATTTTTCATTCTTTACTCAGGAATTTTCGTTTTTCTGCAAAAAAAAAATTTACAATTGAGTGATTTGACAAAAAAATTCTTCGCCAATACGATTTTAGGCTAAAAAATGCGATTTCATTACAAAAAAGACGAAAGGAAGTAAAATGCTGATTAAAAATATTTTCTGATTTCAAGTGACGAGTGAAAATAGAAAAAGTTGGTGGTACTGAGAAAACGTGACAATTCAGCAGACGGAATGTTTGCATATTTCTGGTGGTACGATCAGCAAAAATTTGATAAAGAACGCGGATGAAAAGAAACCGAACGTCAGTTGCCAAGGCTCGTTCGTTTATTTACAGGCCGGAAGGATTAAATAAAATAGGAAGACGATATGAAAACAAAGGAAGTAAACAGAGAGCGACATAACAATGAGATTTATAAAATAATCGACGCACAATGACGCACGATTATTGTTTCGTGTGTTTGTTCCAAACGTTCGAATTCGTGTTTGCGTCAGAATTTTCTCATATTTTTTCCGAGTTCTCTTGGAGAACGAAATCGCCGAAAAAGTGCATGGTCCACGAGATATTCTGGCTGAGGTTTCGTAATTAACCCAAAGTGGGTTATTTCCGGTAAGATTCGCCGGCCATCGACCGTCGTAGTGAGAAAAAAAATGTTTTTCGATCAAAGGAATGCAAGCCCAAGTTTTTGCATTATTTTTGCAGAGCCTTTGAAGAAATTGTTCACTGTCGCCATCCTTGGCTACAAACGGAAAAGATTTCAATTTTTTTTTCATTCTGTTGCATCGACAGGAGAATCGTGTCATTTGAGGACCTTAAATTTTGTTCCAATGCTTTTTTTCCAGAAGTATTCATTCTTGACTATTGTTGCAGTTATTATTATTATTTTTTTATTTTTATTTTTTGGTAAATTGAGTTTGACAAGAGGAGATTTTGATAACGGTCAAAAAATCGTCCTAAAGGAAGAGCAATAGAGTTAGTAAATTAAAAGGATTTTTATTTCAAAGCAATATCAATCAAATTGACATTGGTATTTATTTTGAATAGTAGAAAACAGTATTTTGAGCGAACTGAAGTGCTGGGAACACTTTCCAGAGAAGAAAAAAAATGTAGTTATTAAATAAATAGCAAATAAATTTAAATTCAAATTACCATGAAAATTGGGCTTGTCGGCACTCCTTGCCGTTAAGAGGCCACAGCTTTTTCAGGTCGTACTTTTTTAATATCTATTTAGAGTGAAATGAAGCATTGAATTCGTAAACAAAAATTCAACTTGGAATAAGGACCACCCTACTAAGGTGTGTATATTTTTGTTTTCGTGTGAGGCTGCGTGTGTAGAGCAAGTTTCATTATGATGAAACGTATGTACGTTGTATGACGATATTAACGAAAGGGGCAGGCTCTTTATTGCTCGCACACCATGGATAATGTGCGACGCAACAGCAGCGTGACACTTATCCAGTTTGTGACATCCTTCCTATAGTTTGCTCTTCTATATTTAGGTGGATCGAAATAATAAAGAATTGGGCGCGGGTGATAAAATGGGTAAGGATATCAATAGATTCGAGGAATTGCGATAATGGATTTCGAAGAATCAAATTTTTAAATTGAAGTATATGCAGAGAGACCTTTTCACGTGCATGACCATTGAGAGGAATCAAAACATTAATTGACGAAGAAATGTTGAATTTGAAAAATGGTCATTGGGACGAACTAGTTGTCCAGATTTTTGATCGTAGACATGGATTTCAACACTGGAAATGAAAATTTGTTAAAAATCGTCGATATTTTTTTGAACTCGATCAACCAAATATTTTTTGATAATTTCAAAATTTTCTTTATTTTTTTCGTATTCTTACGACAAAATTTACGATTGGAAGGACAAAAATTAGCTTCCGAAGAGATTTTCCAGAATATTTCTCGTTGCAGTGACACTATTTTTGGGTTTATTCAACAAAAACTGTGTCGAATTTTGTATGGAAACGAGGACAAATGTCAGGTTGAGTTTGCTTGAAAAAAAAAAGCTGGATGCCAAGATTTCGTCATAGTGAGATTAGAGACTTCGTCGTAGAACCTGTCTAGGAATGATAATGTTTTGATCCACCGAAATTTGCAGGTTTGTTCGTGAGGATCGGGGAATTCCGGGTGAAGAGGATCTCGGGATGAAACGCATTGAGTAGAAGCTTCATTATGAGGAAGAAAGGGGCTTGGGAGGTGGGGATCATGGGAGACAGGGCATCGTGGTGGACGACGAGGATGACGATTTTCGCGTGGTGGTGCTGCTGGTCATCAAAGATATACGGGAGAAAGAAACTCTGTGCAGACAGAGCGGAGAGGAAGAGAGACTGTATGGGAGCGCGCGCGCGCGGCTACTTGAAAGTCGCAAGAGAGCATACCCCTGCGTGGTGGCACGAGCTCAGTGCAAGTCTACACTCCATCGAGTTCGGTCTCTAACATCGGTACGAAACGGGGGAGAAAATCGAGAAGCATTTGAAACCCGGGGTTTGCCGATCGTGGAAAAACGAATAAAAAAGTTCAGATCGTATTAATTAACGCGTACGAGCAATAATCGAAAAATCGGTGAGATCGGCAAAAGATCGGTAACAAAAAAAGTCGTCGATCGATCGTGGATTACGTAAAAATAACACTGACACCGAGCGGGCCTGAAAAATCGTCAAAATACTCGCGATCGGTTGGTCATTGCTGCACGAAATATTGGCCAAAATTTGTGTGACTTCGCGAGTGTCGATTAACATGGCGTGTCGTGCAAAGACGTGCAGGTGATATTCGCCGATTTACCAAACTGTTGCTTTTTGTGTGCATTTTTTTTTTTTAATCGATCAATCTACTCGTGCTCGTCAAGAAACTTGGGAATTTTGATTTAACGTTTTACCGGACTGCCGATCGACTGACAAGGTAAAAGCTTCTTCGAAATCCTTTCTGATTATTTTTGTAGCGAATCTTGTTTTTTATTTTCCTCTCGGAGTAATTTTCGATGTTTTCTTTCTCCGCACGATCTACGTTCAGCAACCAGAGGCAACGACATTATCTAGTCGGTCAGTCAACTATAATGTTCATTGCTTTTTAAGTGCGAAAAAAAAACCCTCTGGACTCACGTACCAAGAGCTCAAGTCCTCCTTCAACAACCTACTGTGTGTTTTGCAGTGATGGTTCGATAACTGATGCGTTTTACAAAGGGGAGACCCTCGAAGCAAATGATGTTATTAATATGCCCATACCAATCTCGTAAATCCACCAAGGGGAGCTTATAAACTATACATTCCGATGACCACGTCGATCGTGACCGCGAGACTATATGGAAGACGAAGAATTTTGTTATTTCATTCCTTAAAAATCCATCTTCTCATTCAATGTGGCCGAAAATTGATTCGCAACTGTGGGAAAACGTTTTCATTTCAATATTCAACTAATTTCATCAATTAATCGTATATATAGGACGGAAATGAATAGTGACGATTGGTCACTCGAAGAAAATCAATATTTTAGGAAAAATGATAAAAATCTGAAATCCTTCGAGGAGTGAAGTAAACATTGCTAAATAACTGGGTCTTTGTAAGAAAAGAGTGTGATTATGTCGTGAATCGAATTGCCTCATGTCAAGATCGTTCATGTGCTCGTTATCGTTGCGCCATATTTCGATTGTCATTCGTGGTCGTGCTGCGATTTCTATACGAACATGTCATCTTTTCCGTATTCATGATGCGTCGCGATGACACGATTGCCTGCTGTTGACACTGTACCAAACATTTTTATTTTTAACGAAAACTAACGATTGTAGTTACACACACGTTGAACGTCAGGTGGAATTGTTGTTTAATCGCAATTACGATTATTTACAAACCGTCGTCGTATCAGGCTTCGTTTCCTGTTGGACGTTTAGGATTTCATTGTTTTGTTAAACTCGCGCCTGGTTCGCCGATCTTTCATTACAATTCGAATGAACAAACATACGAACCGCGCACAGACTGTCGTTTGCCTCTCGACTTGGTCGAAAAGTTCATTAAAAATCAACCAAACTTTTTATTTTCTCCATCATTTTTTCTTTCGTATAAACAATTTTGTTTGCTTTGCTTTTCGAGTCAATTTCTTGACTCGCATTTATACAAACACATATTTATGTATGTCGACGAGCTGAAGTACAATTTCCTCTCTCCATCGTTCACGCGATCGAGACTTGCGCAGCTCACGATCGCGCGCTTTCAATCCGGAAGTGATATCGCGTACAATTTATCCGTTACGTCGAAGAACGCACGCGTTCGTCGTCGTTGAACGAGAAAGAAATAAAAAATATGGAGGGAAGGGGCTAGGCGTTACATTCTCATTTTCGATATGAGTATACGTACGTGTGTCACGTGGAATCCTCGCTGTCCTCGTTTGCTCAATTCGAGGGGTCCACACCTCGAGATCGCAAGCAACGTTTCTCTTATTTGAATTTAAATATGTGCCTCTTGTATAACGACTTGAGAAACACAAGCAATCGAGACTGCCTGGAGTGTTCTATTCGCTCGCAAACTTTAGTTTCCTTCTCTTTAAGGGGGTTCCTTGGAAGCTGCGTTATTAATTAATCGAATTACACGAGCAATAACAACAAAAATTTGCAAACATTTTTCAGGGTTTCGTGGGGTTTGGGAAATTAATAAGAAAGAGCCATTCGTCGGAAGGACGTGCTCTAATCATTGATGAAGCATTTCGCTGTTAATTAATCGGGAAAATTAAAGAAAAAAAATCATTTGTATGGAATTTTTATTTTTTTATCGTCGAAATGTAAATTTAGGGAAATAATTTTTTCTCCATTTTATTTCCAAGAATTCTGTAGCTCTTTGCTATCTTTGCTGGTCGTAATCTTTATGGAAATTAGCGACTTGAGATTGCTAATTTGGTGTGAGTTTTGTGTATCGTTTTTATTGGGATATTAAGTGGATATTTATCGTTGCGCGATATTTTCGTGGTATTTCCTTCAACTCGTTAAGTGCAATGAGTCTCGAGACGAATTACTATTGCAAGGAGCCAGGTCGTTTGTCAGAAAAATAATATAAATCAAGCGTACAACTTGAGCAACCGTAATAGTTTGGACCTGCACGTTTTATATCTATTGCGAGTACGTACGCTCTACAGTTTCTCAATTAGACCGGTTTTTCGATCGTTTCATATAAGACACGATTACTTTACCGAGGTTTTTGTGCACGCAATTTTATTACAGTCTACAGGTCATTCAATCTTTAGGCAAACGATTCTTTTACCAGGTCAATCGATAATTTCTCAAGTACACGTCGATCTTGACGCAAACGTGACACAAAAATCTCGAGAACGACAATGAAATGTTGATGAAAGTTGATTCACTTGGATTTACCTTAAAAAATGAAACGGAAAATTGCTCAAATCGAGTTTCGAGCTAATTGAAGTAGAAACTTGCAAAACATCGTTAGAGTTCGTTGCACTTTTGAATATCGATCAAAAATCAGAAGGGGGATTTAAATGGAAATGATAAACGAACGTTTTGAATGATATTGAAGTTTGCATCGTTGCATCAATGCAACGAAAAATATATTTTTTATTTATTATTTTGATAATTAATTGACTCGTTACAATTTTTCTTTTAATTTACTTTTAACTTTTTATTTACTTAATTAAATTTACTTTTAAGTAAATTTACTTTTCGAATGGCGAAAAAGACTTTCTCGTTATTACATTATTTCATTATTACATTATATTATTTCTCGTTACAATTTTTCTTTTAATTTACTTTTAACTTTTTATTTACTTAATTAAATTTACTTTTAAGTAAATTTACTTTTCGAATGGCGAAAAAGACTTTCTCGTTATTGACAACAAACAGTGTAAGAAAATTTGTTGCGATGCTATAAAAAATAATGAGTTTTCGTTGCTTTTCATCGATCCAAACTTCAACATCATCGTTTTGATGGATTTTCGTGATAAAATCTGTTACAAAAATTACCGTTCTCTTTCGATCTTCTTAACTCAACTCTTCAGCTATGCTGCTCCGAGCTGCACTTGTTCGCATGTATGCATGTGCGCAGCGTGCTGGAGTGTAAACATAAACTTCTATCGTGAACAAAACCGAAGAGATTGCTGAATCGAGACAAGGTTGTCAACATTTTTGAAATCGAGCGTGATTACGATCGTTACGATATTTTCACCTCCTCCATCGACCTATATAAATGTAAACGTACGAACAAAAAACTGTATATTAATCCAAAGTTTGAAAAAAGTAGGACGAATATCGTTTCGACGAAGGAGAAAAGAAAAACCCCGACGAAATGAAAAACTGACTATGATTTCTCTCAATCCCAATGTCCTATTCGTGTATCTCTCGACTTTCGCGTGATGCACTTGTAGCGTTTATATTTTGCGCTCGACCGATCCTCGAGCCGAAAGATTTCTCTCTCACGAGAGAATATATTCATATACATATATACGCGGTTACGTAAAATTAGCAATAATTTAAACAAGGTTTCATCGAATCTTGTGAATAAATCTAATTTTTGTTTCTTAATGAAATTTTATTCTTTTATCTCGTTCGCTCCAAAACTCGTTTCGAATTTTTCTCGGTCTCAAGGCCTTGATTACCTGACGCATCAGTCTCGTGGATGCACTTTCAGCCGAAAATGAACAAAGTCCAACGATTCTAAAAATTCAGCCTCCAACTATTTTTTAACCTGATCTTTGAGATCGAGATTTTATGCTCGTTCGTTTTTTTCGTCTTTCCTGTTTTTTTTTTCTTTATCTCCCCACACATGCTTACGTGTTGTGGGTCCTTCAACCCCGAGGAAGAGGCTTAACAATGGGGGTTGAGCCAGGTAGAAACTGACTAAACACATATACATTTGTATGGGCCCTTACGAATCGAATTGGAGCCTGAAGAGTGCACAAATAGATTTTCCTCTTCTGAAATCCTCAATTATGTTGGTTCATTAAAATAATTTTCTGTGCATCTTGACGAAAGATTTTTCATGCACTCGTTAAACTGTGAAAAATGTTTAAAATTATTTGAAAACTTGTGCTCAGTGTCTGAGATAATTTTTCTTGGGCAAAAATTCTGTCATCACCGAAATCCGGAAGAATTGTATAACTTGACGATTTTTGTGAATTAATGAGCTCGTCATTATTGGGAATACGTGAATGTATTCAAGGGAACTGAATAATTTATCTTTGGATCCGCGTTAAAATCGAAATCTAGCAGGTGGTCCAGGCAACACCAGGAAATCTGAGCACATACTTCTACACGTGTTCTTCGTGTGATGTATACAGATTCTTCGTCATCGTGTTACGCGGATGCTGGAAATAAAAAGTGCTCCTTGAGCTTGAGAAATATTTTTTCTCTCGATGAAAACTCATCGCTTCGAATTCTTAGGATTTCCAAGTACCATTTTTTGTTCCCTCATCGCTTGCCTTTTTAAACTTCGACCCTTTCATCCCTCTGTCAGCATTTCTTATTATCCTGTCAAAAATATCAAACGATTGGCTCGCAGCCATTACGAAGATTTTTAAAATAAGCATAAAAAATAAATTCTTAATAAATAGATAAATAAATAAATAAATAAATTTCGCGAAAATTATTTTAAAAAATCACATTTCTATATCGACCAAAGTTTTTTCCAACAAATTTAGCCTCGAAACGTTTGTCTTGTGATCCGTGAAATGTATCCATGACTTTTCGTGATTGCATTTATTGCAAAACAACATACTCGTGAGTTAATAACAATAATAACTGCTTGTGCAACGCGATATTATTATTTTTTTTTCGAATTTTTCCTCTCAAGTGTTCTGAATCGTGCCGCACACATTGATTGACGAGAGATCACTCGACGATTTTAAATTCTTTATTTACACGTTTTCATTTTTGACGGAAATCACTGCTGTCGAAGGTATACGCGGAAATGTTGTTCCGTACTGTCGGATTATGATGATAAACTTCGGGAAGAAAAATGTCATTGTATTTTTTTCGAGCACGAAGCGGAAATAATCATGCGCTAAATGGTAAATAAATATTGTTGGCAAAGTCATGCACTTAAAAACTACCAACGATTTTTTTTTCAATATTCCTCGAAAGCCGAACAAGATCGAAGCGGTTTTTGAAAACTCTTGTCAAAAACGCTTGTCTAATTATTTTTCTGTCGTCAAATTGGCACAATGAGTAGGAGAATTCGAGTTTTCAATCCCGATCAAATGAAAATGATACCGAAACTTTGTAATTCATTATTTCAAGGATTTTCTTTGTAATTACAAAATAATAACGAGTGTGAAGTTGTAAATTTGCGAATCGTTGACTTTGTGCGTATTTTTAGTTATCATAATTACTTATACATACACGCAGCAGACGGGAACCGATGTTGAGGCACTCACGAAATAATAAAAGTGGAAAATCCTTTCTCGAGAAATGCTTTCACGTTTCATCTTGGTTTATACATACACATGAGCATAAAAATAAACACATGTGTATTTGGCTACGTAAAACTTCATTTATCTTATATTAACACGAGAAAACTAATTTCATTTCA
The DNA here is from genome assembly GCA_037952995.1 of Hyposoter didymator. NCBI lineage: Eukaryota > Metazoa > Arthropoda > Insecta > Hymenoptera > Ichneumonidae > Hyposoter > Hyposoter didymator. The sequence continues at coordinate 12,017,242 of JBAJMU010000005.1, forward strand.
CGCTCGTAAAACCTACTACGTTTGCATGATAAAATGAAATTTCTGTGTCAAGCTCATCGAGATCGAGTGGAGACTACGAGATTAGCACAAAAGAAAATGCCATGAATGAGTCTCGAACTAGGCAGTCGTCAAACGACGTTCGGTTCTTCATTCGATTTACTTTAATTCGATCCCCGAGCAATTAATATCAGTGATTAATCCCTGATCGACATTGACGAGCAATTAAAAACGAATTACTGATGATTTTCGTTTCACAAAAAAGATTAAAAACGAAATGACATTCAAGAACGTCGAGTGTCTCGTTCGAGAATTTTCTATTAGAGTGAAATAAAATTTCTTCTGATTGAGAAAATGAATTTTCTCTCTACTCGTTTTCTGCCTAGGAGCATCGGATTTTTCTCGAATAAAATTTTGAACTTGCATATTAATTATCGATTAACGAGGCGCTTGAATTATTTGTGTCCGAAGGAATTCGTGGATCGAAATTGTGGCGAATGCTACTGTTGAATCTGGGCAAGTGCTCGGAGTGAGGCTGGCCTCTTATTTATAGAATGTTATTCAATCACGATATCGTAGTCTATAATGAGTTAAATAACTTTCTCCGAGCGTGTTGGGAGTTGATTCCTTTCTTAACGTTCGCCTCGGGGAGCCGAGCAGAGAGGCTTTGAACTTCGAGAAAGGCTCGCGTCTGAGAAAAAATGACGAAAAAAAAATCCAGCAAAATTGACTCGTAAAGATTCGGTGGGGAATTTGTCCCGGTTGAATTTCGCAATTTAGGAACGAAGAGAGTTTCGCCTCCGGGTTCGATAACCCATTTTCTTACAGGAGGTTCTGTATTGCCCCTGAATACGATAGAAATAAATTATTTGACGAAAAAATGAGGCCGCAATTCCGCTCGTTTCAGCTCTGCAAACCGTTACGTTATCGCGGTAATACGACCGTTTTTTTTTTTCACCAACCATCAGGATGTTCTCGTCCTCGTAACTGAAGAAGAAACTTCCTTCTTGGTTTTACACTCTGCTCTCGATCTCAATTCCCACATAGGGGTTCGTTGTCCTGCCCTCCAGGGCTGAAGTGACTGTCGTGCACTTTTCGAACATCTGCATCCAAAATGTTCATGATCCCGAATCAGAATTTTCTTTTTTTTTTACTGTCAAAACGATTTTTGCAAAAAATACAAAACGAATTTATTTCACAGAGGTTTCATGAGTGTCATTCATTTTGCGGCCCAGAAAAAACGAGCGACTCACTGAAAGCGGTTGGCAGAAAAATAAATTTGAGCTCGAGGATTCTCTCATTTTTGTCAACCTCCGAATTTAGCACGAAATGTTGCGGAGTGAATAACGATTTGGAAATTACAGTCGGTAAATACTGGCGAACACAAAAGTCGCTGCAGACTGTAGAAATTTCAAGTGTCACGAGAGAATAACGTAATTAGCAGTGGGAGAAAAAGTCCATTGAAAAATGCACAAACTGTCGGTACACGACGAAGAATATGGACGAAATGTGAGCGTGATGAATCAGTGGCCGAGTTGCATTGATATTTCGGATCGTCGCGTGCCAATTTCCAACATTTTTCTCTGCGGTATATACAAAGAATGTCGACAGAAGCCCGCGAGAATGAAAATAATGAGAGAACATTACCGGAAGTTCTGTCGCTAAACCGGCTTCCCGATTAATGTTAATTTGACCGAAAGACCTTAAAGTCGTTAGGCGATTAACTTTCACACCTGAACTTCGAGCCTCTGAACGAAGAATCTTTCTTTTCAATCGCCAGGATTGCCAAATTGTGTCAATCGAATTATCAAAAAAAAAAAAAAAAACCCCCAAGATTTCGATGTTTCGAGCAGAAACTGAAATTTCTATCGACACTGAATAACGTATTAATTATAATAATCCATGACTTCGGACTGACTACGAAAAATAAAAACGAATCAACATACAGACACATAAATGGAAAAAAAAGGAATTCACTTTATGGCAATTATGGATACTAATTCAATGTTTCAACGATTTTTTTCAAATTTTAATTAAACGAAAAAAAAAGGTAATTGGTAGCTCAATTATAATTTGATGGACTGGCAATATTAAAAAAAAAAGTGATTGACAGTAAAGTGTCTTTGAGCATAAATCTGAAAAGAAATGAGTGGTCGAGAGCCTCAAAGGATCAGCTGAGAACATATCGTTGCATGTGAAAAGCTGCGGGCTAAAAAAAAAGCTGCGTGTAATAAAGAATAAATAAATAGCCTTCGCGACTGCATTGACCGCAGCGAATAGATTGCAAATTTACGATTGGACAAGCGTTGACTTACAATCTTATCGTCAAAGGGGATGGTAGCTTCGGAGATTAATAAAAATAAGAAAAAACGTAAAACAAGATGGAAATTGCGAAAAGTGTGTGAAATGTGGGTCAAGTCTGTGCCAGGTCGTCTGCCTGTCGTTGGCAATCCTTCGAAGCCTTGAAATTCTCCTGTTATAAAAAAAGGACGTTCATGCATTATCATTACGAAAAAAAATGAGCACATGTGTGCCAATAAAGTTATCACGCGGCGAGTACCAGGATTTAAAACACAATTTTTTATTTATTTTTCATTCGAACAGACGCACCTGCATCAACGATCGATGTAACACAAAAAAAACTACTGCAATGAAATTAATTTCATGCAGCATTTTCTACGAATACAAATTAATTCAATTTAGATGAATTACTTTCCTTTCTCTTTGAGTGCAACGACTTTTTTCCTCGCGTTCGCGAAGGTTCTCGATCACTCGCGAACCAACGAATAATCGATCTGTCGATACGTGAAATAAAATCCTTTTATAAACGTAAAAGGGACAACAACTTAATTTCTTATCGTTGATCCGCTATAACAGAATTAGCTGGATACTTGTGTTTTAATTTTTCGTGGAAGTGACGTTAATTACATAAAGTTTAATTAGCGTGTCCTGATGTAACGCAGCACACGTGACAAATTTATGTTCTAGCATGTTTCCTCTTTTAGCTACTTATTCTTCAAATTTAGTTGCTAATTATTTTTCAAGTCTGCGTACTTGTCGGTGTAATATTTCTAGAACGAATTGTTAACGTTCGAGCGAGCTTTCTCTTTTCTTTTTATTACATTTTTGTTATAAAATATTCTGTTCACTCTTTACAATGAAATTTTATTCAAAAGCTATGAAAAATTAATTACGACACAATTTCGCATTTAATATCACTTCCATTTATTTTTATTCTTTAAATTCATTACACAATGAATTTGAGAATATACATTTTTCGTACATTTGGATTCAGAATTATTTTTTTTTATTATTTTTTTTTTCTAGATGCGGTGGAAACTCACGTGTGTCGACGATTTTCTAAATCGAAGCTTCTACAAACTAGGCCTGGTCGTTGGACACCATCCCGGCTATTTCCTCATAATCCCAGTCCTTCTAGCCTGCATATGCATCACCGGATATCAGAGAATTCATTACGAAATCGATCCGGAGTATCTTTTCTCCCCGATCAACGGACCCGGCAAAACGGAGCGTGCGATCGCCGAGGAACATTTCAAAGTTAATTACAGCTATTATTTCAATGTCGGCAGAATCACCAGACCAGGTAAACGTCACGTTTAATTTTTCGGCGTTTTTTTATCACGTTATGAAAGTTATTTGCCTTGACAAGATTTTTTTCATCATTCAATAATTGAAAACTATTGAAAAAAACGCGTTTTTTTTTCTTCTCATTCTGCTTTTCGATCGTCGAATTAATTTTACCCAATTTTTTGTTCATTGACTTTTCGCACGAACGTTTATGCAAACTCGTTACCTTCGGACTTCGCGTTGAGAAATCAAATTTTTACTCCATTAATCACGATTTTTTATTTAATAATTGAGCCAAGTACAGTGAAAGAATTTCAACAGCTTGCGATCGTGATAAACAAATTTTCGATCACACGAAATCGAATTTTAATAAAGGCGATCCAAAAAATATTTAAAAAATCCTCAAATGTCATAAGACAGTGAGTTCATCGATCTTCGTTCCGCAGGTCGATTCGGTCACGTAATCGTCATACCGAAGGATGGCGACAAGAACATGCTCAGAAGTGCTATCTGGGAGGAACTTAAACTCCTGGACGACATCATTAGAAACGCCACGGCGACTTACGAGGGCGAGAGCTTCACTTACGAGAAAGTGTGCGCTCGATGGTTCGGCGAGTGTTTTTTGAACGACATTCTCAATCTTCATCATGTCATAGAGTAAGTTTACTCAATATGAACGATTCACTTATCGTGGACAGCATTTTTTTTCCACAACAGATTTCAGTGGCGCGAACATTGAACGAAATTTCCAATTGAATTCCGATAATTCGAGGCTTCAATTTGCAGAAATAACAACGAATCTTTATCTTTATTTCTCAGTCGTTTTCCTTCAGCAAATTTTCGTAAAAACATGAATAATATTTTTTTTCTTCCGAAAATCTCGGTCCAAAAAATTTCTATTCCAAGTCCAGAGCTTTTCTTTCAAATGACGAATAAAGTATCAATTTTATTTTGAAGGAATTACGAATTCTCGTTTTCTCAACTCAAAAATATGACGAAAAATTTTGTTTCGGCCTTTCGACCGAAAAAAATTGCTTAATTTTGGAGTTTTGTGTCAACGTTACTCCTTAAGGTAAATACTGTGCTGCATACTAGTCAAATGAGTGTTAAATTTTCAAAACGCTTTTAGACCAAGTTTAATGTACCAATTAAATGTATTGTTAGTAGATTTGTATTACAGCATGTCTTAGTAACGTGGAAAAATATAAAAAACGATAGTTTTGCAATACCATTAACTGATGAATCAAAATTTCCATGGTGACACATTTTCACCAGGTTTTTTCAAAGAATTGTCTGTATTTTTCAACCGATTTTCATGCACCACGTCTCATTTTGTTCCTCAACTGACCCTCTACGAATCCACCACGTAGATTTTTTTTAAGCTAGACCGTTTCACTATTCCAGCTTATTGTTTATTAAGCGAAAAAAATTTTCCATAACCAATTTCTGAACGAATGAATTTTAAAAAAATCTACGCGGTGGATTCGTAGATGATCGGTTGAGGAACAAAATGAGCCGTGGTGCATAAAAATCGGTTGAAAAATAAAGATAATTCTTTGAAAAGACCTAGTGAAAATGTGTCACCATGGAAATTTGGATTTATCAGTTAATGGTTTTGCAAAACTATCGTTCTTCATATTTTTCCATGTTACTCAGACATGCTGTAATACAAATCCACTAACAATACATTTAATTGTTACATTAATCTTGGTCTAAAAGCGTTTTGAAAATTTAGCACTCATTTGACTAGTATGCAGCACAGTATTTACCTTAAAGCAAATCTTGGAGCATTTTTGGATCCGAGAAACTTTTCACTCGTTGAGATGTCGAATATAATAAAGATAAAACTTTGCAGTGAGGTCGAGTCTCGAGAATTGAATCTTACGTTTCCGGTAATGTTGAATCCGGTCACATGGGACGCGCACTTGTTTCCGGTTTATTTCGGAGGCAGTGTGATAACAGAGGATTTGACGATTGACACAGTGCCAGCAGTTCAATTGGCTTATTTCATTGCAGCGGACAACAAGCGTCAAGATGCGATGTAAGTCAATAAAAAATACATTCCTACGTTTCTCTCGATCATGTTCAACAGCTTTTCCTTATTTATAACGCAAAGCCATAAAACATGCTCGTGTCGATGCACGACAGAGGCGGTGAAATATTTACTTCCGGTTCTAGCGTTTCGCGCATATTCTCAAAAGAAAAAAGGAGACTCGAAGAATCACTCTTTTTATCGAATATGATTTATTATACGACGAGCAAAACCTCGTCGACGCTTCGATTCGCGTCCATGATTATTGGAACGCGGTTGTAAGTCGTGACACGTGATCAGAATCGGAATTATTTACTTTGCTTCGTAGACGTTACACACAATGAAGGCGGCAAAGCTCGAAAAAAAATTGCACGTTGCTAAAATTTATTGAAAAGAGTGACTGAAAAGCTTCTTAGCAAGCTTTTCTTTAAAAATGTCGAAATATGGAAACGGTGAATTGAAAAATGTTCAAAATCCTCTGGAAAATCGATTTGCCTTTTTTTTCTTTTTATTTGGCGAATATTTGATGGAAAAATAATTGTGTACGATTTTTCTCAGGCTTGATTTTTATAATTTATTGTAACTTTCTCGTCTTTCCTGGATTTAGCGGCGCCGCATGGGAAGAAGCGTTTCTCAATACGATTGGAAAAGCCGAGGACGAAGGAGTTTTCCAGCACATAAGTACAGCGAGGTTTGCGTCGAGGACTCTCGAGCTCGAACTCGAGGCTAATACGAAAACCGTCGTGCCTTATTTTTCGAGTACGTTCGCGATAATGGGATTATTCTCGATCGTTACGTGTATGATGGCCGATTGGGTTCGTAGCAAACCATGGCTCGGACTTCTCGGCAACGTCTCGGCCGGCTTGGCCACCGTCTCAGCTTTTGGACTTTGCATGTATCTCGGTGTCGATTTTATTGGCATTAATCTCGCAGCTCCTTTCCTCATGATCGGTAAGAACCATTTTTCCACGTTTGTTAAAAAAAAATTTGCAAGAAGCAGAAATTTTGCTCGTGTGAACAAAAATTTGGGAGCAAAATGTAAAAATTTCGTTTTTTTTTGCAAAACTGACGAAATACGGGGAAGAAGAGAAAATTGTTAGGAAGTTGTTTGAAAAACGTCGAAAAGGCACGTGTTACAAAATCCGCAATAACTCGAGACGGACAAGTGTAAGGAGTGAGCGTGTGGAATACAAAGTTGAAAGATCCAGATAAAGCGTTCGAAGAATACCGAAGAGGAAAAGCGATTTTTCTACCATTACGAAAATTCTTATGTCTACGTGCATTATTTCAATACGTTGGGATATGAAAAGACTTTGAATTTTCCGGGTTGCGTAACGCGGACGACAAAGTGTGGGCTTGCGAATCTATCGAACGAAAAGACGAAATAGAATACCAATAATTCCATGTCGCAGAAGTTTCTCAACTGTGTAAAATGGAAAGCAGATCGTCTTTTAAGAAAGGATGCACAGAAAATGGCGCGTGTGCGTTCTTGCATCGCGATGAGACTTATACGGGTTAAGGATTCTTCATACGTACAGTCCGAACCAACAATTATTTTGTTCCACTCCAAATTCCTGCTCGAGTTGGAAAAATTTAATTTTTTGTATAAAAAAAATGTTGCTCCATTCTCCATGGTTTTTCCGTCATCGTTATTATTGGAAATTCGCTTTCGCACACTTTGGATCGTTACCAAGTTTCTTGAACGATTTTGGGAAAAAAATTGTTCGTGAAAACTTTTCGTACCACGGGCAGATTTTTTTTTATGGTTTCTGTACACGGAATAAAAAAAAGAGGCTATTTTCGTCAATGCAACGTGATCGCGATTAGAATTCGATTTCTTTCGAAAATCCGCCAGTTTCGAGGTCTAAGAATACGTAGCGAATAACCCGCGGATCAAGGTCATCGAGTGTCGAGTCACCTACAGCTTATTGATCTATCCCCCAATCGGTTACTTTACCGTTAATCGATCGTTTGTCACGTACTCACGAAATAACTCCCTTGAATTCCGATATTGCTAAATTCTGTTTGATTGGATAGTCAGTCTCACAAAAGTGTCCTCAGTCCACTTTGAATATCGTCTCGTCCTTCGCGATAGCTTATTGATATGTTTTCATGGTACTAAACGCTTGACCCTCGGTTATCGGTTCCGAATAGACTCTCCAACAAGTGGAGAATCGAAGGCTTTGCATGATGCTCGTCGATTTTCAATGGTGCGGAATTTTGTTCGTTTATTCGCAGCTTCAAAAAAAGGCACAAGAAAAACGGATGAGAAAAAAGTCTGAGTACTTTTTATGCGTGACAGCAATTAATTTTTTTGGTAATTCGTTTATAAAGAAAAAAACAATTGCACGAATCAGTTATTACGAAGAATTCATTAAATTCAATTAATCGGTTCTCTTGGTAGTTTGGGAAGCAAGATGGAAGAAAATTTCGATCCATATACGTCCATGTCTGGCCCATTTGTTTCAACACGTCATCGTACGCGATACCGAGACAAATTGTTGTTTTCATAACTCGTAAGAACAGGGTGTTGTTCGACTTTGTTTGCAATAAGAATCAGAAGCCGAGACGAAAGGTTTGAGAACCAAGACCGGGACATAAAAAATCTAATGACTTCCGCTTTTCACGTTAGTTATGGAGTCATGACATTCTCGCCATTTCGCGAGAGTCACTCGTCCCCGTCACCTGTAAAGAAAAACGTATAAACGTCAAATGTCTTCCGATCCAATCTTCGACATTTTTCGATGGAAGAGTTTTTTTTCTCGTTTCATTTGGCACCGAACGATCGTGAAAATTCAGCAGTCATTTGACTAACGCACGATCGTTGCTGTCTCGATAGAAATTTACGTTTTATTTATTCAACGCGCCCGAGCCATTCATTTTCTCAAAGTTTCTAAAGTCATTTCTTGGTTCATTGAATTAAGAAATTTTTCGTACATTTTCTCGTCATTTTTTTTTTACTATACAATTTTGTGTTAATTACCCATAATTAGTTTTTCCTGTTGATTAAATTTTCCATCAATTCAATTAGTTTTTAATTATCAGCTTCACAAAATTGATTCATTTTTTTCTTTTTTCATTACACGTTTATCTTATAATGTCGAACACACGATTAAGATGAAAACTATGCAGTAGCTCGATCACGTTTCGATAAACTCGCGAGTCGGTGAAAGTTTTAAACGAATCAAATCTACAGCACGAATGCGCAGGTGGTTCGATATTACGAGAACACGACATTGTCAGATTGTTGCGAAGCATCGTGTGCTCCATTGAGCTCATATACATACTTACCCGCACTTACGTAAATATAGACCGAATGATATCCTCGGAAAATGAGACATCATTCGAATTATTAAAATAATAACGTTAAAGAAACAGAAATAATGAAATTCAAATAATTGTCGAGGAATCGTTGACTAATTATTAATTATTGGCAAAGAGAATTCGTTGCACTTATCGACGATTCGTCAAGATTAAATATTAATTTATAAAATAATTTTTTAGCAGAAATGATGAATAATTGTGCCAAAACAATAAATTTCGATGGAATGGATTTTCACACCGAGTTTTTGGAATTCTCAGTGATTATGAAAGTTCAGCCATCATTTATTTTCACGCCCGGGAACTTTGACGAGAAATAAATCTTCTGCGCAGTATGTACGTACGAAAAATCCTCAATCGGTGCAGATCAGAATGACTAATAATTTATGGAAAAAAGAAAGCGTGAAGCTTGTTAAACGAAGGATTGAAATGACCATTTTAGTGAATGAAGACGAAGCTGTATTGTGAAAACAAAAACGAGAGATTGGATGATTTTACTAATTGTCATTCGCAGCACGTGGTCGATGGAAATTTCATAAACGTTTTTCCTTCATCTCAGTATCCTTTGTAGAAAATGTTACTGCTGTAATAAAATTTAAGTCTTGCCGTCGTTCGAATAGTCGTCGATCGTAAAAGTTAGTAAAATTCATTTTTTCGGGTTACAGGGATTGGAATCGACGATACCTTCGTCATGCTTGCTGCTTGGCGACGAACGAATATCATGAAACCCGTGCCTGAAAGAATGGCAGCGACTCTGAGCGAAGCTGCAGTTTCGATAACGATAACGTCGTTAACCGACATGATTTCTTTCTTCATCGGGATAATCTCACCGTTTCCTTCCGTACAAATATTCTGCATCTATTCGGGTAAACTTTTTCTGCCACTTCCATGAAATCGAACGGAATAAAATATTTATTTCTTCTTTTTATTATCGATATTTACCTTTAAAATTAAAACAAGCAAATACTGACCCAATTACATGATGCTGAAGTTTGCATCGTTGGAATGCAATGAAATTCTGTTTTCTCTTGAGCAGGACTCGTAATTATTATTCAAAATATTATTATACAAAATTTTATACAAAAAACGCAATCGATACGAAAAATTACCACAAATTTTTAAATTCATTAAAAAAATAATCGATAAAATATTTTTCGTTGAACATCAACGTTGCGAAATTCAGAGTCGTTCCAATTACGTGAATATAAATGTGAAAAAAATTAAAATCCAATTACAATTTTGATAAAAAATTTGTAAACACTGCGTAAATTGCAGTTGACGATAATTTGGTGTTTTTTTTCTACAATAATTAGCACAATCGATGGTTGAATATGAAATTTTTTGGAATGCCCATGAAATTGTGATATTTCGAATAAAACTGACAAATGAACTGAAATTTGTTTTATTTACAGGATTCGCTGTCGTTTTCACATTCCTGTTTCATTTAACTTTCTTCAGCGCTTGCGTGGCCATAAGCGGTTACTGCGAGCAAAGTAATCGCCACAGTGTCGTTTGTTGCAAAGTCCAACCGCTCTCGAAGTCCGGTGAGTTTTTTTTTATCTGCGAAATAATAATTTTTGAAAAATAATGTAAAGATCGATGAAAGAGAAACACGAGGACGTAGGAATCGGTAAAATAAACAAAATTAATATTTTCCTTCGCATCAATGAATCTATCCGCACCGCGGAGTTGTCGATCGAATTTTTCGCTCTATGCAAATCACCGGTAACTCAACGATTTGACTCGCACCATGGACGAATGCTTCCAGAACTCTTCCAATTGATAAAAAAACAAAAACAAGTCAAATGAACGAGTACGAACGCAATATTTTTCATGCTTTGTAAATTCAACGATTTCGCCAATGGTCGATCGTTGCCGCTTTCACTTGAACAGTTTTCCCATCAAGCATGGAATTGTTACCGCTATGATATTTTCAATAGAGTCAACGCTTTATCGCGTCACTGAATATTACAATTTTCCTCCTATATTCTTTTCCGTAAACCACATTGCGTAATTTTGAACTAAATATTCATAAAATTTGGTCGTTAATGTTAAATAATTGATTAACAATTGAAGGCGAATTTTAATGAAAATTATCCCGCGTAAACGATCATTAAATTCCTTTCTATATTTTTTTTATGTTGGCTTGAATTTTGTGCAATAAAATCGACGATAATAATGTCTGAACCTGTTGGGCGTCGGAGAACGAAATTGCATCAGGAGTCCAGCAGCTGTTACGTTTGAGACTCTGTTAATTTGTTAGATCATATAGCGTATTATGTAAGAAGAGTGTGTATATTGCTTTCTCCGGCTGGGTCTGAAAGTGACCTTATTGAGGTACACCGTCCGTTGGAATGACGTCGTCAATATTTGAAAGTTGTACTCGAAACATGTCGTGAGTAAATAATTCAAATGGTCATCAAAGTTACGCGTCTGTTATGCTGGAGTACCAAAAAAAAAAATTTCGAAACTTCAATGAAATTATGATTCGATTATGACAAATAGCTCGAGGAGACTCGTCGTTGGTAACGCGAATGACGGTGGGATAAATAATGGGAGATAAACTTTCGAAAACGTAATGGAAAATGTGCAGATTTCGTGGACGAAGGGAAGCTGATGGTTGTTATGCTATGACGATGGTTTTCCATCTTCCTCAGTTCTGTTTCAGTCACTTTGGAATTGTCGTTTCCTGTTTATTTTATTTCGACGTCTATTTTTGTGAGCATCGTTTTTTTTTACCTTAAACTTTTTCATTGAAATTTTCACATGTTCGCACATTCATTGTTAAGTTCATTGCTGACTCAACGAGTTATTGCTCATTCCATTGTGTGGCAGGTTATTATGGAAAAACCTCAGCAATTATTTCATGAAGATTAATCGTTAAATTACACTCACGTACTCGACGCCAAGCTGAATCACTCTTCCATTGTGAGGTCAATATTTCCTGTCACAAAATTAGGCTGACGCAGTTTTATTTATTGTTGTCCAGGGTTTCGGAGAAACATTATTATCTCTTCCGATAGTGTCATCCGATTAGAAAGAATCGAATTAGAAAGATTCATGAATAAATAATTAATCAAGTTGAAATAATAATAAAAAAAATTCATCGTATTGCGAAATTCTTTTTAGACTCATTTTTGAAGTTGAACAAAAAAAATTTAGTAGAAAATAAATGAGTGTGTTTCAATGTTTCCAGCTCATCGATCATGGTTGTATCGAGTTTTGTGCACCGGTGGAGTGGATCCAGACGATCCAACGAATCCAATCGACAATCCCGAGCACGGTTGCATGACATGGTTCCGTGATTATTTGGCAGTGGCCCTTAATTGTCGTCCCGTCAAGTGTCTCGTGATTCTCGCTTTTGGAGTTTATTTGGCAGGTGCCATGTATGGTCTAACAACGCTCGAGGAAGGTCTCGACAGACGCAAGTTATCGAAGGAGGATTCTTACTCGATCACGTTTTACGATCGCGAAGATTTTTATTTTCGTGAATTCCCCTACAGGATCCAGGTAAAATAACACGCACTTTTTTTTTTACCATGAAAAACACTCAATTTTCTTTGCTCACGTTTTGTCACGCGAGAGGAACTCCAATAAATGGATAATTTTTCCAAATTGAACAAAATTACGTACTTCTGAATATTGTGAAAGAAAATGGCTGAGGAATTCGCTTCGAAAACGTCTCGACGTTCTTTCGCAAACGTCCTGTTGTTGGAAAAACAAGAATTAGAAGAAAAAAACACACACACACATTACTGCCATGACTCGACAATGATTATTTTTCAAGCTGCTCCGTCGATGTCTTTTCAAAATGCCTACTCATTGATTTTCGATAGTCTGATGGGCGCATCACGATACAAGAAAATATTCGTTGTCTCTAAATTTTCGGTTACGATCGCAGCAGATATACGTCCTTAAGATATCGGAAGTGAGTCCACGTGCGTCGTTCAGTCGTATGTGCAATATTTACTCTCTCTCTCTCTGTCTCTCTGTGCAAACAACTTTCTCCGTCGTGTAGAATTTCAGAAAAGGAGCCAACGGCAATATTACGAAACGCGTTACGGCTTGTTATGAGTCGGGTTTTGCCGGCTCCTCACAAACAAACATGCAAAAAGGGAAAAAGAAAATAATAGAAAATTGGAGAAGAAACTGTTATGACCGGATGTCGGTAGGGGCTTATTTGAATAGCTCCATTTTCTACTCATCCTTAGTGATTATTTTTTTGCTACAATTATGTTTATTACCATGAGTACAGATCGATCTGACCCAAATGGCACGACCATGAAGACTTTTTCCCCTCCTGCTACACGCGGAAACTGCAATTACGAATAAACACACGAAAAATAATAATAAAGAACACACACGTTTACCGGAAACGCCGCCATACACTTTGACTTGCGGCGAACGATAAAAACAACATTTTCTTTCTCTTTTCTTATGGGACTTGTTACTATCTCGTGATAGCCTCGTTGCTTCTGTTTCCTCGTCCCACGTTTCGACAATATAATAGAGTCTCAATGATTCGAGTTATTATTGCGTCAGGAAATCTCGACAACTCGTGAGAATAAAACTTTCGTGTAATATCGTGAACCGTCGAAAATCCGTTGGTGCGACAGACTCGTATTTTATTTCCTATTCGATTTAAAATTGTAAATGAGGCAAAAAGAAAATACTGGAAGAAAAAACGTGGAATTCTCTCAATAGTTTTGTGTTATTATTTATTTAAAGGAGAAAACTCGACGGTTCGGATTATTGACCGATTGAGAGCAACGAGTTTATTTATTTCTCGCAAAATTCGAAATTCATTAAAAACGATTGAATTGTTTGAGAATCTTTGAATGAAAAGTTTATTCGATTTTTCCGATGATTGGATTCGTTTCTCCTTTTTCGAGAATTGTAGATTTGCTCATGAAATTTTCTATTAACAGTTTCAATTCGATTTGCCAACAGGTGATCGTGAGTGGCGAATACGACTACAGCGATCCGTTGATCCAAGAGCAAATGGAGAATTTGACATCGAGTTTGGAGTCAACGGTATACATAAGCACGCCAATATACACGGAAAGCTGGTTGCGAAGTTTTCTGAGTTACATGAAGAGAAACGACGATTATTTGAACGCAACGATAAGCACAGAATCAAGTTTCATAAAGACATTGAAGGAGGTGTGGCTGTTTCCAAAAAGCACATTTGCCTTGGACGTTAAGTTCGACAAGTCGGAAGAGCACATAGTGGCAAGTAGATTTTTGATACAGGCGGTGAACATCAGTGGAACGAATGAGGAAAAAGCAATGGTGAAGGAGTTGCGTCGTTTGTGCGCCTCGTCGCCGTTAAACGCGACAGTCTTCCATCCGTACTTTGTGTTCTTCGATCAATTCGAGCTCGTTAGACCAACGAGCATACAGTGCATGATTTATGGAGCGTTGATTATGATGTTGATATCGTTCATCTTCATACCAAACGTTCTGTGCAGCTTGTGGGTTGCGTTTTGCATAGTTTCGATCGAATTAGGAGTGGCAGGTTACATGGCCCTCTGGGACGTTAATTTGGACAGCATATCAATGATCAATCTCATAATGTGCATTGGCTTTAGCGTCGACTTCACCGCTCACATATGCTACGCGTACATGAGTTCGAAAATGAAGCGTCCGGAAGATCGAGTAAAGGAATGTCTGTATAGTTTGGGATTGCCAATCGTGCAAGGAGCAGCTTCAACGATATTGGGTCTGGTAGCTTTGATCCTGGCAGGCACTTACATTTTCCTCGTTTTCTTCAAAATGGTTTTCCTCGTGATTTTCATCGGTGCTCTCCACGGATTGCTTCTGCTTCCGGTTCTGCTGTCCATTTTCGGGCCCGGATCTTTCTCCAGTCTGGAGGATGACGAACAAGAGAAAAAATCAACGAAACGTGAGCTGGACGATCGCAAAGTTTCGAAACTGCCGGTTCCTTACGTGATCCCGCATCCGACCCTCGTTTACCATCAACCCATCGCCACCAAATCCTCCCTTCAACCTAGTCCCGCCGCTAGCTTGGCTGTCCTTGAAGATCGGGACCCTGGCCTCGGCACCAGCGAAGATAGCAATTCCACCGAAAGTGGATCCTCCCAAAGCCGCAGACGTCAACAACCCCAGGAAACTAACGAGGACACTGCGCAAAAAAGACGATACGAAGATTGGCGGAGATCCGTTGGCATGCTGCCCAGCATGTCACAGTTCCAAGCTGGTCCAGCTCCTCCTCCTGATTATCCAGGCGCTGCCAACCAAGAAACTCCTCGCAGCTTCGATACTAGAGGTTTCAGGTCCATCCCTTATCCTGGTTACCTTGGATATCAAGACCATGCCGGCAATCCCTCCAGGGAATTCAGACGCAACAGATCACACCATAATCTCCATCAACCTTCACCAGCTAGATATCTCACAGATCCTAGGTACCCTTAAAATATCTCAAGTATTTTTTAAGTCTCCTTAAAGCATCCTTAATCCTAATTTCGTGAACCAATCAACAACTTCGAGATTCAATGGCGTTTACTTTTTCCCAACGTTCGCCAAACGCCCCCCAGGACCTTTCCAGAGTCCTCACAATCCTGACTGATTAGCCTTTCAATTTAAATCCTCCTCGGACAAGGTTCAAAGACATTCGAACCTCGTTTCGGCAAACTACGAGAAAACGTCGAGTCTCCCAACGCATTAGTTTCCTTCAAATTTTTCGTGAATCCTCGTGAATCATATCGTCCGCTTTGACATATCAAGGACCAACGATTTTAGACTCTAGTACGTTCACGACCACTCTTCCGAAGTTCTGCGAGCCATTTTTTTCTTGCGTTCACTCAAAAATTGCGTAAAAACCATTGGACAAAATGAATATCTTTATAAAATGGTCATTGAAGGACTCGGACGATTTCTAGAATATTCGTCCATTCTTTATGCAACACTTTTCGAGTCGATGAATTTTTTTGCCAACAATTACGATATTTCTATTCCTTCACATTTGTCTATAGCGATTTGTCGTTGATTAATTCTCAATTAACCAAATCAAGGTCATTGACATTTGATCCCCGATTTTTTCCTTTCAAAGTTGGAAAATTTAGTGAAAATTTCTTTTTGCATCTACTTTTTTCTTCCTCGTACCGAATTGTAACGATTTTTTCAAAAAATGTGTCTTCGACATCGGCTAAAGGGAAACGATTGGATTAGGAACGAATCATTAGTTCGTAAATGCAAAAACGAGGCAATAATTCACACGATAATAATCGTCTTGAAAATTGTTGCATACAAATAATCATATTTCTCTGAGATGTTTTTTTTTTACGATTTTTAAGTGCGAGGTGCATAGGGTTTTGACCACCGATGCTCAATGTTAATCAAAACCAAAATAATTCAATTTAAGAGTACGAAAAATCCGGTAGGTCAGCCATTTCGAGTTTTTGCGGATTTAACGAAACCACACCATCGTTTCACGTTCTTTCTGTTTTTCCTCGGGACCAAAGGTGGCTCTCCGGATAGAGACTTGCAACGAAGTTATGAACGCTCTGCACATATCGATCGCCCTTGAAGCGAATAGTCTTTGTTGTCTGCCAAATTTGATGACCTTTTTTCTTCGTCCATTTTGAGAATCATTTCCTCGTATGATTTCACGAGAATTTCAAAGAAAAATTCAAAAATTTGAACGATGGCTATTATTCAACAATTTGAAACAAGTATGAAAAAAAATCGTTTTTTTCTTTTGGAGCAAACGAGATAAGTGAAGAATTTTGAAATTTCATCAAAATGGATAAGGAAACTGCGTACACGCTGGGCAAGAATTCTTCGCAAGTGACGATACGATGAGAGAAAATACAATTTTCCCCCTGATTAAATGTCGACGATGATTTAACTGCACGTAAGCGTGCAGTTGAGTTTTATACATGTCACTAAAGTTGATGGACAATACTTTACAAATAAGAATTTATATCGAGGCGTACATTAGTATTTTCTAACTTGTCGTTTATTTTTCTTTTCCTCTTGTGGAAACGCTAGTACATTGTATTTATGAATGCGAGTGTGTTATTATGTGTGAGAGCAAATCTCACCGGCATGCATAGGCGCGCCGGATGGATGACGCTGTGATGCCATTGGATTATTAATTCATTATTTTAAATACATTTTAATAATGATCCTTAGAACGTTTTCGCTTTATTTAATCCCTGGAATTTCCATTCCTTTCTTTCCGAGTTACCCAACTGGCAGTAAATTTTTATAATTTTTTCCATGATTGTTTGTTTTTTTTTTTTAATTCCATTATTCTCGACGAAAAAATAATTCTCAGCGTAAAAACTTATTGGAGGATCTGCTTGGTGCACGTGACACTTACAAACTTCTCCGGGTCTTCAAGGTCGCGTGGAGACTGAGACGGTGGTCGTTAGTTGCTGCAAAGTTGTTTTCTGTCGTCGTCCGATCCCTGGAAGTTGCTTTTTTCCGCACTTGCACTCTCGTGTCCCAATTCACTTTTCGGAAATTTGTGGGAGAGAAAAATGAAAAAGAAAAATGAGGTCAAAGTTGGTCGTTTTTTTTTTTTTTTTAAATACAAAAGATTCTTTAATTTTTCGAAACTCGAACGAATTCGATTCGTTGAAATATGCGATCGTAAATCGTTTGTGTTCTCAGTTGCCGAAAGAGCAACGAAAGTAAACGACAGTGAACAATTCTCATCTATATTTCCTGCGTTCTTCGTCGGAGGCAAATATTGTGTGTGGGTATTCCCTGTGTACCGTCGACGGGTGAGACAGAAATCTGTTGCACGCGGATAAAGATCGTTGGCTTAAACAGCCACCATTAAGAGGTCGTTACGAGTATCTGGTTTTCTCTAGTTCTGCATGTGAAAAGACTTTCAATTGTTCGCACTTGGAAATTTTGAACCAGGAAAGACAAGTGGATGTTTGAAAAAATGGAAAAACTTGGATTCACATCAATCGAGTCGTTTAATGATCAATTTGATCGGGAAATTATAGGAAATTTCTGGGTCGCCAACTTTCTCCTTTATTCCAGATCGATAAAAAAGATTTTTCCTAAAGAATCACGTCAAATTATTCACTTTTGGAAAAAACAAAAAATCGAGGAAACGACTTGTCTCACAGGCAGTAATAACGAAATACGGAAAGTGAGAATATTCTGTAAAATGATCAAAGCAATCTCCACGAAAAACATTGAGTAGAAATTCTCGAGTTGTCTTTTCGAGGGATCTCGTTCTCGAAGCTAGTTTTCGCAATAGACGAACTTGGCTCGAATCCCTGACATTACATGGGATCGGCCAATTACCCTTTATCACAATCGGCTCGAGTGTTTGCGGCGGCGTGTGCGCGAGCTAGCTCGCGGTTTGCGAACGTTTCTTTGATCTCAAAGAGAGAATCTCCGATTGTCAAGAGCTAGAAAGTGGGAGATGAAATGAGTAAAATATAAATAACGAGTGCAAAGATTTAACGAGTCGAGGAGAAAAATCTGAAAGGCATGACAGCAGACACTGATGACGAAATTTCAAAGCAACAAAATATAAAAAGAAAACAATTGCGTTTTCGAACTGAATTTACAATTCGAGACAGGTTACGTTTTTCCTCAAAAATAGTTGCAACTTTTTTTTGGGCTTTTCCCAAGATTTACAAAAAATAATCGAATCAAAATGTTGCTATGAGAAAAAAAATGTGTAAATGTTGGAAAAACGTTGGAAATTGTGTTTCGTGGAGACCAGGGTCAGGCAGAGACGTGAGGTTGTCGCGGAATGTCGAGGATATATATATAGACGCAAATCTACGCGACTCCATGTTAAAGCAGGGTCGAGTCGTCGAGTCTCTCGTTCTCATCTCTTTCTCTCTCATTTTCGCAATGCAACGGAGTAAAGGAAGGAGAGACGAAGGAGGGATAACCGTGGAGTTCTCTAGGTGGGTTGAAGCACGCATGCTGTGGCCTGCATGGGGGTTTATGTAACTCGGGCATTAGTAACGCCATGACGTCATAGCCTGGTCGACACACTGCCTGTGCTGCATCGCTGCTGCTGCTGCTGCTGCTGCTGCTGCACACAAAACTCGGTTCTTCGAGTGTGCCAAAGAGCGTGGCTTTGCCTCGAACGGTCGATAGTGCAGTCAACTACTGCATTACATCAACGTGTCCATATACTTACTTATATCACGTGCAACGTGCAATACACATATTTGCGAATACACGGTACAATGTGCACGAACTCGCTTACACAATATGGCGTCTCTTTCACTCACTGTCTCTATTTTCACACTCATTTCGTCTCATTTTTCGCGTGTCATTATTATTTTATGGAGTCTATTATTACGGGATAGGAAGATTTTTTTTTTTTGATTGAGATTTCGTTGGTATCGATTAATTTTGGACACCCAGGCAATTTTAATTATAATAACAAAATTTGTATTATTTTTCAATAGTCGTATGGTCAATGTAATAAAAAGTAACAACTGGAGAATATTTAATTAATTTTTTTATTCGCATCGTCCGAAGAATGATTTTTATTTGCGCACGGAGAGAAATGCGGAGAAATTAATATCACAAATTTCTATGCCAACAGAGTTTTCTGGTGACAGCTTCGTCCATCTGAGAAATTTTAGCAAAAACATGGTAATTTTTATTGAAATTGTAGTGTCGGAAATTTTGCGGAAATTTGACATTTTTCGTCCAATTTCAGATGAAAAATTACCGTGTCGTAATAAATATCGATCGTCGATTATAATTATTTAATTATTTAATTAGAATAATGCTGAATACGATGTTCTATCGATCGATCAATCAAACAATCAATTAATCCTTCTTTCCTCTCATGTCCATTGCCGGAGCTCTGCAGATTGTTGATTTACTGAATTGGTGATGAAATTTCTTGTGTCTTGGTGCATGTGTGATCGTGCATTAGAGGGACGGAGAGGGAAAGATAAATGAGGAAGGAATAGAGGAAGAGACAAAGTATATAAGGCCTTGAACCGGGGTCTCTTGTTTCTTGGCTCGTTGTTTGGCTGGACACTGCAATTTTCCGGCGGAGACCGCTGCACTCGTGGCCTCGTCTTTCCCCTCACACGCCTCCCTTCTCTCCTCCTCCCTCTCCCTATTCTGCACTCTCGTTTCGTCTACTGCAAACGTCGCCTCGCAACGACCTCTTCTATACATTCACATACACACATGCACTCAACATTTATGCACATCGACTCTCTATTCGTTTCTGTTTTTCCTTTCCTCGAACTCTGAGCTTGCACTTTGCGACTCTGCAACTACGTGTTTATATCCGCACGTTTTCTCTATGTGTTCTGCGTCAGCACACCACACACGTACACAATCTCATGCTTTTATTAATGTTACGTGCGTGCATTTTTGAGCTCACATTTGTCAGACTCGGGGCACTAATAATAGTTAGTGACTTGGTATTTATTTATAAGAGTTCGCTGCGCGGTAGTTCGTATCGATGTCCGACTCGTTATTATTCATTTTATCGTTGTTTTTTTTTTTCTTTTTTTTTCAGCGATTGGGGCTAAAGACCTTATCGGTAAAGACTGCGGAATACTATCTTTTCAAATAGGCGCGTTCATTGTTTTTACAAGGAATACATTTGCACGATTGGAAATGAAACTTTTTTTTTTTTGCAGTTTTTTCACGAGCCTCAGTTTTTTTAAGATTTTCATTGGATAATCCCAAGGGAGCAGGGGTTGCAAGAGACTTTTTTCCGACAGCCTCGACAGGAATGCACGCGAAAGGGTTTTGGGATCGACGAGAGTGACATTTGGAGGGAATTGGATCGCTACTTCAAAAGCATCGAACCAGGCCAACCCTTTTCGTTGGGCCTATCAACTCGTTAAGTGTGTATTAATTAGCGGGGCTGATCGAGCTGAAATCGAAGCCTCGTGTGTCCTTTCGCGGGATGAGGAGAAAGTTGGGATTGTATACTTGGCTGGCGGTGACTGGAGTGTTGGTCAATAAGTCGAAGCGAAAGTCTCTGCTCGTTTTTTCTCTTCGTCGATGTACACCGTTGATGAGTTATTGGCTGCTGATTACTGACAGCCAGACTGGTGCTCTCGCCACGCCCTGTTTACCGATTGGCAATTCGTTTGGGTCTCGCGTCAACGCTGCATCTGACGGAGAGAAAAATCGGAGAATTTGAGCTCCGCAATAGAGCGGTTTCGGTATTTTGAAATTTTCGGGCCTTACTCTCGATATATTTCGTAAATTGAAAGACAAATCTTCGGTCTGCGGCGCAGGACACTTATGACACTCCGTTTCATGCGATTGAACGTGTTTAGCAACGCAGAATTTGCCATTTCAAGCTTGAGGAGACGTCAAACGTTGCACAAAGTATTTTAGTCTCTCAGAGGAACGAAGTCGGTATGTATATGAAACAGAAGGACGTGGAGCAACACATCATCAACACCAGCAGCCAATAACCAGGTCATTACGCGACCAACTCAACCCTGACATTTCGTTCGATGATGCTATAACGAGCTCAACGCGACGAAAGATTCGCTCTGCATTTTCTATCGGCTCGTATAAACTTGCCATCTTATCGCACTTGAGCGTATATAACATTTTCGAAACGATTTCGTCTCTCGCTGCTTTCCAATTCGACTGGAAAAACGTAGCAAAAATACTTGGATGTTTCTCGTGCCGGTTGAAAGACAAGAAATGCCTATTTCAGAATTCACGAGAAGCGAATCATTTATCTCGCGCAGTTGAATAAAAATGACGCGACAAAATTAGAAACGCACAGGAAAAGTAGAAGAAAAACTTTGATTTCGCAATTATAACAAATTTTTCCAGTTGTCGCACATTTTTATTAATATATTCATTCTTATCGGGAACATTCCAAGCGAGAAATTGAGAAAAAAAACGTGCGAGAATCATGGGATAAAAAATGCTATAAATACAGTCATCTGGTTCATTGCACTTCTAGCTATATCGAGGATATGTGTCTCGGAAGATTTTATACGAATATGTATAAAATATAATGCCAGGCTGTGAAGGATAGAAATTGATGCGGTATTGACGCGTCTAAAGATAAGTGGCTCCTTCGGGAATCCATAAACGCGAGAACGTCCATCATCATCCCTTCGATTCACTTGACTGTGTATCTATATCCTCGAAAGGAGGATGAATCCTGTGACGTGACGTACGCGATACCGAGACCTCTGACGTGTAGAAATTTCTATTCTGCGCTGTCCTGCCTCTTCGTTGCAATTTTTTTCGTGGCGTCGTGATAATTAAAAAATGCAGCTGAGAATATTCGGGATTCTTGAAATTCAAAAGTATTCAATTGCAATCATAACAATGCCGAATAATCGTTGACAATTGAGAAAAAAAATTGGGGGCGGGACATTTATTTCGAATTTTTTAACATTCCGAAATGTTTTATTTTTTCAACTTTTGTTCCTTTCAGAATAGTCTCTGCGTCGATTATTTCATATTTACTTTGATGAAAAATAAACAGAATGGAGAGTTTTCAATCCGCATTAGTTTCCCGTCAACGTCCAATCCTTCCATTCTCCCCTTTAACCCTCCCGCGTCGATGGATGTGCGGGAGGTCCCGCATGAGGGTAGAACGAGATGGGATTCGAATTTCGGCCAAGGATACGAAACTTCGCACCGATCGTGTATCTAATACAATATTTTATGTGCTTTAGCAACACACGCCATGATCCCGCATTGGAAATTGTGTCATGAAGGAAAAAAAAAATAATAATAAAAAAAAAAAATTTTACCGAGAGAGAACGTATGAAAGAAAAAACTTTGGTCGTCGTAATATTTTCCTATTTTTGATTACACAAGTGATTATTTCTGCAGGATAACCTGCTCGTGAAAAATTCGTTTGGATCACGAAATAAAATCGTAAAATAATAAAATTAGCGATATATCGGTCGCCCGCGACGACGCAATAAAAAAGCCAACTCATGGCAATAATAAATCGACAAATCATATTTTCTCGCGATTTTGCAGCTTCGGAGCTCGTAATTTTGATAAAATCATAACATTTTAAGACTCGTGTTCGTTGTTCGCATGTTCTCGAGTCATTCTGTGTGCCATCGAGAAGCTTTAATTCTTCTCGAATCACAATTTACAATGAATTCGTATAAAGCATCAAGAATTTCATAAAATATCTTGTTAATTAAGCTTTTCCGAAATGAAGATTTCAAAAGTCCAAAGTCTCATCACCGTCGAGATATAATCAGTTGAGGATAAAATTAATTTTCTTAGAACGAGTTGAATTTCTTTCTTCATTTATTATACTCTCTCGTATTATTAGAGCACGACGCTGCGTAGATTCGTCCAGAGAGAATAAAGAGAACGGGGGAGCAGAGGAGGAAGGAGGGTGAGGATGGTAAAATTTAAGGCAAGTTTTACGACTTGGGCGACGTGCCGAAGGGGTGGGAAAACGTTGCAGGGAAGCTTTGACGTTACGACGATGTCGACTTCGACGACGACGAAACGCAACGGTTGGCAAAAGCTGAAGCCGGCGAGGGTGGCCGACGGGTATCGACCGCCAGTGAGAAGCTTTGCATAAACCCTTGCCTCGTATATACACGCACACACACACACACACACACACACACACACACACACACACACACACACGCCATCGTTATTCAATGTTCGCCTCTGTGCGTGTATTGAGCTCGATTCACAAACGCCACAGCTTTATTCTCATGTAAACGCATTCACGACATATTTTTGCAGGAAAAAAATACTGTGGAAACCTGGCAATGAAAAAAGTTGAGTTTTCCTTCGACGGAAAGTCGAAAATGCGTGGAAAATCGACGAGAAAAATCTGTAGGCCGAGCGGTGTGTACCGAGCTGAATATTTACAGATTCCGGATCAGCTGTCATTTATTAATTAATACTTTTCATTAAAATCCATCGATCAAAATTTTTTTTTAGACAAAAAAATGTTTAATAATTTTTTTCTTCAGAACTGCACGATCTACTCGCTCTGTGAATTCCGAAGGACCATTTTGGAACCCTCTATACTTGAGTATGCCTTCCATTGTCCATACTGATGAATAATATCGACGATGAGACTCATCAGCGTAATAACAGCCTGTACACAGACTTTCGAAACGCAACAACACTCTCTGCAATTTTGCGTAACTACGACGAGACATGCACGATATTGTATTGCCGATTTAAAGTGCAAAGTCATTCAGAGCGTTGAGAAATTTGAGAGAGTCCTTAACGTTTGCGAGGTTATTTGCAAAATCTGTAAATCACGATGTTTTTTCAATATTTTAGAATATCGTGCAACAGAATTTGCAAACCCTCATCAATTTTGACAGCCGAGCGAATGGCATTTTAAGGTACAGTTTGGGAGACCGAAGAAAAGCTTTTCGACGATATATTTCCGGTTGATTCGAATAAAACGATTTCTTCGGTTATGGCTCGAAAACTTGGAATATTCATGCAAGATATTTATTTAGAATTTTCCTCAAAAATTCATTTCGTGAATGAACGAAAGTTCAAGGCAAAATATAATAAATTTTTGATCCAAAAGAGAACGCAGAATTTATGCGAGCACGACTTTGCTGTCGTTTATTTTTTGCATCAATAATAAACGAGGAATTTACAAATTTGATGATATGAATTTTTCATGCGAAAGGAAGCATTTGTTCTGAGGTTTTTGGGTCGATTGCGAAGGGACTTTTTATGAATCAGTCTATAGAAATGTGTGGAGTGAGGTGCGAGACATGGAGAGACAAGACTTGGACGGGACTGACCTCCTTGCATAACTTTAAATCTCGCCACTTGGATATCAACTCGACGCACACTCGTGAATGTGGTTCATTGGAGTCGAAGCACTGAAATACATTGAATTCCCATCTCCGTTATACTGTGTAACAACGATTATTATTTTCTCAATAAATCCATGGAGAAAAAACGTTGAAAATATTTTTGCAAAAAATCGCCTGAACCAATGACGGGCGTTTCTCTCACGAAAATCGATCGATACAGGCGCGGTTGGTTGCGGGGTCACGGACGATGATAATGCGTATCAGTATTTTTTGATTACTCCTGATTTTTTTAAATTTAGGCCCAGATATTTATAAATAGTTGCTGTTTCCAACATAATTCAGTTTTCTTTTCAAACATGTCTCATCCTGATTTTCCGATGTCGAAACCATTTTTTATGCATAAACTCGAAAAACTGATTTTGACACGTAGTTTTTTTTTTTTTTTTCAAAATTGAATGATTTCTTTAGATTTGATGCGAAAACACGTGAATTTTAGGATTCGAAAGGAAAGGAATAAATTCAATTTGAAGATATTTCATTTAATTGATTTTTTTTCTCATTTGTTTTAAACAATTTTTCGCTTGAAATCGCGTTTTTGGAAATGAAAACTTTCAAGGTTGAAAAATATCCCGGAAATTGAAATTGAGCGTCCGTCAATGTGTTAATAATAATCATACGCAGCTGTTATTTTCCGTCCGATTCGAAGTCATAGTGGCGATAAAAGTTGGCGCGATTAGCGCAATAATCGGCACGCCGTTGCGCGAGTTGCGGAGCGCGTGTGCGCGCTAGCGCGATGTGACAAGGATTTGAAGATATATATATAGGACATCGGTGGCTTTGGCTGTACAGCCATGACCTCGGTCTAGTAAAACAGTCGCGGCGACTCGTTGGCAAAACTTGCGAGCGAGTGAGAATAACGAACTGTTTCAACGCTCCCGCGCAATTGGCCAACTGGCGGGGGGTGCAGCGAGCTAAACTCGCGGCCAGTAGGAGAGAGTGAGGGGAGGATCGCTGGATACATATATTGATACGATCAACACATATATATATGTGCATTCGTGCAGTGCTCTCCCGACCTAGGCCTGTGACCGTGAGGCCAATAGCACCTCGCATATTATTTGCCACATCGACCGCCGGGGGGCGTTTATTATCGAGACGATCACGTTCTATATTGGAATTCAATTTTTACCTCAAATCACTACTTTGACGATGTCCCGAAGCCATTTTTCGAATATTCATTCAAGTTTTGATGCTGAAAATCGTCGATTACCGAAGCATCTAAATTTATGAATTATTACAGAAAGTTATACGTAATATTTACATCACAAATTACTATGCCACATAGTTTTCTGGTGACACGCTGGAAATGAAATTTTGTTAAAAACGGTCGATATTTAGTTGAATACGTTCAACTAAATATTTTTCGATAATTTCAAAATTATCGTTATTTTGGCAGTATATTTGGTTTCTAATGGAATTGTCAGCGAAATTTACGAGTAGAACGACTAAAATTTGCTTCCGAAGAGATTTTCTAACATTTTTTTTGCTGCATTGACATAATTTTTGGGATTATTCAAAAAAACGTTTAGTTGAACGTATCGAACGAAGTATCGATTTTTTCCAACACAATTTTGTTTTCAGTGCAGTCTCATGGCTCTGATAAATTTTAGCAAAAACACAGTTATTTTTATTAAAATTCTATCGGAAGTTACGGAAATTTGACATTTTTCGCCCAATTTCAGATGAAAAATTACTATGTTTTTGCTAAAATTTCTCAGAGGGTCGATACTGTCACCGAAAAACTATGTGGCATAGTAATTTTTGATATAAATTTCTGTCCGTGTAGAATTTCGATTTATTTATTTATTTATTTTTTTTATTGAATGAATAAAAACGATTTTTCATATAGTTTTCGCGTCGGAATAGAATAATCTGTTGAATTTAATTTTTTGGGAATTGTTGGCTAGTTTTTATCTGATATTTCATGTTTTTATGTGCAGAGCTCGTTGGCCACGAGCGAGGGTGATATAGTTATGGCAAGAGGGCTCTCGAGAGGGAGCTTTGAACGAAAGAAGAAAGGGGGTAGCAGGGAGTGAGAAAGAGAGAGAGAAAATTTGAGGTAGAAAAAGGAGAAAGGAAAAAGTGAGGCGGAGGGAAAGCAAAAGAGAAAAATGAGAGGGTAAGAAAAAGAGGGAGAAATAGGAAAGGGAGGAGGACGAGATTGGATTAAAGCAAAAGTGGGAGAAACGCCCTCGTCATTTTGCAAATAGGAGGGAAATTCGATCGATCGTCAAGTCTGTAGGCAGTCTACTCGCTCATTCCTAACTCGCACACGTACAGCCACACACCAAGAGGAAGAAAAAACATCGCGATTTCAGCATAAAAAATGCACGTTTCTCCTTATCTCTGTAACGATCGTTATTCCACAGAAAATTGTACCAATTTCGACAAAATGAAAATATAATAGTCTGGCGAATGTATAGTGTGTTTATTTTTGGAAGAATCGATTCCGCTATATTTACGAAGTTGAAGTTTGCAACGAAATTGTCTTTTTTCTTTGGCAAATCTCAAGATTCTCATTGAATACTTGGTCAGGATAATGAAACGATCATTTTGTAGCGTCCAAAGAGAGAATCAGTGCGAAAATTGTTCTGGTTTTTAAAATTGTACAAACTATCGGTAGAAAAACGTATTTTTCGTTGGGGTCCAACGTTGCAAACTTCAGGCTCATCTATATTTTCCTTTTGTCCGCGAAAGACCTGTAGTTTTCCTCGCACAACACACGAAGCTCGCTTTCGTAATAAAAAAACATTAGTAACAATTATTTTGTCATTTGTAAATTTCGTACTCGGTTTTATTGATATTTGCTTGGTCGTTACGATTGGCAATGACAAATGGTTCATTGAGTATTTCGTTCGACGATCATGACGTATACGCGGGAAGGTTAATTGGGTCAATAGACTTCTATGATTATTTGTGTAAAGAACTCGGGAATTCAGCAGAGTTTCAAAGTACAAATGGACGAAACTCGGTGGACCCTCTATCACGCGATCTAAAGGAATTTGGTGGCGCGAAGTAACGTGTGAGTGTGTTGGTGTCTGATTGTTTAGAGCGTATAGGAATCGTGAGCTCCCGCGACCTCCCTTCTCTCCCTTCCTTCCGTTTTCCTCGCTGCCTCTTTCTGCCAGTCTCGACTATACAGTCGAATTTATCGTCACTTCAGCAGGGTACGTACAGCCACTTTCGATAGCTCAGATGACAGAATGTACAATCCGTTTCATGAGAAATCGACCGCATGAGCGCGTAAAATGTTTTTCAAAGATTTTGGCTCGAAAATGAGGGTCTGGTCAGATGACGAAAAAAAGCTGGAGCTCAAGGTCTTTCGACAGTTTCCCATGCAATGAGAATTCGCTGTCACCAACAGCGAATTCGATTCAATATAAAAAAAGTCCCGAACGGTGTATCAGGGAACATGGCTATGGACTCTTCGCTCTGAAGAGCTCATTCCACGTTTTGACGAATGTTAATCGTTCGAGTGTTGGACTCAAATTTTGGGACATGGTGTATATTCGTATTTCCACGAGATAAGATATCAGCTGGGCTCCAGACGCACTAATATCACGAGGACCAAAGATAACTTTTGTGAAGTCTGAGAGCTTCGTAACCTTATTCAGATGCGTACGTCATTTAATATTTATAGGTGAGCCACTCCGACGACTCTCCCTTTATTTACCGGGAACAAATTTTCTGTGTCTGCCACGATCCCATCGTTTTTTACATGATGAGAGTTTAAGAAGGAAACGTTCGGAATATCGCGTCTTTTCAGTAAATTTCGAGTAGGAAAATTCAAATGAAATTCCAAGGGAATGTCAATCAGGATCGACAAAAAAAAAAAAACATTCGTCATGATTATTTTTTTTTTTAAGTTATAAACGTCAGAACTTCCGGTTCGTGTGACCAAAGTAAACGTTGTTGCTAACTGCACCGAATTGCGCAGCAGGAGGACCGTTTGTTTGCACGTTTTATTATCAGCGAAAAAACGCGTGATATAAAAAAATATCATTTGGTATCTCGAGCAATTTTCGTTGTTCGAGATAAACGTCAGTCACTATATTTTGTTATTATTATCGTGTTGTAAAAATGATGAATCGTTACTCTGAATATTTTGTAATTGCTAGGTGTGGGAGGCAAATGCACTCGATTAATCACACTTTCTTTATTTCATTCTTACTGTCATCCATCAAAATGGCAAGGGACCGAGGCGCGGTGAGAAGTGAGTAGGACCGCGTCATGACATTGACCCTGGCATTGATCCCGTTCAGCCGAGACCAAAACACCAGCAAATAGTAGAAACAACACCAGAAGCATCCAGAAGCTGATAGCCCAGGAGTGAAAAGGGAGAGAGAGAGAGAGTGGAGTACGGGACACTGAATGCATACGCAGTGGTGGCAGGAGGAGGGAGCGCGTGAGGGTCGACCTTGAAACGACCCCAAGCAAGGTCGCAGACGTAGACGCCACTCCTCCGCCACCGCCACCTCCGCCGCTGTCGTCGTTGGTGCGAGTGCTCTCGATCGACGGTCCGCCCGGGCGCCCCTCTCGACGCGACACGACCGACGGTAACCCGCAACCACACTCTTTCACGAAACTCACTTCTCCCGCCCCACCCTGCGAGATCCGAAGAGTGTCTTCGTGATGCCGCTTTCCATGGAAAATAAGAGAGAGAGAGAGAGAGAGAGAGAGAGAGAGAGAGAGAGAGAGAACAATGCTATGTGGAGAAAAAGAAACGGAAGGAAAAAGGAGGGAAAATGGCCAAGTACATGAGCCCGTTATGTTAAAAAGCGAGAAAAGCTCAAAGGGTGAAAAAGTACACAACAGCTCAGACGATAAAAAGAATAGCAGGAAAGTGAATGAGCCACGACGACGGTGACGATAAAAGAGAGCGAAGGTGCTTACCTACGAAATCGCAAGTGCTAGCAAAATCTACGCGAGAACGATGAAAAGAGTGGAAAGGGAAAATAGGACAAAAATAAAAAATATGAAAACTACACAAACAAGGATAAGGGATGAAATACGAAGAAAAGGAGTAATTGATTGCTGTCACAATTTCATGGATATTGAGAGAGACAGAGATTGATGAATAAGAAGCAGGACAATGAGTTTGTGACGTTTGTAAAGAGCGTGGGAGTGCCAGATGGCAATGTTGAATATAAATCGTCTTTTAGCCAGACGAACGAAGAGATTTTCTTTCTCATGCAACAAAAAAATCTCTAATATGCAGCGAACGTACCGCTGTTTTTATTTTTTCACGCTCTTTCATCGCAATGTTTACATTTGTCAACACAACCATTTCCTCCATGTTTTGTAATATAGACACTTTACGTTCTCTCGCTAATTAAAACTTAAAAAATATGTCGTCGGCGGGTGGAGTTTCGTGCTTGCGCATCAAGAGCTCGCTGAGATCTCGAAACATTTTCCCTCCGCGCGGGTAAACGTTTCGTGTAAGTGGTTCTATTATGTCCATGGCAAAGGCACTGAACCAGAGAAGCAGAAAAACTCGCACTCTAGGTCGGAAATTTCGAGGTTTTTTTTATCTTCTTCCTTTTGCTTTTTTAACAGTACGTTTAATTTTTTTGGCTCACGGAAATTGCTGCATTATGTGCACTCTCGTCCTTCTCCAGAAATGTACAAAGGAGCCCAAAAGTATGGGCGAATCCTTCACTGAATCATTAAGTTCGTGGAATTACGGCAAGAAATATCTTTCGAGGGATTTTCTTCCCGCCGCATCGTTACCGACGTATCGATTGTAAAGCGTCGTTGCGCTCCGTTCGCGCTGCCCGTAGCTTGCTCACTCGTGCTCCGAATTGGCTGTCACTGTTGAATTAATATCTCGGT
Source organism: Hyposoter didymator (assembly GCA_037952995.1). Taxonomy (NCBI): domain Eukaryota; kingdom Metazoa; phylum Arthropoda; class Insecta; order Hymenoptera; family Ichneumonidae; genus Hyposoter; species Hyposoter didymator. The sequence continues at coordinate 12,047,821 of JBAJMU010000005.1, forward strand.
AATGGCAGATCGGAGAGAAAAAAGAGCTCGAGACTTTTCGGAACGTTGAGCTTTTCGATCTCGTACGTGATTTTTGATGTTACTGAAGTTTGCATCGTTGGAATGCAACGAAAAATCCATTTTTTTTTTCATTATTGTGATAATTAATGGAATCCTTCCAATTTTTCTAGTAAATCCATTTTTCCAATGGCAAAGAAGATTGTCCACAAAATCGTTGATATAAATACTGTATGAAAACTTTGGGCAATGCTAGAAAAAATAATCAGTTTTCGTTGCATTCCAACGATACGAACTTCAACATCGTGATTTTTGGCGCACCCTGCATAATTTTTTGTTACGACTGATATACATGCAGCACAATATACTCGCTTGCAATATGGAGTGACGACACGCACCAGACGACGCGGCTGTAGAGCCGAGGTGAGGCGCGCATAACGAGTCGATCGCGTGTAAGAGCCGCGCACGTATTATTATGAAAAACCCGAGAATTGAAAGATTCAAAAGACAAAAAGAATGAAAAAAAATGTTTAGTCTCTGAATATTGGGATCGTTGAGAAATTCGTTGCCAGCCTCTCAATGTCGATGAGATTCCTTGAAGGACGACTCGTCAATTAATTAAGATTATAAAACCATAAAAGAGAGGCTGCAAATAAAAAAAAAATGGCGAGAATACTCGCGGGAATGAAAATAGATGTTTTAAGAAAGTACAGAAATGGACGGTGTCGAAATTCATCTGTATATCAGCTGATCGTACGATTGCAGCCATTGAGCCAAGCTCGCAGACGGAAACTGAGAAATTCAATGAATGGAGGACACGTATACGTCAGCCGAATAATTGCAAATTCTTTGCGCAGAATTTGCAGGGCAGCTTCATTGTTTCTCGCCAAAAATGAAGACTTTCGTTGAGACGAATGAGCCTGAAGTTTGCAACGTTGGGCCCCAACGAAAAATACGTTTTTCTACCGATAGTTTGTTCAATTTTAAAAACCAGAACAATTTTCGCACTGATTCTCTCTTTGGACGCTAAAAAATGATCGTTTCATTATCCTGACCAAGTATTCAATGAGAATCTTGAGATTTGCCAAAGAAAAAAGACAATTTCGTTGCATTCCAACGTTGCAAACTTCAACTTCGTTGAGACGAAGCCCTCGAGTGATGATGAAATGTTTAGGAGGGTGAAGAACTTTAGCAAACTGCGCGATCCTGCAGCCAGTGGAACGCGCAGGTGAAACTCATTTCCATAAAGAACAGTACACATCGATGCTGCCACTCCGCGAGGGACGAAATGGCGTAAGTCATCGCAGGCTGTACATATGTGCGAAATGGTCTGAATTGCGATCTATTGTTCGCCGGGACGATTCGCAGCAACGTGTGCATGTATCGCGTATGGATACAAAGTTGTCTCGACGAGTTGGTTGAATCTCTCTCTCTCGTGATTCACTGGCGGGAGCGTGTCTGGCTGCGTCAGTATCCGTGTAAATGTCTGTGGGCGAAAGAGTTTTCGCGCGCGCGGGATATGACCCTCGGATTCGAGGTCGTCGATTCCCAAGAACGCGGTTTCTATTGGCTCCTTCCCGCGTATCCTCCTTTGCGGATCTCCTTTTCCGTCCCTCCCTCTCTCTCTCTCTCTCTCTCTCGCTCGCTCGCTCGCTCCCTCGCTCCTCTCTTCTCTTGCTTCAGAAAGCACAGAGAGACTGCGTGCTGTCGAGCTCGGCTGTTGCCCTATGATTTATGTAAACAAGGTTGAGAACCTTGCGGGAGGTCTGACCGACGAAGAACCTTGCTGGCCATTGCTAAAATTCACACATATATACATACCAACCAAATGCCGCGGGAATTTTCACTCACACTCTTGTTCATTCGGCTCTTTTGCTCGCCCCTCCACGCGAAAGCTTGAGAATTCACAGTGGGAGAAAGTTGCGAGCACAGATATCCCAGAGGCGAGCTCACGGTTAACAACCCTGTCTCTCAACCCACGCACGATTCTACCGTTCCAAAACACTTGCTCGCAAACCCCTAACAATCACGTTCAGACGTAGCTATACGCCACCACCCCAGACATGGTTAGCAAGGAAATCATCGTCGATCCTTGGAATGACTTCTGAACGACGAACCAAGGTACACAGGGATCATGATTATTGCGAGTAGCGGTTGCTGGCCAGTGAGTAAGAAACGGCAGCGCGATAGATTATCGCAAAGTTCCTCGTCCATAAATTTCACTTTGTTTCAGAAACATGCATGCGGCGAGTGGCTCATTCTGACCCAGTCTGCGAAACACCACCGTTTTCGAGAAAATTGGAATCCGGTCGTTTATAAACTTATGCAGTGCAGTGAAATAAATCCATTCCTGGCACAGTGCCTCCTGGTGAATGTCACAGATTCTATTGTACAAACAAATGCATGTAGGAAGGTCCGAATTTCTTCGTGAGTGTCGTCGACACTCGAATGTTGCGGAAGTTTTTGAAAGGTGAGGGAATAACGATCAGGATTCACAGGACAAGGCTATCGCGTAATTGCCAGCGCGATGTCTGCGGCTCTGGGATCGATAATGGATATTGGATCAGCAGCGTTCCAGTGTTTCGGTTCGTTGTTTCCATTTGTGTTTAGACTGATGGCATGCCCCGAAAGCCCTTATTTGTGCTTATCAAGCCATGAAAAGGATTTTACACGTTGTTTACGTCGCAGGACTGGCCCTTTATGAAAATCGCAAACAAAAGAGAACTTGGGGTTCCTCTCGGATTAACGGGGCTGCTGTTGTCTTATCAAACCGAGAGGGTTGATTCGGAGCATTGTTTGTCGGTGGCGTTCATTTTAATTGAAAGCCAAAATGATCGTGGGAAAGTGTGTTGAAAAGAGGACGAGTTGACACGCCAGATTGGGAAGGTTTCTGATCCAATTTGCCACCCAAATGGAGGGAAATGGATGCGCCCTTTAGCGAGGGACGGATAGTTCGTGGTCAACGCGAATGGATGGAAAACGAATATGATTTTTTTCTTTTTATCCACGGGTTTCAGAATCTTGTTGCAGTTTTCTCGTCGGCGTTAAAACCAGCGATAGGAAAATGCCATCAATGAAGTTTTTGTGCGTCTGTTGCCATACCAACGCGAGGCAATGGGATCAAGAGAACGGCGAAAGGCACTGAACAGAGTTAGCTTTTTTCGTCTCTCCTGGACCGTCATGGAGTATGGCTGGTTAGAGCGAGCTGAAGACTGTTGGACAAGTATTCCGAGAAATGGTCCTCGGTAAATCTCCCCAGGACCCATGAGAGCCAGTCGGGAATGGTGATTTGTTTGAAAAAGAAAAGTGTCCTACAAAATCGTAAAGAATCGAAGCTTTTGTTGATATATATGTTGAAAGGCCGAATGTATTAGGGATGTTTATGGAAGACTGTGGAAAAAGGTCAGAGCCAATTCAATTTAACACAACAATTGATGGGGCTGCCAGGGCTGGACCATTGTTTACCGACACTCAAATCCTACCAATCACTGAGCCCCTTTAAACGGAATATCTCGAGAATATATCTTTACCCATAGACTCCCTCGAAGATATTCCATGGATGATGGAGATATTACCCAAGAAAAAACTCAACAATGTATGCACATCGAGGTAGAGAGATGAAGTAATGAGATAAAAGGATCCCACAGGGAATTCTTCACAGGTGAAACGTTCCTTTTATCATGAGAATGTCGAGCCAAGAGGCAAAACGTTAATTCCCCAAGGGTCGGATACCCAGCATGGTCTCTGTGACTCTCTCACTCCGTTTCCATCGTGAACGAGAGGGTTGATGATAATACTCATCGTTTATACCCAACGTCAACTCGTGAAAAGTTTTGTCAGCTCTCTCCCTTCAGCCTTATGACACAAACATACATTATGTATAATATCCTCGCACTGTACCTTATCCAAGCTGAGTTCTTGATGGCTTAACCGGCTCTATGATATGACAATATGATTAAATAATGGAACGAGACAATTCGCGAGATCGCACACCCTTCCAGAACCGTCCGACGCCTTCGCTCCAGGATAACGAATTGCTCATCTCGTTTTTCTTTTTTTTAAATCAAAAGTACACCCAAAATTTGGAATAACCAGTAGAAAAAAAAGGTTCTTGTCAGAAGTGGGATTCGAACCCACGCCCACAGAAGTGGACTGCGACCTGAACGCAGCGCCTTAGACCGCTCGGCCATCCTGACCCTGAAAACAAACTTTTGTACGTATTGTAAATAATTATCCCCCTCGTCCTCTCCCCCCCTTCCTTCCCATCGCTCCCCCCTTAAAAAGTCTTCGACGAAAACAGTGGCAAGGGTTTTTTTTATATTTTTTACCATCGCACACATATACAAAAAAAATAAAAAGTTATTAACACACAACCACAAATACAGATCAACGATCTGAAGTTTAATTTAGAAACTATGTAAACCGATTTTTGGTAAGAAACGTCAGTGGACGACGAGCCAAAATCAATTTTTTCACCAAAACCAAAAAAACCCTGAGAACCAATTGTCTATCAGTAAAAATTCAACCCTTTCAAAATTTAACCATTTGATTCGAATGTTTATAGCGTTTTTGAAGGTCAATTTGAAAAAAAATTCCATTCCATAAATTTCACGATCGACCACTTGCTAAGGAATCTAAAAAAAAAAACAACCACGAGTCTCGCAGCCTGTGGTTTATGTCAAGAAACCCAAACAAATCGTAATGATGAAAGAAAAAATTTGCGAGCATCTCATTCCAATTCGTAATCATCCAAAAATTATGAAAATTGGAAAAAAATCAATTGGTTCTAGAAAAAAACGTGGACAGTGACGAATTAACTTTTTAATTAACAATTATACGGAATTATACCTCAGACAATAGTCTGGATCCACCTCCAAAATTGATTACAGCCACTTTTTCCAATCTTTCGTGCTTCATGACGATTACGAGTTTCAAATTCAAACAGGAGTGAAATCGTCCCTTAACAAGAGGGGTGCCAATAAATAGGCTTCGTTGTGACTGTCTAGGCCGTAAAGAAAACTCTTGGATGAGGAGTATTCATGGATTATAGAGTGTTTCGTGCTATGCTTCACTTCACAGAACCATTTATTATAAACATAATGCCAATAGCAGATAAATAAGCTATTTAGAGGCATAAGTTTGACAAATGGATTCTTGTATAGTTCGTGTACGAGAGTTAAGGATCTGACAAATGTGGCTTTGAGGATTCTTTGCTTGCGTTTCAACGACTGTAATAACGAGTCGCCGTCCTTGTTCGTATTGCTTCGAACCACGAGAAAGATCGTCACTACGACACCGTTTTGTTACTCTTAAGGATGTTTCGCACGTACATTCCCAACTAAAGATTTTGCTTCATGGATATTTCGTCACTCAGAGATCCAACGACGGTACTGAACTGTTAATACTTTGATTTTCAATAAAAAAGCTACTGGAAAGTTATTAACAAATGACACGAACCGAACCGTTATTTTTTTTTTTTTTTCATGCACGATTAACGTGTTTAGATTTTTCGTAAGACCCACAACTTGGAAAAAAACGTTGCGATGAAAAATTGATGGGAGAATTTTCAGGATAATACGATAAAATGAACAAAAGTTTGTCAATTTTTAGTTGGATTTGGAAATACTTGAGTTTTGAGACTGTACCTCAAGATTCTTTCCACTGTACGTGCATTTTATGGTTACGAAAAAAATGGATGGTTTTGTCGTGAGAGATAACGTCGAAGTGAAGACGAGGTGCGAGTCCGATAGAAAAAGTGACTTATTGAGCTTGGAAGATGCGAAGATGACAGTAAAAACCTCGCACGTTTCCGTTCCACACGTTCTACAACATAGTTACGTACTTATGTGCTCGACTGGTGCACAGCTGTGGCATAACAATACTCGTTGTGTATATACATTGCGATGTAGCAAGTAACGTGAATCGAATCGAATTCCGTAGCTAAATCTAGTTAAGGCTTCATCCTCCATCCTTTCAACTCCGCCTTCGTCTTGTCCTATCGTTTTTTTTCTTGCAGCTCTGACCGAGATCTTCACAAGTTACTGGCACGATTTAACGCCCGAGTAACAAACAACGACGACATTTGTGATCGTTGCTCTTTTTCCCGATTCTTTCTGTCCCGCTGCTCTGTTTCACGTGCAATCTTTTTAGCAAGACACACATGAGTGTGTCAAAAACCATCAATTTTTGTTTTTTTTTTCGTACTGAATAGTTTCGTTTCGTTACGAAGAGAAAAAATGGAACGGGATTGAAAATATCGAAGAGGTTTTCTCGAAATTTCGTTGGTCAATGTTTCTCGATGCGTTTCTTAAATTATTGAATTTTCCTTTTATTTCTAACTCTCGATTGAATCGTTTTCACCAAATGTTCCCACTGAGAATAAAATTTTGTTGAAAATCGTCGATATTTAGTTGAACACGATCAACTAAATATTTTTTTAGCGAAACTTACGAGTGGAACGACAAAAATTAACTTCCGAAGAGACTTTCTAAAATATTTCTTGCTGCAATGACACCATTTTTGGGATTATTCTGAAAAACGTTTAGTCGGACGTATCGAACAAAATATCCATCATTTTCAACAAAATTCCGATGTTCAGGCTCGAGTTCAATGCAATGCACACGAACGAGCGAACGAGCACTGTCAACAGAGATTGCGAATAGAGTTTCGTCGTTCAGCGAAAGTAGGAGATAAAACGAGTGAGATCGTAAAATAGCAGACGATTAAACTTGAAGACAAACGTCACGAATGCAGCTTGTGCTTTCGTACAGTTTCTACTTAAATTTCCTGTATTTGAGTTACGAACACTTGAAAAAAGTACGTCAGTCGATTACGAGAGCCATAACAATGTTGCATTATTTTTCTTTCGAATTTACTACAAAAATCGTGAACCTGGAAATAAGAAAAATGTTGAAGAGATACGAAACAAAGTTTCTCGAAAAAAAAAAATGGCAAAACTCAAAAAAATCGTCGAATTGTTACGAGAAATTACTTTTTATCGGGACGAAAAGCCTGCAACGACGTCGAAAACGACTGTAATCTTTTCTTCAGTATTAAACGTGCTTCGTATGCGATGATAAGGTTTTCCCATAGACGATTCTCTTCGTTTTTTTATAACGAAAAAAATGGTGTACGATAACATCACGTTTGGTGAGCATGTGCTGATGAATAAACTTGATAAAACAAAGAAAAGTGAAGAAAATGTGAAAAAGTCGTTTTCACTGATAAATGTTCGGGGGGTTTCCGACCTTACTTTCCGGCGTTGATATAAGGGGAGCTCAGTTTTTGCAATACTCAAGAATGACGAGGCTTCGTACATAAGTTTATGAATGACTAAACCAGTTCGTAATCTTTAAGGTATAACTATCGCAGAATCGGTTGATTTAGGATTTTCTTGAAATTTAGTGTAAATATTCTTGACATTAAAACGAACAACTTTCCTATGAGACGAAACATTTTCTGCCGTCTAGAATTTGAGATATTTCATTTCCAATTTTATATTTTTCCCATCTAAACGCATGTAAATTGAAGTGACGTTTCGTTAAAAAAGTTGCAAGAAAAAACAAAAGAAACGCGACTTCAATTTACATGCGTTTAGATGGGAAAAATATAAAATTGGAAATGAAATATCTCAAATTCTAGACGGCAGAAAATGTTTCGTCTCATAGGAAAGTTGTTCGTTTTAATGTCAAGAAAATTTACACTAAATTTCAAGAAAATCCTAAATCAACCCATTCTGCGATAGTTATACCTTAAATAAAAATTTGGGTGGCTCGAAACTTGTTGAGGCTATAGTGTGTGAATATGTTACGAAGCCTCATAGACTCAGTGGTCTATCCATCTTGGCAGTTTCTCGTCGACTCTATAACAGCGGGATGTGTTTCGGTCGCAAGAATTGGCGAATACCTCTCCCCCCCTGCTCTATGCCTTTTCTGTTATATACAGGGCAATTATTCTCACCACAGGATGGCCCGCGATGAGACTCGCGGAATACAACTTCTACAGGTTCCGTCTCTATCGCCCGATGTGCTCTTTTCTCTCGTGCATTAAACGCCAACTGCTCGTTCTCACAGCAACTTTTGCTCGTGCGTAAGATATTTTTGGATCTCGAAATTTCAGCGAATTCGTCGAGTGTGCATCACCGAAACGAGTGTATTTTCGTCATAGAAAAAAATTACATTTTGCACAATTATTAGATCGACGAGAATAAAAATAATTCATGGAAATTTATTGTAATTGCAATGAAAATATCTTTTGATTTATATTTTCTTTATTATTCGTGAACAAAATATGTTTTTCGCATTATTTTTGTTGTCCTGATGATTTATTTGTTGTTATTAATAATATTACGTGCATTCTGCGATTCAACTGGTCCTTTTGACTCTCGTTTCTCGCGTTCCAGCCCTCTCTTTCTCTCTGCCTTTCTTTCTCACTCCTCTTCCTCTCTAGGACATTGGTATCCTGCTGGGTATTGATCAAGGAGTGGCAGCGGTTGTTCTTGAACCCAATGCTCTTGCTCCCAGTTTACGATCTTCTTGAACCACCGGGCGTCTTCGACGCGTATATACAAACGTAATGCTCCATAGCCACTTCGGGTCTACTGTCATAACGTGCACACATGCATTTTCATCGATGTATTCATGGATGAATACGTATGTGTGTGTGAAAATGAATTAACTCAACAGATAAATTATTCCGAAATGGCCATTTCATTGATCAATAAATGGAAATTATTTAAAAGCTCATTTAATCTCATGTCTATAATTATGAACGTAAATAATAATCGTTAATGACAAAGTTTGAGCCGCAAAGATGATGGCCTTCCACGAGAAGTTTTTGTTTCGAGAAAAATCTTGAAATTTCAACGACTATCAAATTTGCTCGACACGTTTATAGTTTCCAGAATTTTTTGTTGCATTCAAATGCGGATCCGAGTCAAAATAGGATCGAATCGATTCGGAAAAGTTAGGGATTCTCTGGATGTTTCGTTATCACTGCAAATTAACCGAAAGTTGCAACGACGAAAAATGGAATTTTCGTAACGTGCAACCGTGGTAGCTGAGGGATTGTGGTAACGAAACAAAATGAAATGTCTGAGCACGCACTTTCCATTTCTCCTTCTCGCGATATTCAGCTGGTGCGTCTGTACAACTTACGAGATTTAAGTTTCTAAGAACGTTTTTTTTTACAAGCTCGTGGTCACTGACCATCGTGATAATTATTCGAATTTATTTTCTTTTTTCGTATTTTATTTTCGTAATGATATAAATATAAATCATGATTATGTGTGGCAAAGAGAAAAACAGTGGTCGAGACAAAAACAAGTTGGTTCGAGACGAATGCAAAAAGACGTTGTTCGATTTGTTTTAAGGGCCTGTAGACGCCATTTGCCATTCGTCATTCCTTCTTCTCTCGTTCTTTTGTGACAATCCACAGTAATGGGTTACTCTGCCATCTTTTACGAATTCTAAACGCATTACACAGACGTACATGGATATTAAATATTTGTATATATAAATATAAAAGAGCTACTGCGGCTTCATTGCATTACGAGCTGGTCAATGCACTCCTCGCTGCCATCCCTTGTTTTTTTGGAATACACTTTTTTACAGGGCACGCGCGTAGATCGTTCATGGGCCCTTTTCTTTCAGGGGCCCTCAGAACAGAAACCGGAATTATTTGTGCGAATAACCCACGAGCGTGTATCTATACAGACATAAGTATGCGGTGCAGTACATTCGTAGCAAAAAATATCGTGCAATCAAAACCTCTATCCATTCCTTACGATCGATTTTTTTTTTGTTTCAAAATTACAAAAAAATTTGATTTCGATGGTTCGACGTTTTCTCAAGTTTTTTAAAGGAAGACACTTCCTTAAGTTTAGTAGATTTTGTGGATATTCTTCAGTAAATAATCCTAAACAAGGCTCCTCTTCTTTGCCCTCGTACTATACTATACAAGTTTCTCTCTGAAAAGAGAGGAACAGGTTTTCTGCGTCCGAGGACTCAACATTGCCAATTCGACGCAGTTACTCCGGTCCCCACAGAATTCACGAGATTTTCCCTTTTTTTTCAACTCTCCTTTCGTTTTTTTTTTTTTTTTTTTTGGAGCTGGTTGGAAATTTAGATTCTGAAAATTCTTCGTTTTTCTATTCGTTGGGGTATTTTTCTTTTGCAATTTGCTCCCCTCGGGTTTGCCCAATTTTTTGACTCCGCTGTAATGAATTTTTTCGAATATTATTTTAATATAATTTTCTCAATTTGTTGAAACGTTTTTCAAGAGCTCCGGTGACGAATATTCCGCTTGTTTTTTTACGACATCTTGATCCGCAGTAAGAAATTCCGTCATCACTTTTATTCATTCTCCAATGCTCATCTCTCATTTTGCTGTCTCCTTTTTAAACTCGATTCGTCAGCGTTTTAACGCTCGCGGGGAGTTGTTTGCCCGTTAGCCAGTTTAATGCGAACAACAATTCAGCTCGAAGCTTTGCAAATATCTTTATCGTCGCCGTTCCAAATTTTTCGTATGCGAAAAAAATAAACGAAGAACGATCGAAAATAAATGCGGAGAATTATGTGACGCGATTGATTGGGATGACGACTGGACGCGGCGAGTTTAGAATGTTTAAACGTCGCGGAAGCAAGTACCAAAATGGCGGCATCGAAAAGTCGTCGAATTCGACGAAATATCCGCGCGACCTAAATCGTCGAAACTGTTCGGTCAGAATTCCAGTGCACGGAAAGTTAAATTTCAGAGATTGAGTTTAAAAATAATGAAAAAAAAATGGAAAACTAAAATTACTCGAATGGGGTGATTAGGATTCCGGTGCGGAAGGTCGAGCTTCAAAATGGCGTCAAAATGGCAGTAAAATCTCTGTCGTTCGCGGAACTACTGGTTATAGTCGTATGCGATTATTTTTGCATTAGCTTGAGGCCAAAGATGCGATGAGATTCTGCACATTTCGTAGCAGCCAGAGAAAGAGAGAGAGAGAGAGACAGAGAGATTCCTCGCGCCTCAGCATATTATAATTGCACCAGCAAGCGAGAGTCGAGAGGATCGCGGAGCGTCGAGTGTTATTCGATGTATGTGTGTATCTATATATATAGATAAATAAATATATATTAATATGTGTGTGTGTGTGAGAGTTCTCGGTCCGGACGCTATTAAACCAGTCACGATCGTCCGGCCTTGGATCCCAGTTGCACATATTGTGTCGCGGCTTCTCTCGCAGCGGTCGACGCGCGAGATCGTGCACGCTGTACAGACTGCAGACTCGGCCGAGTTTCTCTCCTCTCAGTTTCGTAGCTCGGTCATTTCTCTTCTGCTCTCCTCATATCTCTTGTTTCTCCCGCCAACTTGCTCCCTTTTTCTTCGTACATAATTACAAACAGAATTTCATCGTTACTCACTTTTTCTCTCTAATCATCGAATCCGCTAATAAAAAACACAATTTTTGTCTCGAAATCGCTGTAAATTGATTTTTCCAGAAAATCGAATGAAAAAAAATGAAATTTATGAAATTTACAGCTTTTTATTGACATTTCATACAATATTGAGAAGAATAATAACGTTTTTTGCAACATCGTGACGTTTGAAAAACATTTCGAAGGAGAAACTTTGATCCAACGTCAATTATCCGGGGTCTGTGGAGTCTCGAATCCGTGCGATCAAGTTTCTTCCAAGATGGCAAAGATATCTGAAGAAACTATGAAATGTATACGAGTCGCGCGCGGTGGCGGTGTCAGGGTTGGAAATGCGCGCGAGGATTCTTGCGGAGACGAAATGTTCCAGGTTTACGAGCGTCTGGGAGAATTTTCGGCTTTTACCAGGCATAGTATTGATTGTGCGTGCGAGACCAGCGCCCTCTCTGTTACTCATCTGCCTCGGGTTCCCTCTTCGCTCTCCTCCTGGCCAAACATTCGCCCTCGTTCGCCATCGCTTCTGCCTTATTTTCTCGTATATATGCGCGACTATGTAAATATCCTATGTGCATGTGCACGTAATGTATTTATATACGTGTGTATGAAAGAAGGGAACTCGAGAGTTGAACTGTCGTGTGTTATGTCGTGCGTCGTTGCAACCAGCAGAGTCAATGAGATGTGCGATGCAGATTGACATAGGTCGGGGGCACGTTCAACGCTCTACGTACATTTATATATTTGATTTTTAATTTTCAAATTATTTGAAAAATCACACTGAAAACGAATTTTTGTTGAAAAAGATGGATATTTTGTTCGATACGTTCGACTGAACGTTTTTTCGAATAATCCCAAAAATTATGTCAATGCAGCAAAAAAAATGTTAGAAAATCTCTTCGAAAGTAAATTTTTGTCGTTCTACTCGTAAATTTCGCTGACAATTCCGTTAGAAACTAAATATACTGCCAAAATAACGAAAACTTTGAAATTATGAAAAAATATTTAGTTGAACGTATTCAACAAAATATCGACGATTTTTAACAAAATTTTATTCTCAGAGCAACATTTAAATATCAATATTGAATCCTCAGATCGTTGAAATTTGATACATGCGCTCTGAATAGTTTTCTCGAGTCCGACGAGTGTCTCGAGACTTTGAAGCTTTAATTTTGCACTGAAATTACAAAGGGTGACGCAAGATCTGCGGGAAGAATTGACAAAAAATAAATAAAAATGAAGAAAAGTTCGTGCTGGTCCAGAAGAATTTTCGTATCTCTGAACTATGGAAATGAAATTTTGTTAAAAATCCTCGATATTTTGGTGATTACGGTCAACCAAATATTTATTGTTAATTTCAAAATTTTCCTTATTTTCGTAGTATATTTGGTTTCTAATGGAATTGTAAGCAAAATTTACGATTGGAACGACAAAAATTTGGGTCCGAAGAGACTTTCTAGAATATTTCTTGCTGCGATGACACAATTTTTGGGTTTAGTCAAAAAACAAAACGTTTAGTTGGACGTATCGAACGAAATATCGATCTTTTCCAACGAAATTTTGTTTTTGATGTGAAAGTTAATTAGTTCAATAATTATACCGATATTTTCTCAGGGTGAGAAGATTCACTGTTGCTTCGATTTGGAGAAAATAATTGGAGAATATTGGCAACATTTGCATTGCGGTTGACGCAGAGGCCCCGGAACAGCTTGCGAGCTAGATTCGACGAAGAGGAATTAGAAAAGTTGAATGCGGAAGGGTGAAAAGGGAGAGAGTCTAAACGTTATATAGCCCTCGCTTGCAAGGTGTTTCGGCTCTAAATTTCGCAGCATTTGTTCAGGGCGAGCAGATGTTGGTTAAATACTTGCTTCGCTATATTTTCTAAGCTATACACCCGATCGCAAAAGGAAACAAAGTTCGTAGAGTGTGAAATCCTGACGAGAAAAGTCTCGAGCCATTTTCCATCGCGTTTTACCGTTTTGTTAGTAATTAAGAAAATTAATGACGCATGCAGCCGCAATGCGGTGGAGTGATTGTTCGTGGGAGTATAGCAAGAGCTTTGTTGAAGGAATTAATTGATTAATTAATTATTTGGCGAACGAGGCCTCTCGGAGGGAAATTGCCACGCGCAGACACTTTGCACGATCTTCGTGCAGGATCGCAGGGAAATCGAAAGACTTTTGCAACATCCTGTACGGAAGGAGCGAATGACTGGATGAACCTGCCGAATGTAGCTCAAAGTCAAGCGATTCCCTGGTGGAGCTCTCTGTCGTGTGACCTTGGTCACACAAGACCGCGCACCACCTTAATTCTCAACCCCGACGTCGCCACTATCGGTCACCCCCATTCCATACACACCCAACCATCGCACTACTTTGTACATACTCCTCTATTTTCCACTTGCGTTCGGGTCCACCACAAATTACTCCGACCTCAAAACTCGAGCAACGACATCGACGTGGTGGCCAATTGTGGGACGTCGGATGCTCGCTTGGCTACGAGGTGATAATGGATTTCGACGTTTGCCTAAAATTCCATGCTATTTTTTTTTTTTACCCTCGAGAGAAAATCGTTTTCACCTCCGATTTTTTTTCTCCGGCATAATTTCCTTTTGCTGGATAGCAACGATGCATTTTTATGTATTTCCCCATCAATCGAAATTTGTCTTTATTTCGTAACTACAAAAAACACTCGGGACTTTGAAAAACTGAGTAAAATTTCGTGCATAATTTTAAAAAAAATTTAATTCCATTGTGACGATAGAAAAATTTCAGTCCATCTCGCGATCAATATCTCGGAAATGCCAATATAAAGAGAGAAATAAAATATACAGGCGCACAGGTGTATATTTCGCGAATATGCACAGGCGTGAATTTTGTGCATAGAGCGGGGACTCTAAGCGTCCTTAGCTCTCGGACGGTTCGGCCTTGAGACGCAGCGATGCTCAATCTAATGCGAGTTCTCGTCTCATCTCTCGACCCTGCCATTCCCAATATCCCCCTGCTCTTCCTTCCTCCGCTCTCGCTCGTGCATTCTCTCGACCGGAAATTGCAATTTCACGAACTGCAGTCAACTTTCGATGTCGATGGACCAGTTTCCACGCAGATAAGACAATTGCGGAAAGATATTCATGAACAAATTCGATGTGAAAAAAAACTGAAGCAATAAAATTTAAATTCGAATGAAAAATATTGGGAAAAAATAAATAAATTGGCAGTTTTATTTATTCGAGAAGAATTCGAGTAAAACGGATAAGGAATTTTGCGCGTGAATGAAAAAATATTCAGCGATATTCCACTGGGAGATAAACGAGGAGAATATTGATTAGATTATTTAGCAAACAAGTGTGGATGGTGAAGAACGTCGTGCGATTTAAAATATCGCATTAAATCCACGAAAATTCATGAGATTACAATATTCCGTACCGGTCTTCGTGTGGGACTCTCCATTTTTTCTTCCCCTCTCTCCGCCTCGTGTACGTGTAAATAATCGTGATCGAGTTACGAGCTTGCCGAGAGACTGGAAAATATGTTTTACCTCGATCGTTCGTCAATCTCGTAGGCATCCTGCTCGCAACTACGAGTCAGAGATGACGAATAAGAAAAAGAGGGAAGAGGGAGAGTAAAAGAACGAAAGAGATGCGTGAAAAAAATTGCGCGACCAATATATAAAGACAAACATGAGAAGAAGGCGGGGGGGGGGAGGAAGATCGAAATACATGACGTGCAATGTTCCCCGTACTCTGATGACGTGACACAGTGATTTGCGGTCGCTGTGGGTTGATCTGCTCGGTGGTCAGCAAACGGGATGAACAAGCGGGGCCACGATCAGGGGGACTGCTGGGGGCAAGGGGTTAAGGGGAGAAACGCGTATAGAGGTGTAAAATTAAAAATAGGTTGACTGGTGCATCGCTCGGACGATCGACGTTCAATGGCATTGGTCCAACCATTTCGGAGGCTCTTATTCGGACCGGCGACTTATCTACTGTCTCTTTACCTCGACGACGCGCACATGTTTCATTTTTTCCAATAACTATGCTAATTAAGGCGTTTCACCAGCTCGAGAAACCGATGCATGCTCCTGAATATTTTCACAGTGTAAAAAATGCAAATTGGATGCAATTTATTTTCATTTATGATCCAGAGACGTTGGGCGACGGGGCAATCGACTCTGAAAAGTATTTTTTTATCAAAATGCCTCGAATGCGTCGTATTTTTTTTAAAAACCTCGCCATTTTATGATTTTACAAAATGTCTTCATTGACAATCGTCCAACGATCGCTTCGTATGTCTGCTTTGTAATTTCTTGAGATATTATGTTCCGATCACATTTACCGTCAAGTGTCGGAACCCCTTTGAGGCGTAACGTGGTAAATATTCTTTTGTCGGACATTTAAATGGGACCGCAGACTCGTAATTAAAAACGTCGGTTTTGCAATATTTTAAACATTTTATCGAATTTTTGAAACTGCATAGTCACTGGAACATTCATTTCGTTATTAATTATTAATTTTTATGCGAACTGACGTGCGTAAATGTATTACATACTCGCAAAAGTGGGGGGAAAAAAAATTGCATCTCCATAACGGAGTGCACGCGAGATGTTCGCGAACGAGGACTCGATTTCCTCGAACGATCGTAAAGCCTTCGGACTCTGGACCAATCTCTCTCTCCCTCCCTCCGTCTTGACTCTTTCTCGCTCCTTCTCCGCGCTCGTTTTTTATTTTATTTTCAATATTTTCTTTTTTTTTTGCTTTTCAACTTGGCCAGAGATTCCGATGAAATAATAATGCGGCTAAAAGTTCTCGAGGGCATTGCAAGCATTAAAAAATGTTGCTCGTTTTTATTCAGCGAGTATTATGTCGTAGTGCGGTTTGCTGTACACTCCAAGTTCGATTCTGTTGAGTTGAGAGGCCCGCGTATTGGCTACGATGCTCGTGAGGCCCATAACGCGTTTGAGATGGGAACTGAGACAAATTCTCGACCCGCAATGGGGCTTTGCCAGTGGGTCGCCGAGAATCGGCGCCAAAGAGATTTCGGTCCAGACACGCTGCTCCAGCAAGGAGCAGACTGCGCAGGTCGATGATCCCACGATCCTGCGTGCCGCGCGCGTCAGACTTTCGTCTCGAACGCCACACGGACCCGCGCGCGAGCTCGATACGCGATCGATCTCCGACTCTGTATCCTCGTGTGTGGGATTTTTTGGCAAACTCGCCAACTTTTTCAATGAATTTGCGGATCATCTTTTGGGTTAATCGGTCCAAAAAATTCCATAACCCTGAAATTAAATGACCAAAACTTGGCATAGGATGCGCGATGGGAAGAGCAGAGAGAGAAAGAGAAGGAGAAGATCAAACGTTGATCAATTACCCAGTGACCCAAAGCTGGTTGCAGTAGAGCATTCCAGTGTAATCCTCCGGGAGAGCGAGAAGTCCGGACGCGCGCGCATCCAACAGACTCGAGAGAGATAAGAACAAGACGAAGAAGAAGAAGGAGAGAGGCAACTTGTCGAGGGGAATCGTACAGATGATTCAAAGAGCTTCGACTCCACGTTCCCTAGAGATATGTGCATTGGAGTTTGGAAAAATTGTACGCGTGCCCATTTCCATGCACGAAACCGAAAGCCCCTGCTTCAAAAAATCCTACTTGTTGACTTTTTCACACAAAAACTGCAACATACGAGTTCGTACGTTTCGTTGGATATTGTTGGAGGAAGAAATGAGTGGGAAATTGGCGAGACTAGGAACGCGAATGCATGTTTCGTGATTCCGTCAAATTTGGCAGATGCCTTTGGAAGAAATTCTTTGGTCAGACTGTACGCAGGCTTTTTCTACCTCGTGGTCTGTTCGCGCATGTTGTATATGAATAGCTGAAAAAAAAAATAAAAAAAAAATAAAAAAAATAAGCGAAGAAGAAGAGGAGCACGAAGAAAGGGAAATAGATAGTCACTGCATCGGCGACGATGGAAGGTGCGGACGCGAGTAAGAGGAACAAGGAGGAGAAAGGAGCGAGCGATGGAGAGTCAGAGGATAACCTTGAGAGTCGGTGAAGCGACGGCCATCTTGTCGAGAGATGCACTTTTCTTTTTATATTATTTGTGTTTGTGTGTGTGTTTTTTTTTTTTTTTGCATGGCCAAGCCTTTCTGCCAGGGCATTCGTCTCCCGTTCTTTCTCTCGCGCGTATATCTCTCACTCGTCTCTCCTTTTTTCCCTCTTACTTTTCGCATCTCCTTTCTCACTTCTCGCGCTGCTCTCACGTTCTCCCTCTTAGAGCATCAACTTTTATTTTTCTTCAACGTTTCTTCTTCCCAGTTTCTCTCTATACACTATTGGCCTCCTTGCACTGTCTGCTGCGCGCGCGGTGCACCAGAACAGCGTTTCTCTATCCGTTCGTTCCACGCACAAAGATACGACCATTCCAAACAAAACACGACTCGCGATTCAACGATTACTGCCTTTTCATTATTTTTCTTCCATCTGACCCACATTTCCAATCCCAGTAGCCGGTTGGGTGACCGCTGATCTATGCGGTACACACCATTTTACCAACGAGGAGAAGGAGAAGCCAGATTTGCATGAAATTCTTGACAAAATCATAAAAATGTCTAATAAATCGATCAAATGCTCTTCGGTGTCTCGCAGACTTTGCCCAATGAGCCTGCTGCGCCTTCGGAAGACGATGAAGGACGAATCAAGGAAAAATATCATTGGGACGAAATATTGAGAATTTGAATGGGACAGTTGAGTATTTTTGATTTTTTGAAGGGAAAAACTTGAATTTTGTGGTTGAATTGTGTTTGCGAACGAATTCGGACGCTCGCAGAGTTCATTTGACTCTGTAACGTGTTTAGAGGGTCACAATGATATAAAAACATCATTAGGACGAAATGTTAAGAATTTGAATGAGAAAGTTGAGTATTTTTGATTTTTTGAATGGAAAACTATTCGAGTTCGAAATATTGAGAATCTGAATGAAAAAGTTGAGTATTTTTGATTTTTTGAATGGAAAAACTTGAATTTTGTGGTTTAATTGTGTTTGCGAACGAATTCGGACGCTCGCAGAGTTCATTTGACTCTGTAACGTGTTTAGAGGGTCACGATGATATAAAAACATCATTAGGACGAAATGTTAAGAATTTGAATGAGAAAGTTGAGTATTTTTGATTTTTTGAATGGAAAACTATTCGAGTTCGAAATATTGAGAATCTGGATGAAAAATTTGAGTATTTTTGATTTTTTGAATGGAAAAACTTGAATTTTGTGGTTTAATTGTGTTTGCGAACGGATTTAAAGGATCACGATGAAATAAAAACACCATCGCAGGACGAAATATTGAGAATTTGAATGGGAAAGTTGAGTATTTTTGATTTTTCGAATGGAAAACTGAATTTTATGGTAAAATCTTGTTAGCGATTGTTCGCGATTGCTCTCAAAGTCAACCTGACTCTGTCACGTCGTTCGTTTTGGTCCTGTATTCGTCGCTGGCGGCACAAAGCTTGTGCAAAGTCATTGGGGACTCTTGATTTCTTAGAATTTTGAATCTCACGTCCTCGAGCTTAATTTTACTTCAGCAATTGATTATTTTTCTTTCGCAGTCCTTCTCGGTTTGAGTTTTTTGTTAGTTATTTTTTTTGGAGCGTCTAACGAGCAACAATGCGGAGTGGAGCGGAAGGTTGAAAGTGGTGAGTTTGTCGTTTGTTGGTCGATCCGGAGGGAGCGAAAGTCTCCGTGGTCATTTATCAATTTCGAAGGCGAACGCACACATGGACACATTTTCCTCGTTTCCATGCGGCGGCGCGGTGACTCACGAGGTCACTGGCTCGTGGAGCCAAATTTTCGAGGCGTCATCGAGGGAAATAGAGAAAGAGAAATTGAAAGAGGGTTTTTGTGATGAAAATTAAGGTCGTTTGGGCGTCTTCCTAATTACCGGTCATTCGACTTTTTTAGGTCGCATCGAACGATCGCGCTTTGTCTTTCCGAGCCGTTGAAATTATTTTCGTACACAGAAAGGACCGAAAGTCAATCGATAAGAATAAAAGCTGCTCGTCGTCGTACGTGACGAGAAAGTGAAAAATAAATAAATGATTGCAGGAAAAAAAAAACAACGTGTCTTGGAAATGTACGCGCGGAAGCGGATCGTCGATGATGACCACGTCCTTTGCGTGGGAGAGGAACGAGTCGGCACAGAGTGAAAACAATGGCGCGTATACACACATTTACGATCATCAACTTCCGTCTCGCATTCCTCTGAGCTCCCGCTCTTTTTCTATCTCTCGTTTCCTCCTACTCAATCCTTTTGTGTATCTTTCTCACACTGCGTTGAGATTCACCGCGGCAAGATCCGGAACTAGTAAAGACGGATATAACACTGACACAGTCAACGCCTCGCAGCAGGGTTGTACACAATCTCCTGCGGCACACGTAGGCGCCATCTGCAATGCACGCTGCTCTTCGATTCAACACGTTCGTATAATCCGTTCCTTCCCTTTTCTCCGCTCTTTTCCTATCCATGTGTCGATAGAAAATTTCTATGTACATACGAATGGCCGGTCACATGTTTGGTACACACACGAAACGCGACAGCGAGTTGCGTCGAGTGACTGGACGATCGAAAAGGGGAGGGCGAGCGCGCGAGAGAGCGCGATGAAAAAGTCGAAAGAGAAAGGGAGAGAGCGATGAATTTATTAAGCTTCACTAACCCGAAAATCAGATGCTGAATTACAATCGGAGAATAAACGCACACGCAGCTTCCATTCGTATGAAAATCACGAGAAAAAAGTCGAGGAATGAGTCAGAAAACCGTCAAAGTAATAAAACTTGTACGCAGGCAACGAAAACACGCGAGAAAACGCCCTAATCGAGAAAAACGAAGCTCAAAATATAAAAAGAAAAAAATAAACACCCCAAGAATTAATAATCGTTCGTGAATTGTAAGCAAAACTCACCGGTTGCGACGAATACGTAGCCGGCGAGTCCAGAGAAAAGAAAACACTCGCGCAACGTGCATGAACACTTTGTACGAAAACACCGACAACGATTCGCGAAAATAAACGAAATAATGTAAAAACAGAACCGAAAAAATTACACTGTCCAAAAATACCGCCCGATAAGCCGAAAAGCACAACAAACGTAAGAATTAAAAACTAGAAACGAACGAAAACAAAAATAACGAAAGGAGCACCGTGCATAGCAGCGAAGTACCCTTCGCGCCTAGGGAGTCGCGTGAGTGCGAGAGAGTGCCGTTCGTGCGCCGTCTCTGTCGCCACGGTTCGGATGATTCCGGCGAGTGGAGTGGGGAGTGAGAGGGGCCGATTCGTGAAGGTTCGGGCGCGGGAGTCGACGGTGGCGCGCCGCTCGTGGGTCTCGGCCGAGGGAGGAAACAGGCTGCCGGCGCAGCGGCGAATGAGGCGCCGCAGTCGCGCGCTTGCACTCTCAGCGGTAAGCGGAGGCAGAGTGTGTTACACGCGCAACAATATTCGTTGGTTGCTATACGTTTGTTTCCGCGTATTACAACGAAAATATTTCGATGAAATAAATAAACACACACAGACACACAGACACACACACACACAAAAATATACATATATACATAATTTAATATGCATGTGTATGTATATATGTATCTATAAATATACATGTGGTTAATCATACATATATTTATACACATGTGTATATGTACACAAACGTCTATTACCTGTGCGTGCCACCCTCGTTAAACTTCGGCAACGAAACGCACCGCGGAGTCTCGATATCGCGCGTTGTGTTTTCGAGACTTTCAATAAACAAGTGTTTATCGAGGCATTTGCCTTTCGGAGCAGCGTCCCGCGTCTCGCTTCGATAACCCAATTATTTTTGTTAATCCAATCTCCCGAAACGGCCCTGTGTCCTCGTTTTGCCGCAATTACTTACGCGTAAACACTAAAATATACACAAGGTCGTCCACGTTTTCGAAGGACCTGGATTAAAACGACGCTCCTGTGATTATCCTCTCTCTTTAAACATATATATGTATTTATTTAACATATATATTGTGCGTGTGTGCATATATTTAAATGATCCAAGTGATGTGCACGTGTTTAGCAGTGTACGAAGAGTGTTGAAATATCGTTTTGTTGTACGATTTTCGTGCAGTCGTGGTTTATTATCTACACAAGCGGAATAATACGGATCTACGCGCTTTATGTGAGTTATTTTACTTGGATATTTAAACTTACGTTTGTCTGTTTTTTATCGGGCGAGAAAATCAGTAAAGTTGTGGTTTTTATCAAGTCGAAAGGACTTTTGTCCATTTTAGTGAAGATGCTCGCTCGAGCATACACAATAGAGTGTTCTTCTCATATCACGTTCTACGCTCGCGTTCGATATAACAGTTGTTTTTGTTTACGTTCGCTAGAATCTCGCGTCGCCCCTGTTTTCTGTAAGTATGCGAGCTCCTCCATCCGTGTGCCCACGTTCGTTTGGGCTTGTCGAGCATTTCGTGCGCGTATGTAAACGCTGGCCGGTACAGCGGTCAAGGATATCCGATGCTTTCTATCGCGCGAGCGTCTGCTATGCACTATCAACTCCTCTACGAAATGAAAACTATACGGACGCCATGTTGGAAAGAGATACTAGCTAGTTATCGGAGATTCTCCTTTTCTCCACGTGCCCATACGCATTGTGCATTCTCGTGCAATACACTTTCGTAATTTAACACATTTCCTCAGATATTTTAGCTCGTCCGGTCGGAGATACTGATGATTATACAGATTTAACGATTAAAACAAAAAAAAAACGTGAAAAAATTCAGCCATCTTTAGGATCTTGCGGACGTTGATTTTTCACATTTTCATAAATGCAATTTTGATCTTAATTACACGATCCTCGTCATTTCGGCTCGTAATTTTTTTTTTTTTCAGTATTGAAACAAAAATTGCATTTCCAATAACGAAAAGCATCACTTTGTGTGTTTTATTAAGTGACCGATTCGGATTTAACGATAGAAACAAAAAAAAACGTGAAAAAATTCAGCCATCTTTAGAATCTTGCGGACGTTGATTTTTCACATTTTCATAAATGCAATTTTTATCTTAATTACACGATCCTCGTCATTTCGGCTCGTAATTTTTTTTTTTTTTTCAGTATTGAAACAAAAATTGCATTTGCAATAACGAAAAGCATCACTTTGTGTGTTTTATTAAGTGACCGATTCGGATTTAACGATAAAAACAAAAAAAAAACGTGAAAAAATTCAGCCATCTTTAAAATCTTGCGAACGTTGATTTTTCACATTTTCATAGGAAAGCGTGACTAACTGTAATGCAATTTTTATTCATAATTACACGATCCTCGTCATTTCGGCTCGTAAATTTGTTTTTTTTTTTTTCCAGTATTGACTAAAAATTGCATTTCTAATAACGAAAAGCATCACTTTGCGTTTTATTGAGTGACCGATTCGCGTGCATGTATGATCGAATGTTTCGTTTTCTCGACGAATCGATGTTTTTTCCGAGAATCGAGTGACAATTGTGAGAAACTGGCGCCACCAGTGTCCAGGGAGATGGCCGGAAACGCACGAATTTCCAGTGAATTATTCCTCGCACTTTATTTTTCTTATATATCGAAAGAAAGGAAATAATACTCTGACGAGTTTCGATGATATTCGTGAGGACGATGATGCGTCTGCATGTTTGGAGGTTAGTCACGCCGCCACCTGTCTCTATACTCAAAGTTATGCTAAGATAGTGTAGACGAGATGAATATTTACATTCAGCAAGTACATATCAGTCGTTTTTTTTCTCTCGTTCATTTACGCGTAGCTCGCTTTATCCGCGAGCACGCTTTCATACATTTTCTTTGTAAAACGCCAAGTACACGTGTGGGTGATCGCGAAAACGATATATTTTTTAAACAAATTAGTCTTTTATTTTTTTGTCTTTGTTGTATATGTCGAACCCGCGCTTTCCTCGTGATGTGGTCAGGTGACAGGCGAACACCCGAAATCGAATTTCGTCACGTAAAAATGTCACGAGTCTCGTCTTTGGAGTTTTATTCATTTTCGAATGTTTTTGAGAGCTTTTTTTTGTTCTTTTCATATGGCAATCCAACGGGAGCGGTTGCAGTCAATTTCGAGCGCNCGCGTCTTTTTTTAGACGCCTGTGGTGTACACGCCACTGCGGGGCTGCGCGCACGCCTCTGTTTTTTCTCCGTCTCTCTCTAGCCTCCGATGAGCTTCTTTAGTTTTTTTATTCTCTTTCCTTCCAGCAGCCTCGTTCACAAATGTCTCCGCGGGTTTGCGTAGCTCAGCGAGATGCGTTTCTACACTCGCGGAGCTCGCATTTTTTTTCAGTCTTTTTTGTTTTTATCTTTTTTGGAGAAACACACCAATTCGGAGAATCGTTCATCAGCGCCATTATTATAAAATCGTTTTCCGGCCATTTCCCGAGGAATAATTCATAGGAAATTACAAAAATTTCAAGAATTCACAAGATTTTCAAGAATTTTCGAATTTTTCAACATAAAATGGTGTTTTTTTTTTTTTTCACTGTTTCCGAAACAAAATACACCGACAAATTCTCCTTCAAAATCTTGTGCCAGCTGCCTTTAGTGGCGAGCTAAAAATTTTCATCAAAAAATTCATCGCTCGCTCATTTTTCATGGCAAAATCGAAAATAGCATTTCGCCAAGCGATCGGATATTTTTGTTTATTATTTTTCGTCCACACTCTCGAATGCTATTCTCCTCGATAATTCTCAATGTCTCACGCGCGGCGTTCCTTCATTTTTGCACACTGGGACACCAACAAACTACTTGCTATCGACTCGGGCGAGTAGGGCGAGTATTTATGACGTTTTACCTCGATGGTATCATTCCAACCCCCTCCCTCGCCCTGGAATTAAAAAAAAAAATCACGATGTTGAAGTTCGATGATATTGAAGTTTGCATCGTTGCGATGCAACGAAAAATCTATTTTTCATTCATTATTTTGATAATTAATTGACTCGTTGCTATTTTTCTAGTAAATTTACTTTTCGAATGGCGAAAAAGACTTTCTCGTCATTGTCGACGAACACTGTATGAAAATTTGGTGCGATGCTATAACAAAATAATGACTTTTCGTTGCAACGAAAAATATTAAATCGAGTCAGAAATTTGCGATTTTTGGAATTTCCTTAATTTTTCTATGGCATTCAGTTTTTCGTTTGCCAATTATTGTCACAAACGGATATTGCATTAAAAATGTTGGCGCTGCTTCCAAAAAATAGAATAAAAAAGATTTCGTTGCATATGCCAACGAGAAAAACGTCAACATCATAGAAAATCATCATTTTTCACGACTCTGAAGTTTGCAACGTTGATATTCAACGAAAAATATTTAATCTATTTATTTTTTAATGAATTTTAAAATTTGTCGCAATTTTTCGTGTCGATTGCGTTTTTGGGTGGCGAGGGA
>JBAJMU010000005.1:12073897-12120895 GCA_037952995.1 Hyposoter didymator
AAAATAATGACTTTTCGTTGCATTTCATCGATGCAAACTTCAACATCATCGATATTGAAGTTTGCATCGTTGCAATGCAACGAAAAATCTATTTTTTATTTATTATTTCGATAATTAATTGACTCGTTGCAATTTTTCTAGTAAATTTACTTTTCGGATGGCGAAAAAGACTTTCTCGTTATTGTCGACAAAGACTGTATGAAAATTTGGTGCGATGCTATAACGAAATAATGACTTTTCGTTGCATTTCATCGATCCAAACTTCAACATCATGTCTTTGGACACAAATAGCAGAACATGAATGTCAATGAATCCTTAATCGTAATGGCTCACGTATTTCTCAACGATTTTTGCATTACCGAGTGCACCGGATCGTCCGACCTTCTGCATTATCGGATTTTTTTTATCAAGGAATCCAGTTTGACCTCTTAACAACGACGACCACGGTACGGTTATCACGCGCTTCGTATATACAACACACACACACAGACACGTCGAGCGTGTGCATTCTTGATCCTTCGAGCGCGAGTGTTTCGCCCCCCGCGCGCGTACGTTCGAACGCGTTCGTCATTCTGGTATTCCAAGGCCATTTCTCGAGCGATACGTTACACACACAACAACAAATATTCATCCGGACACTCTATACACGCCGCAGCACAAAAACAAGTTCACTCTCGCACTCTCGGCTTCTTCTTCTCCTTTTTCTTCTTGTTTAGAATCTCCTCGTTGATCCCTTTTGCTCTCATGCCTTTCCATCATAATATCTCGAGTACTCAACACTACTTTGTATTTATAGTTCCTTCGTGTATTTATACTCGGTCATACGTGGACTATCGATTTTAATCTCCAATGTGCGTTTATGCCCCGTGCATGCACCTTTATTCAATGAAGCCGTTCCATTTTATTTTACGGTGAAAACAAATGCTCGTATTTATAGACATTTTGTGATTCATGTGCTTGTTTTCGATCAGATTAACTTGAAATATATTTAGCACACTTTTATTATTTTTTGCTTATTTGTTTTCGCAACTCGTGGATTTCAACGAGCACAGTCACAATCGAACGATTCTGTGCACACGTTTATTCATGTTTACAAACTTTTTATATCCACGAAATATACGACACTGAAGTTTGCAACGTTGATATTCAACGAAAAATATTTTATCCATTAATTATTTATTGAATTTTGAAAATTGTGGCAATTTTTCGTGTCGATTGAGTTTTTAGGGGCAAGGGACGATCGTTTTATTGTCCAGACCAAATATACGATAATAATCACGAATTCTGCTCAAAAACAGAATTTCGATGCATTCCAACGATGCAAACTTCAGCATCATCGAAATATATATTTGTTTCGTTTTGTAGTTTTTGGGTTTTTGTCGATTGTTGATGGTTTAGCTTTCGGGATCTTCGTGTTGAGATTGCAATTTTTATAAAAATGGAAAGAATTTAAAAATTTTCTTGTCGCAAAAATGAATTTTTATTTCGTTTCCTAGTTTTTGGGTCTCGTCATTCGGAAATGTACAGCAGTGGCTTTTTTTTTTATCTCAACGAATTTTTCTATTGAGTAAAGCGAAGACGACGGACTTTGGGGGGTTTTTAAGGGAATCGTAATTTTTCAGCAAGGGCCATGCCATCGGGAAATCTCGGGAGGGAATTGGACGAGAGCATTCTCAACGGTCATAGTACTCGCGCTTTTGGATTCGGGCCGGGTGCCTATTTTTCGCAGGGTTTCGCCTTTTAACGCCCCATTATGCAATCGCGGATAAGCCGCGACGATGAAGCTCGCAGTGCGATGCACCGCCTGTCAAGGCGATTCTCTCTCTCTCTCTCTCTCTCTCTCTCGCGCGCGCTTTTTCTCTTCGTCGCCCTCTCTTTTGTGTCGTCTTATATAGAACCGAGGAGAAACGACGAGCTTTCGCGCACCGCTTGCTAACCGGGTCGTTCGACCGTTTCTGCATCCATCGCGTTCAAGCCAAATTTATTATACCGGGTGGCCCATTTGTCCGCAAACTTTTCCTCTTTGTTTTCTCTCGTCACTGAATTTTCAACAACAACCCGGAAAACGAATCAAATACCGAGTCGCTCGCGCGCGATTCCACGTGAGATACTTGAAGCTCCCTCTCCACTGACAGCTGATGTCTCTTCGACTAATAACTAGATATTTCTGTATTTACAGACTGCTGTATTATACTTTCTGTATTTCCATACTGCGTCATTTTTATACGATATTAAAGTTTGCATCGTTGCAATGCAACGAAAAATCTATTTTTTATTTATTATTTTGATAATTCATTGACGCGTTGCAATTTTTCTAGTAAATTTACTTTTCGAATGGCGAAAAAGACTTTCTCGTTATTGTCGACAAACGCTGTGTATGAAAATTTGGTGCGATGCTATGACAAAATAATGACTTTTCGTTGCATTTCATCGATCCAAACTTCAACATCATATTTTTATTCGTATATTCATTTTTTTTCTTATTTGTTGAAAATCATCGGTAAGACCAAATGCTTGATTCCGCTTGATATTTTTTTCTCTCCTTCGTCAAAAACCGGAGAGCGTACAAACGTGGAAAAAGCAAAAATACGAACTGCGAATTTTATTTTTCGTAGATTCCGAGTGACCTTGACTCGGTGCGTAGACGGGCCGGCGTTCGTTATTCTCAATTATTGTTACGGACATTTTATACGCGTCTCAGCGTTCAATTTACAGCGTCGTTCCATTTTTTATCTCGCATTCCTGAAAAATTTTCGAAGTTAAAATTTCGTCTGCAATTTTCAAAGTTTTCACAGTTTTTTTTTCTCCTGGCATTTTCTTCAGAATGTTTAAATCTAATGAAAATGTTTACGGTTTTTTTTTGCCAAAATACTTGGGAATTACGCGACGAAATTCTTGGCAACGAGGAAATTTTATTCTGTCGCTCGTTCTGATCAGTGCCGATCGCTAATTAGTCGCATTTTCGAATGAAATATTCGAAAGCCATTTTCTTATTACCGGATCTCTGGAATTTTAATCGTTCGAAATTAATTGAAAAAAAAAAAAAAANAAAAAAAAAAAAAAAAAAAAAAAAAAAATTCTTTTAAAAATCCTTGGCGAAAAGCACGTGTCGAAAATTTACCTGATTGTGCTCTGAGTCAGAGCCACTCGAAGAGAGCAGGGAGAGAAGAAAAATACGTGGAATGAGTCACGTCCCTTTTTTTTACCCTAAACGTCGATCGCGCTCTTTTGTGAATGAAAAGCCGTCCACGCGCAGAGTCGAACTACGCGCGTAATGTCCTTATGGGGACGAGAGACTCTGCTGCTGCGGAATAGGCACGAGGGTCGATTCACCATCCGAAAAGTTTGCTTCTTCTCTATCCTAAGCCAAGAGAGACAACGTCAGTTTGCCAGTGGCGTCAGAATCCAGCAGAGAAAAGGACCCTGAATAGTAAAAATACGAGAGAACGCATTGCCGTGTGAACGAATGTTTTCTGGCTGTGTCGTAGAAACACGTGGCGTAGACTCGCGACGTTTGCGAAGAGACTGCTCGCTCCGGCGCGCTCGGCTCGAGTCGTCTCAATGCGTCTCGCGTTGCTGCAGCCTTGCGCTTTCCCTCGCAATACTACTAACCGTACCGACTACCTCGGATATCAACGTTCACGCTTAACGACCATCCCGTCAAATTCGTTCTAACGTCGTATCTCCAAAAAAAATCTAATCAATCGATTCGTGTCTTTGTTTTCATCGGTTTTTTTTCTGCTAATGACACTCGACGAAATAATTTATGACAAAAAATACGAAACTCTGAAACGAGACTTGGGAAATTTTTCCAAACGATGCTCGACGTTCATTTCATTTTCAATAATAATTTTGTACGAGGACTCGCACACTGGGAATTAAATTTTTTTTTAAATCGATGATATTTCGTTGAATACGCGAAACTCAATATTTTTTCATAATTTCACAATTTTCTTTATTTTCACACTATATTTGGTTTCTAAGGGAATTTCCAGCAAAATTTACGAATGCGGAACGACGAAAATTTGCTTCCGAAAAGACTTCCTATAATATTTCTTGCTGCATTGACACAATTATTGGGATTATGGAAAAAAAACATTTAGTTAAACGTATCGAAGAAAATATTCAATGATATTGAAGTTTGCATCGTTGCAATGCAACGAAAAATCTATTTTTTATTTATTATTTTGATAATTAATTGACTCGTTGAAATTTTTCTAGTAAATTTACTTTTCGAATGGCGAAAAAGACTTTCTCGTTGTTGTCGACGAACACTGTATGAAAATTTCGTACGATGCTATTAAAAATAATGACTTTTCGTTGCATTTCATCGATGCAAACTTCAACATCACAATATTCATATTTTACAACAAAGTCGAGAAAAGACTCGAGTGTCTTTTCCCAAATTCATTTCGACACACTTTTTATCGGTGATTATTTTTTTTCACCGAGCCTCACTTTGTTTTTGAATCTCGACGTAAAAGTTTCACGAGATGTTGCTTTTATGACGCTGAAGTTTGCATCGTTGGAATGCAACGAAATTCTATTTTTTCTGTGGCAAAGTTTATTATNGGATTATGGAAAAAAAACATTTAGTTAAACGTATCGAACAAAATATTCAATGATATTGAAGTTTGCATCGTTGCAATGCAACGAAAAATCTATTTTTTATTTATTATTTTGATAATTAATTGACTCGTTGAAATTTTTCTAGTAAATTTACTTTTCGAATGGCGAAAAAGACTTTCTCGTTGTTGTCGACGAACACTGTATGAAAATTTCGTACGATGCTATTAAAAATAATGACTTTTCGTTGCATTTCATCGATGCAAACTTCAACATCATAATATTCATATTTTACAACAAAGTCGAGAAAAGACTCGAGTGTCTTTTCCCAAATTCATTTCGACACACTTTTTATCGGTGATTATTTTTTTTCACCGAGCCTCACTTTGTTTTTGAATCTCGACGTAAAAGTTTCACGAGATGTTGCTTTTATGACGCTGAAGTTTGCATCGTTGGAATGCAACGAAATTCTATTTTTTCTGTGGCAAAGTTTATTATTTAAATGCAAAATGTGAAACGATCGATTTTCGCGACGAAAAAAGTATATCCGCTCGAAAAATTCGGATCATATTCAAAATTAATCAAATTTTCAATAAAAATAAATATATTTCGTTGGATTGCAACGTTGCGGACTTGAGCCTCGTTGTTCCTTGCCATGCATGGGATTGTCTACGAAAATATGAGCCTGAAGTTTGCATCGACGCAATGCCACGAAATGAAAAAAAAAAATTCAACCCCCTGGACAGGGTTGTACCGGAACGAATGTTTTTCCTCAGTTTTTTTCTTACCTTTTTTAAATCTTACGAATCGATTTGTCAAATAAAAAAGTGCAGAATCATTTTTTAATTTTTTTTTTCATTTCGTGGCATTGCGTCGATGCAAACTTCAGGCTCATAGGAAAATCGTGGACCGTTATATGCATGAAAATGAAATGGTGACGAAATTCTGGCGAAGGAAAAGACAAAAGAAAGAAATTATTGCAGCAGACGTAAGAATAAGCAAATGAAAGAGAAAAAGAGAGATATAAAATATGGAGTGGAATAGCAGCACTCTGTCATCTCATGGGGGCAATGGCGATGAGACTCGGAATGCTGCTGTTGGAAAAGACTCGGTAATGTTTATGTCTATATATGTTGGAAGAAAAGCAACGGGGGAATGTGCCTGTCTGGCATGCCAGAGAGAAAGACAAGCTGCTGAGGGACAATAGCTGAGGATGCATTTTTATTCTAGGATGCCCGGTGAATTTGTAATGGGGAGTCTCTTCTCGCTCGCGCCCTCACTCACCAGCTCTCTCTGTCTGTTGGAGCCTCAGGGAGTGGTTACACCCAAGTGATATGAGCTCTCTTGGGGCACTTCTAGCTCTTCTACGGCAATAGCCGTTACGAAGCTTCGTGATAGAACTTTGAGCTCCAAATACTTTTGGAGATTGTGCCTCACGTTTCTTGCTTCTCTATATTACTTCTTTTCTCCCTTTCGCAGCTCATTTCTCTTGTCAAAATACCGAGAGTCCATGTTCCTTCGTACAGTGTAGAAAAAAAATTGAGATAATTGGGAGACAGA
Source organism: Hyposoter didymator (assembly GCA_037952995.1). Classification (NCBI taxonomy): domain Eukaryota; kingdom Metazoa; phylum Arthropoda; class Insecta; order Hymenoptera; family Ichneumonidae; genus Hyposoter; species Hyposoter didymator. Next base: position 12,080,024 of record JBAJMU010000005.1, read on the forward strand.
AATAAAAATGAGTATTTAGAAATAAGTGAGAGAGGAAATATGCGGACTCTGGGGGGATTAGGTACGTGCGAAACGTATACCGATTGCGTAACTCGCGTAATTGACGCACCGGCTAAAAACGTTCTCATTAACACACACCGCGTCGGGGCGACACCAAAAGAAAAACGAGATCGTTTGCTCCGCACTCGCTAACTCGAGTGAAAAAAATTGAGAATTCTAATAAATTGTACCAAAGTTAACGTTTACGTTGACGACTCTGAAGTTTGCAACGTTGATATTCAACGAAAAATATTTAATCTATTTATTTTTTAATGAATTTTAAAATTTGTCCCAATTTTTCGTGTCGATTGCGTTTTTGGGTTGCGAGGGAGGATCGTTTCATCGTCTGGACCAAATATTGAATAATAATTACGAGTCCTGCTCAAGAAAAAACAGAATTTCGTTGCATTCCAACGATGCAAACTTCAGAATCATTTACGTTGTAGAAAATAAATGACATTCGGGATTTTTTTCTCTTTCTTGAATTTTCGTTTATGTGTTTTTGAGAAAAACTGGTTTCGCCTTCGCATCATCGGAGAATCGTATTCATAGAACGAAGTAATAGCAAACTTGGTTTATAAAATGCAGTAAAGACATTCCACGTTGTTATTATTCTTGCATATTACCATGGGACTGCATCTCTGGCTGGCTCCTTTGTTGAACGTTTATCTCCTTATCGTGACACCTGTTTTTTCGTGCTCGAACGTCCTGTATATTCAAATGAGACGTGCCTTCTAATGTTGTACGTACCAGTTAGCCTGGCATAGCCGGGACAGACTAGAGTGAGTTAAAATTTTACGAGCAACGCAGCAGCAGTCCGAGTTCTCCCGGTCGTAGAGCTCGTTAGTTCGCATTTAGCCACCGAGAGAGAAATGGAGTTGAAACACTAGAGTGTGTTCGAACTCCCTGCTGCAGTCTATTCCAGCATTTTTTGCATTTTAATGAATTTACGAACGATGCATTTTTCGTTCCGTTACAACGCGAAGAACGCAACAATTTGCTGGCATTGATTTTTCTTCTTGTCTGATTTGACCAAATCGATCAGAGATGCATGCAAGTTTATCGTGCTCGTGTATACAGCACGTTCTCCTTTTTTTTCTCCTTCGGCACAAAAGGTTCAACATTCTACAAATCGTTTCTCGATATTTCCAGCCCCCTGCCGTGTATCATTGTGTGGATAAGAATATTTGTATCGGTACTATTGAAGATAAAGATATACAGGGTGTCCTAAAAGTCGCGAGAGAAAACGACGGGAACGGGTGGAACGTGAAATTCTGAGATTAAAAGTCCCTGGACATTTTTATCTGCGACGCACCGTTCGAGAGATATCGAGTGTTTCTCAATAATTCATTGATTTTTCGAGAACGGTGCCCCGGAGCAAAAAGTCGCCAAGGACTTTTCGGTTTTAAATCTCACCATCTACACGTATGCTGAATATCAAATGTCACTTTTGGGACACCCTGTATAAACAACTTTTCAATGCGATCAGCTCGTAGGTCGAATACTATCTTGGATAACAATCCGGCTCTCTCGTAACTCCACACAACGCGCGGCCACTTCTCGTAATAGATTTAGATTATTATACGATATTGCATTGCTTGTTTCTCGATTAGAGACTGGAAGAGAAATGGAGTAGTATCGGGAGAATTAGAGGGAGAATGACTACCCGCTGAAAATTCATGCTGCTCGCATGAATACATTTTATTTGCATGTAAAGCTGCAATATGAGTTCAAGTTATTCACTAGAATTGCAACAGAGTTCAAATATAACAATAATAATAGCATTAATGAAATTCAAATCGTAAGAACAACATTTTTATGTCGTAGCATCATTTCATTAAAATTAATAATGACAAAAACATAAATTCTTCTCTCAAGGACTTGAATTTTCTTTCATCTTTAACTCCATTCTCCTCCATCTTCGTTTTCTTCTCATTTCTCCAATCCTGTTTTCAATTTTTAGCATTATCCGATAACGGATATTTTCTCGCACGAATTCAATCGTATATTCTCGCAGTTTGTGCACAAATATTTGTAGAAACGTGCACTATCCTTTGTACAACGAATATGTTCTCCCGTTGCAACGCAGATGATGCAACCGGGGAAAATCGAGAATCAATAATAGAGGCTGCATAAACAACTTTATCTTCTTCATTCTTTGTGCTCGATTATATTATATCTATAGGAATGCATCGGTGCGCGGCACACGGTATAATAATTTTAATTCCTCAAAGATCGCGTTGAAATAGCGCGGGGTTAACAAGAGTATCAATAGGTACACGATTCAAGTAGCCCTGAAGTGTGTGTTCCGACGATTGGAGTAACGGCCACTTCGTATGCAGCACACCGCACGATCAAAGGAAACTCGTACCTCTAATTGGCTTTGGAAATTTATATGAATTCACTTATACACACATCTGTACGTGCCTTCCAACGTATTTATAGGGGAAGGAGCTTGCAGCAGTGAATCTCTAAAGAAGACACATCGATAAATTCTTATCGTTTCTGATCCCTCGCCTCTCTCTCTCTCTCTCTCTCTCTCTCTCTGTCTCTTTTTCTCTCTCAATGAAATTGCCATGTTGTATATCTCGCGTGACTCGACACGTGCGCCCTAACGCTATGCATTCAGCGCTTCGCCGGTCAATTATGCACTTTTTGTTACTTTCGCTACGAACGCGCCTCGAAAATTTTATAACTTTGTCGATATATAATATTTCTCTCAACGAATAATTTCAAGTCGATTTGTGACAATGGACATTTAATTTCGTTTCTCCAACGCACAATGCTCAAACCTCTGGACTCGGGCACTTTTTAAATCGAAACAAAAACCGATGCAGGTCGTGCGAATGGAATCAATATTTATTAACGTCTCGCACCGTCGCGCGGGCTCATTCGACGGAAGTCGTAACATCGCTCTTGGTGCAGGTCAGTGTTTTTTTTTGTTCATCTTTTCCTCGTTGCCTCGATACATAAGTGTTCAATTAATTAACTCAATGAAACGACGAGTCGTTTATGATGAATCGCCTTGAATTTTCATGATTTTTCCTCGATCGATGAACAAAAATTACCATCCTCCCGAGTGTCTCTCATTTTTGAGTGTTTCCAACGTGTGGTTTTAAAAATTCTTACTTTTGTTACGAGCATTTGCAATGGTGCTGAAGTTTGCATCATTGGGATGCAACGAAATTCTGTTTTTTCTTGAGCAGGACTCGTAATTATTATTCAATATTTGGTCCAGACGATGAAACGATCCTCCCTCGCCACCCAAAAACGCAATCGACACGAAAAATTGGGACAAATTTAAAAATTCATTAAAAAATAAATAGATTAAGGTATAACTATCGCAGAACGGGTTGATTTAGGATTTTCATGAAATTTAGTGTAAATATTCTTGACATTAAAACGAACAACTTTCCTATGAGACGAAACATTTTCTGCCGTCTAGAATTTGAGATATTTCATTTCCAATTCTCTATTTTTCCCATCTAAACGCATGTCAATTGAAGTGACGTTTCGTTAAAAAAGTTGCAAGAAAAAACAAAAGAAACGCGACTCCAATTTACATGCGTTTAGATGGGAAAAATATAAAATTGGAAATTAAGTATCTCAAATTCTAGACGGCAGAAAATGTTTCGTCTCATAGGAAAGTTGTTCGTTTTAATGTCAAGAATATTTACACTAAATTTCAAGAAAATCCTAAATCAACCCATTCTGCGATAGTCATACCTTAAGTATTTTTCGTTGAATATCAACGTTGCAAACTTCAGAGTCGTGCATTTGCACACTTGGACAATGCTCGTAGCATTGAAACCTATCGGGATCACACTCAACACTTATCGTATACAATATGCGTACAGATATACATGCACGTTTATGGACGCCGACGCAACTTGGTCCGCGACGTCGTCGCTGCGTTATACTCTCGCGGGCATTGTAAGAGAAAGAGAGTAACGTTGCCCAGACAAGGTCATTCATAAGTAGCTCAAGTTCAACTTATGGTGTTGTATTACGATACCTCAGATATACACAACGACTCCCTGACTTTATCTCTCTTTCTTTTTTCTCCTCTTACACACTTTCTCTCCTTTTATCTATTTCTCTGCTCGTTCATCCCTCTCGTATTTCGTACTCTCGCGGCGGAACTTTATTCTTCCGATTCTCGTAACTTTGTTGTTTGTTAATGGGAAGCAATTAAAAAATGATTGTTCGTTGGTTTTTAAGTTTTTTACGAATCAAATTTTGTTTAAAAATCGTTTTTTTATTTTATTTTTTTATTTTTTTATATTTTGGGTACGCGACGTAAAGAAACGGTTTTTGGGGGAATAAGAGAAATATAATATCGTGTGGGAATATTGCACAGAAGTGGAAAGAAAAGACGCACACAATGCGGGCGCACGTTGTGTGCCACGCAACATCTGTCCGGAAGTGTGTGTGCGCTCTGCTCCCTTATACTTCTTTTTGCTCTCTCTCTTTCTCTCTCTCTTTGTGCTTTCATCGGTATGGATCCCGACGAAGCCGCTGTTGCCATTTTCATTTCCATTCATTTTCATTTACATATTATCCTCGAGCGAGTTACGTATCAGCTTATGGCGGGCACGCTTTCGTTGCGCTGTTCTTTTATATCGGGTGTGGTTCGTCCATTCATATAAATCATCCAAGTGGCACATGCACCAACCGTTGCATTTTGCATCGTTCAAACACTCTCCAATGAAAACTCTTCTTGTAATTTCTCGATTTTTCGTGTGTTTCTCATTTTCTTTCATGTTTCGTTACACGGAGATAAATTTATATAAAAAATTATTATGCCACATAGTTTTCTGGTGACGGTATCGACCCTCTGAGAAATTTTAGCAGAAACATTTTACCAATTTCCGATAAAATTTGAATAAAAATTAACGACGCCGAAGTTTGCAACGTTTGAATGCAACGAAAAATATTTCATTTCACACTGATATTTCGTTGAATTTTTAATGTCATGAAAATTTTTCGAGTCGATATGCTTTTCGGTTTCTAAAGATCCATCATTTTATCATCGGAATTACAATTTGCGTTTTAATCATTATTTTTTTCCAAAGATAAAAAATAATTTCGTTGCATTCCAACGATGCAAACTTCAGAGTCATTAAAAATAACTATGTTTTTGCTCAAATTTTTTAGAGGGACGATACTGTCACCCGAAAACTATGTGGCATAGTAATTTTCGATATAAATTTCTCTCCGTGTTTTCCCAGTGTGTACCAACTCCCGAATTGAAAAACGTTGCCGACTCTTTTTTCTCTATATTTACAAACAAATTAAAATGCTGTGAATGATTTTTTTTTGAAAGTGCTCGAGTTCCAAGTTACGCGTGAAATTTTGTTGGCAGCGAAACTTATTCCTCGTTCCCCTCAAGCTTAATGAGGTCAAACAACATCAGCTGTTGATTATCTCGTCGATAAGCGAAAAAAAAATGTCAGTCAATCGATCGACGATAAGGTAAATGGACACGGTGCTTTTAAAACTGCAGTACGAACTGAGGAAAAGGAAAAAAGAGGGTTGAAATTGGGGAAAGTATGCGTATACGAAGATCGTATTACTGTACTGCGTGCAATTCTTGCTGTTTTTTTCGTTGTTGTTTTTGTTTGTTTTTTGTTTTACGACTTTGCGGCTTGTGTGGAACACGCGAAAAAGAGACCCATTGCCCTCGTCGCTCTCGGTGCACGCACATTCCGACCGTGGCGCTGTGTGTCATTTTGCGTTGACGTAGGTCTGGGGCCCCATTCGCACTCGATCTTCACGACCCTCGCGCTTCGTTCCGCCTCTTCCTCACCTTCCCCCTGCTTCTCTGTACTCGCCATTTATTACCGTACTCTCCTTTTCGCGAGGGACCGAAAAAACTTTCTCGATAATTTTAGGCATCGACGAATCTTCTCGAATTTGTCACTTCGTGTCAAATGATTATTTGATATTCATTTATTTTTCAATTGTCAGGTAATTCAATGCGAGAGATGGACGAAAAAAAAACGGGACCACGATTATTTCCAATTGGCTGTTAATTATTTCCCGATTAATCGCTTGACCGTTGTTTCGAATGAAATCGATATGACGACGTAATTGAAATTATAATTGAATAATTAATCGTGTTCGATTTCTTTGATTTTGCCAACGATTGACTTTTTTTTTGTTCTCGTAAAAATTCATTTTGAGAATGAACAGTGCGCGTGAATTGAATGGAATGCTTTGTGAATATGCAGACTAACTCCTGTCGAGCTGATCGGTCACGCACGTGTTGCTTCACACACAAGAGCCTTTTCCTTTCCCGTCTTGTACTCTCTCGCTTCGAGATCGTCGTATATGCTTGTTCATGGAAAATTGCGATCCTTCACAAGTGTATTTACACATTCATATATTCACGTGCGTCTGTGCTTGTGTGCATGATATGTATATACACTTAAAACATGCGTAAATATCGAGGATAAGAGCCGACAAAATACATAGGTAAAGGGTCGAATTAAAAATAACTCGGGACCGTAGCCTCCGCAATTAGAAAACCTTGAGTACGAATATGCGCATATACAGGGTGTCCGAAAAGTGATGGCTCTTATTCAAGTGACGGATACAATACACGATTCTGAAAAGAAAAGTCCTTAACCATTTTTCTCTCCGAGGCTCCGTTCACGAGATACAACGATAAAAATTAAATCACTGATATCTCGCGAAGGCCGCAATGGAGAGAAAAATGACAGAGAACTTTTCTCTTCAGAATCATACGCTCTTTCCGAATCTGCAACTATTGGTAGTGACTTTTCGGACACCCTATATAACGTCGAAAAATCGTGCGTTGTATCATACATTCAAGCAGGCGTCAATTATTAAGTGAGCAGGCTTTTTAATTCGTTATTTCTTCTTCTCCTTCTGTATATCCTTTTTGCTTTCGCAACGGCAACTTCCTCGAGCGTGACAAAGGGTGAAAAAATATTAAGATATGCCAGCAGAGCCCCCAGTTGACGCCGCGCGACGTCCTCGAAAAAGTAGCATTTACGTTTTCGTGGCTTTCAATTGCGCGGTTTAAAGAATTCACGCACGTCAAATTAATGGGACACGCATATACATATTTAACTTGCGTGTATACATATCTACAGGTGCGAGGATTTCATTTTCAGCACAGGTGCCACTTTTTATTCTCTCTCTCCGTTTTTTTTTTTTTTTTTTNTTTTCAATACGTTTAACGCCCTCCGTAACCCGGTAACGTCAGGATCGCTTTTGAAAATGGCACGCGCCTAACCTCAAAACAGCCAAAAAAGTGATCCGGTTCCTATACAATGGGCTTTGCACGTTTTTTTTTTTTTTCTAACGTCTAGGACTTCTGTCCGAGAATCCTCGCTTCGAGAACATCGTACCTGGAGAATCGAGTTTTTATTTATTCTCTTTTTCAACCAGTACCTTTTTCTCGCTCAGCGCCCTGCGATGGACATCACCGCGTCAGGATTATTGTACCTGGAACACCTTTTCTATGACTCCTCTTCCTATAGCTCACTGCTATTACCAGCCTGCTTGAGAGGTTTCGTTCCTCTCCACACACGCACACAGAAATCATCGTTTTATTACAGCCGACAAACTTTTTTCCGCTCCAAAGGAAATTGAGCGATCAACCGTGGCGCCAAAACTCTCGGATCTCAACGATTTTATAAGCTTCTTAGATTTCACCGCGGTCTTACAACCTGCGCCCATGACATTTTCTCGCTATCGTCGTTTACACAATTCTCGACAATTGTAACGCAACGACTCGTACGAAATATCATTCGATATAATGAGCCTGACAGTTCGCAACGTTGGGCCCCAACGAAAAGTCCGTCAATTTTAAAAACCAGAAGAATTTTTCACTCATTTACTTTTTGGACTCTGAAAAAATATCATTTTATTGTCCTGACGAAATATTCAATGAGAATCTCGAGATTTGCACAAGACAAAAGGGAATTACGTTGGATTCCAACGATGGAAACTTCAACATCGTTTCGATAGAATTTCGATCGATAGTCGCTTTATATTGACGTTGAGTTTCCACCCCAATGGGATAATGGACCATTACCAATGTTTTATCTCAAATTTTTCGTACAATTGTTTTTGCCGATCCCTGCTCTTGTCATTGTTAACAAATATGTGGGTTAGTCGAGATAAGTCAGTTCGCGAATGCGATATGTTCAGCTCGGCAATAACGAACGGCAACAATGCGCATACTATTTACAAAAGTGTGTTATAATCTTCGTTGCACGAAGACTTATGCGCGCATGTGCCATATATTTATATATATATATATATCGACAGCAGCGTTTGCAACGCGAGAGTTTGTGCAACTTTCGTAATCTCGAGGAATTTCTCGATATCGAAAGTATAATCTGAATCAAATAAATGCGCACACATACAAACACGTGTGCCACGCATATGACTGGTTTTTTTTTTTTTCAATCGGACGCAACTTATCGCGATAATGTATTTTTTCTCCTCGATCCTCAGGAGATAATATTCCTGCCTCGTATAAGTGTAATGACCGGATAAAAATCGTGCACGATATTGACGCACTTTCTTCTCGAGTATATAAATGTCTTTCACGACGCCTTGGTTCACATTAAAAAGCAGCAGCAACGTTCGTCTCCGTCACAAAATACGGAAAATCAAACATTTTCGATCACATTTGCATCAAATTTTTTGTTCTATTCGCGAATGCGATAATTCGATTCCATGAAAAATTCCCGAAATTCTTAAAATCATCCTTTTCGTCTTCCCCTTCGATGGACGATTTTTACGACTTTTCGTGATGGGGTTGTTTCTCATTTTTGTTTGCAGATGGTGGTGAAAATCGAGGTCGGGTCGGGAGGGGTGGACGTCTCGAGTAAAAACTGCAATGTGGCTAAGTGGGGAAACGAGAGGAGGTGATAAAGACTTCTGACCTTCCGTGCAGCGCGAGGGAAAAGATTTTTCTCGTTCTCACAATTATTATTGTTGTTATTATTATTATTATTATTATTATTATTATCATAAACATTATTTTTCGTTATCGTAATTATTTCTTATCGTTATCATTCGAGTGAGCGAGGAAACGTCGGTGTGAAGAGGCAAATTAATGATACGCGAGACGCACGAAATAATTAATATCCCGAAAACTCTCCGATCGATCGTAACCGAAATAATTCATTCGCTAATTTACGAGAAAATAACGAGCAAGCGCATATTAAATTCACGTTGAAAAAAAAATACCTCGTACCTACAAGTACCTTCAAACATATTGGAAAAAAAAAACGAATCACATTAATATTAATAGTAATAATTATTATTATACGAATAATAATAACGATATAATAATATTAATAACAATAATAATCATTATGATGTAATACTCTTCACCTTTCACAGCGCAATAGTGCCTGGACCCCGAGTCAAACAAATTATTATAATCGATATATAATAACAAAGTAAATATTTAATTTCGGCGAAAAATAAAACATTTTCGACCTTAAAATACATCGCGGTGCGCGGATTTCAAGTCCAGCGCTTATAAACATCATTGCGAAAATTTTCGTCGTCGATTTTTTAAACGATTCACTAAATATCGCGAGGAATATTATTAAAAAAAAGATTAAAATCGCGTATACGTATTACGAAACTTGGATATTAAGATGAATATTAATCTTCTTGATAAATAAAAAAATTAAGAAACTTTTAATCGAACCAGGACAGACAAGTACCTGCAGACAAATATATTTCTTATTATTGTTATTTTTATTGTCCATTAAGTAAGACGTGGAATACTACCGAAGGATACAGGTCGAGGAAAACTCCGGGCAAATATACAAATGGGAAAATAATTTAAAAAGTCATTGGAAAATATGAATAATATTTAACCGAGAAAAACACGTCAAGTGATAATGTTGTGCGGTCGATTAATCGACAAAATGGCAAGTTGATTTAAAGGAAAAAATGATCGAGTACTACGGATAAAAGTGAATCTTTCAACGCTGCGGCAAAACGTTTATTATCGTATGATAATTTTATTATTATTATTATTATTTATTTATTTATTCAACGCGATACAAATAATCGCTGTGAAGATTTGGCAATCTCTGGAGATTCATAAGCTTTCAAGGTACGTGACAATCTCGTTACATTTCTTGTCACAAATCTCGGAAATTTTATTCGGAATATTAAATAATCGAGGACACGAATTTCGAGGGTTTCGAATCGATGGTTTTTTCGTGGGTCTGTCAAGTTTACGAAATGCGAATGTTTAGTGTCTTTGTAGTTGGACATTTACTCGGAGACTTTTCACATAAATTTGTTTATTTTTCATGTTTAGTTTGTAGTGGGAAAAATAAATGGAAAACACCTCTCAAGGTGTTTCTTTTCATAACGGCGGAATATAAACGATCACGATACTTTGCTGGTGCAACGGAGCTCCGGAAAACGGTGGGGAAAGGGGCGAAAGGGAAGGGGGCCGAGGAGGGGAAAATCAACTCGTGCATTCTCTCCTTACGTGACGAATTTGCCGGCAGGAGCAACTCGAAAGCAACGTCGCTGTTGCTCGGCTCTTTCCCGATCGAGAACCTCCCGCGAGTGGGCATAGAAACGCCTCGGTACTGTACCGTGTGCTCCTATCCTCTCCACGATACACACTCCAACACGCGATTTGCATTTTAAAATCGCTTCTGAGAAACGCGAACGAACGAGCCTCGAGTGAACGCGGGCGAGTCGACGCGTCCTCGTGTGTTGCACGCGGTCTTCTCGTCCCGCGTTGCTTGCAAAAAATAATCTTCCGTCAGAGGGCCTTAATCTCGATGTGTTACACTCCTCCAGGCACTTTGCGCTTCTAGAAACCCACAAATTCGTCCTTCCTACCGGATTTCCTTCACGATCCAAATCGAACCTACAATTTTGTTGCTTTTACTTCATTTTCGATCTTCGCTAATTTATTCTTCTCGTGATACGAAGAAAAAAAAACGATTTTTGCCCTTTGAACGTTTCGAATATAATCGATGGATCGTCCTCTTTGTAAAAGGACCGCAAAAAGTCTCTCGACCCAGATTTGCAAAACACGTGCGTTGAACTTTCGAGCTCGCACGTATGCAAATTTTTTTTCTCTCAATTTTATTATCTTTTGTTGATATTCGCACAAGTATTAAAAATTGCTGAACATTTGTTTGAATGATTATGAGGAAAAGATTATAGAACGTTTCCTAATTTTCTGACGCGTTCTTTTCATATTTATATTCATATCGCTATAACGAACGTCGTTGGACGAGGAAAAACGTCGTAAATCCGACTTTACAGTTATATCCCAACATCTCGTTGATATTCTCAGCACGAGCGAGAACTACGAGTGTAGAATTGTTGGCTCTCAAGACGATTCGATCACCGTATACCCTCGACAATCTCTCTCGTCGCCATTTTGACCAATACCACACACAAATCCTCCAACATAAATGTCCAAAGAATCGACCATGTTTTTTGTATTCCGAATCTCGAAATAAATCATTAAAATTACGACTCTGAAGTTTGCAACGTTGATTTTCAACGAAAAATATTTTATCTATTAATTTTTTAATGAATTTTAAAATTTGTGCGAATTTTTCGTGTCGATTGCGTTTTTGTCCTGCTAGAAAAAAAAAAAACAGAATTTCGTTGCATTCCAACGATGCAAACTTCAGCATCAATCGAAATTATCGAAATTGTCCCTCGAAAATTCAACAGATTGTCGAGAATCGTTCGTTCTCTGGGACAATATTAAAAAATGCGACGATGACCCCCTTAATCTGGCCTGAAATGATCGACGAGAAAAAAAAAATTGCGAGCCCTCATTTCGACCATTTTTTTCACATTTATTCGAGTAGATTCGCGTAGACAAGTTTTTTTTGCTGCCTCATCTTCCCTTGGAACTAATTACCTCAATCTCGTTGCCCGGCCAACCTTAGCCAACTATTTATTGACGAGAAACACGCGAAATGTCACTCCGACCTAACACCCTCTTTTTTACAACGTTACACATACAAGCACACGTGGGTTACATATGTTTCACGAGTAAACCGACACCGTCTGCTGTTTTCATACTTGTTTATCAACGCCGCTCATAATGAGATAAAATTATACGATCGCGAGGAAAAAAAGGGTCTCGTTCCCGGCGACTATACGTCATTGCTTCACACGTACGCTTGCACCCTTGAGAATAAAAAAAAAAAAAAAAAAAAAAAAACGTCTGTCCTCGATAAATATCACTCAATGACCTTATTTCGATATTTTAAGACCTTTGCCCTTTTACGTTCCATTTTTATTACAATGTACAGAATTTTCGATTTAATTCAATGAATACACTGAAAACAAAATTTCGTTGAAAAAGATGAATATTTTGTTCGATACGTTCGACTAAACGTTTTTTTGAATAATCGCAAAAATTATGTCAATGCAGCAAAAAAAAATTTAGAAAGTCTCTTCGGAAGCAAATTTTGGTCGTTTCACTCGTAAATTTCGCTGACGATTCCCGTAGGAACCAAAAATACTGCCAAATTAACGAAAATTTTGAAATGATCAAAAAATATTTAGTTCACCGTATTCAATAAAATATCGACGATTTTTAACAAAATTTCATTCATCCCAGTGCATTTGAATCGTTAATTAAATAATTTCACTATCGGATCAATTTTGGTTTTATTTTTAATTCGATTTATTGATCAATATTTAAAAAAAAAATTTCTCAGTTCCATCTGAATCGATCGAATTGTCCATTCTTTTTTCTTTATACTAAAAATAAATTGCATCAAAAATTTCATACGTTTTTGGGGACAAAGTCGTGAAAGATTTTGTTGTGCAATTTTTGTGGAAATAAATTTTCGCTTGCTCGATTCTCGAAGAAAGAGAACAATCGTTACACACTGAATTATTATTGTAGACTTTTGCTTTATCAGAATTGAAATCGAGGAGGGAGAGAGAGAGAGAGAGATCTTCTCACACGGATTTGCTGGCAAGGTTTCNCGACGATTTTTAACAAAATTTCATTCATCTCAGTGTATTTGAATCGTTAATTAAATAATTTCACTATCGGATCAATTTTGGTTTTATTTTTNTTTTTAAATTCGATTTATTGATCAATATATAAAAAAATTATTTCTCAGTTCCATCTGAATCGATCGAATTGTGCATTCTTTTTTCTTTATACTAAAAATAAATTGCATAAAAAATTTCATACGTTTTTGGGGACAAAGTCGTGAAAGATTTTGTTGTGCAATTTTTGTGGAAATAAATTTTCGCTTGCTCGATTCTCGAAGAAAGAGAACAATCGTTACACACTGAATTATTATTGTAGACTTTTGCTTTATCAGAATTGAAATCGAGGAGGGAGAGAGAGAGAGAGAGATCTTCTCACACGGATTTGCTGGCAAGGTTTCGCAACTCGATTAAAGGAGGAAAGGAGAGGGAAAGGGAACCTGAAATGCTAACACCTTAAAAGGTGATCCGGGGAGAGACTCTGCTCTGTTGATTCCCTGCGTCAACACACACACACACGCCGCAGACTCGAATCTCAAAAACGCAAAAGGTCTTTCTCTTTCTCTGCTTCTCCTTCTCTTGTTCTCGCTTCCCCTCGAAACCGTAAAAGGAAAGAGCCCTGCACCCGAAAAATTAAAATGAACAAATGTATGTAAGAAAAAGGGGTCAAGTCCCAGTTTCCAAAATGTTTTTGTTGATTTTCTTTTCTTTTTTCGCACCAGCGCACAGATTTACTCGTCGTGATTTTTTAATCGCTGTAAATAAATTTACTTGCAGGGGAGAATGTGTTCGTTACACGATAACGTACACGATCATCGCCGGTTCGTTTGTGAAGCATTTCGCGTTGGATAAATAATTTCACCGGTCTGTTTTTTTTTTTTTTGTTTTCGTGCTTCTCTTTATCGCACCGTCGCGACCTCTGATCCTTACAAACGTGTATATATGGCGCCGCCGCGTGTGGTGTATACCTCGTTGAAAAGCAGCTCCAGCGCTCTTGTATTTCTCATCCTGGCCCTCTTCGTGTTCCCTTAACCGTTTATCGCTACGACGACGAGATTCGCGTGCATACGAACGTTACGTAACTCTTCATCCTCCGACTCTTGCCACCACGAAAAATAGGACACGTGGCTTTTACCAGAGACGAAGAAAAACTGCTGGTTGAAGCTCCATCGTTCCTTGTGTCGACGTTTTGTCAGACAAAACGAAATTCCCGAAGAAAAATCGCCATAAATTCCGAGTTTGTCTCGATTGAGGACTCTCCTCTACGAGAAAATCCAGTGTCATGAGAAAAATAGTAGCGCAAATCAGTAAATTCGCATTCACTGCCAAACAGCAACAGGAAACATTCAACAAAATTCCAAAATGAATAACAAGTCGTTGCACATGGTGCGTGGCTAAGAATTCGTTCCAATGAAAATAAATTCGTCAATTCTCAAAATTAAACAATTCAGTCGCTTTGAAGCAAAAGCCTCGCGTTTTCCATACGCGAAGTGTCCAACATTTCCAATCGCGCGCTCGTATTCACACAGCTAAGGGTTCATCTACGAGCATGCTTGCTATATACGCGAAGGGGGCTGCGAGTGCAATGAGTGAGGTTGGGGCGAGCTGGAAATGCAGAAAAGACGAACGAAGAGGGAAAACTGTATTGATTTCCATTGCTGGCTCGTCTGCTCGCAGTCTAGTTCATATCCGGTAAACTCTTGCTGCTGGCACTCTGTATGCACGTGAGAGACTCGCGCACGCGTGTGTATACCCGCGTGTACATGTGCGTGCTGCGTGGCTCGGTTTCTCTCTCGCTTCTCGTAAGCAACCCCCTCATCTTTTACCCCATTGTAAAACACGTACAACTTTGTACTCGTAGCTTCCATTTGTGGATGCTTATTCACAATGACGACACACATGCAACTCGCACCATATATTTCATCGCGTTCATATCGCGCCCTTGTTCGGGACCGAGTCATATACTCTTGTTCCTGCGACGTCTGCCTGCGTAGCCTGCTCTTCCAGCATGTACAATGTCTTCTTTCTCGCATTGCAGCAAAAACCTTCCCCTCTTCTTGCATTTCAAACCCGCCAGCGCACATGCTGCAGACACACACGAGGACCGTGATGCATTCATACGCACACATAGGGATGAGCGATGAATGCATGTTCCAGAAACTGCAGGATTCGCTGCAAAAATCGTACAGGGTGAGCAGAAGGAGCAGGGACCGCAGGACGATTCCGCGGCGGGGACGAAATTGCTTTGCAATTAAAATTACGCGTGTCTCGCGGCTTTTTCTTTCGACGATTTTTTCAGGATACTGACGCTTGGATTTTTATAGCCGGAAACTGCATTTTAAGTTTATACTTTCAATGAATCACGTGGCACAAAGAATATTTCATCTCCGTCGATCGGTCGAACCCATTAGAATGGGTACCAGCACGTCGGATGCACACTCACACGTACAAACTCCCACACACACACACACCGAGGAAAAGCAGGCTCACGCTCACGTACACATGAACGCAACCGTTTACGCACACTCCCAACCACAAGCGAGATCACTCATACGCACCAACACATTTTCATCTGCATTCACATACACACACACACACACGCGGATCTGCTGTTATCAACACACAGAGAGAAGCTTCCTCTCCTTTTTCCCTTCTATTACAACAGCAGGTCGGATGCAAACGAGTATTTGAACGCATACGCAGGGAATATTATATCCCTCGTGCTGCTGCCTCCATGCAATGCATTCGAATTCTCTTCTCATTGGAGACATGCACTCGACGCTTCTTTATTTTTTCTCACTTTCTTCTCGCATTCTCTCGTTTTCTCCATTCGTCTGCTTTTCTCTTTCTCCCCTTTTTCTACATCTCGCTCGCTCGCTCACTATCTGCTGGCCTCTTCGCCTTTTTCATTAATGTATTTCTACCATACGTCACATGATGCTGAAGTTTGCATCGTTGAAATGCAACGAAACTTTGTTTGTTCTTCAGCAGGACTCGTTATTGTTATTCAATATTTGGTCCGGACGATCAAACGATCCTCCCTCGCCACCCAAAAACGCAATCGACACGAAAAATTGCGACAAATTTTAAAATTCATTCAAATAATTGATGTATTAAATATTTTTCGTTGAATATCGACGTTGCAAACTTCACAGAGTCGTCTACGTCACTGTGTGTTTCGCATGAGCCTGAAGTTTGCAACGTTGGGCCCCAACGAAAAATACGTTTTTCTACCGATAGTTTGTTCAATTTTAAAAACCAGAACCATTTTCGCACTGATTCTCTCTTTGGACGCTAAAAAATGATCGTTTCATTATCCTGACCAAATATTCAATGAGAATCTTGAGATTTGCCAAAGAAAAAAGGCAATTTCGTTGCATTCCAACGTTGCAAACTTCAACTTCGTGTGTTTCGCCGCTTATTTTGCTCGCACATATAAACGAATCCGCGATATATCCTCAGACCCCTTTTCCTCTTTCCCATCCTTCTCGCCCTGTCGCTGCTTTCGTCCATGTTTATATTTATCGATTGATGGCAAACAACAGCGACACTCTTTACCTTTTCCATTTTTCACACGTCACCCGGCATCCTACTCTGCCGATTTTTTCTCCTCTCAACGATTCAGCATGGAGAAAACTTTTTATATGCAATTTTGAACGTTGGAGCAATTAAGTGCATTGCTGGCTTTGAAAATTACGACTCGAGACTCGCGAAAGGCCCTGAAATGTTTACTGACGAAATGAATGCAGTTACGATCATTTTTTGTTTGTAAATTGCTGAATTGTTGAATCGGCTAAGCTGATTTTTTGTTTTCCTTGGAAATTACCAAGATCGCAATGTCGTGAGTTTTGGAACAGCCTGTATAATGAAAAATCATGGAATGTCGGTTCATTCGTTCGCTCGAGTTACTGTACCTCAGTCTTCTCGTTTTCTCACTCTATCGGTATTTTGCCGCCTTATTTTTCTTGCGGTTGTTCGCGGTGACTCGATATGCTGAGACAGCCGCACGTGCGTCTCAACGATCTCTCCGCCAACTTCTCAACTTACTCGCTCCGCGCGCGATCCCTTCGATCTTATCGCGTTCGCCCGTCTTCGTTAATTCCACTTCAACTTGTTTCCCTGGATTGTATTAATTGCGGAAAACATTTCGACTCGTAAAATCGTAGCTCCGCGAGCTTTGCTTGGGAACACCTCGGGCATGATGCGACCTCTTGCAACGAGGTGCGGGTACGAAAATCATTCTGGAAAGTCTCCATGCAATCGGAATGTCAGCTGCTGTGGAAAAATTGTTTCGAATGTGCGCGAAAAGCTTTTTCGACACTTTTCATGGGGAAATTAAAACTCCGTGAAAAATTAATAAGTGCAAAAAAGTTTTGAGCGTCGATGAACGTTCTTACGCAATTAATGCATTTTTTTTTATTGCGGGGGATTCTTGGGGTTGTGGGAAAAATGATAATATATTTGTGAAACGACTATTGAAACGTGACTGATGGAAAATATGGAGGAGAAACGAGAAACTCTCTGCGGGCGAGAGAGCGGAAAAAAGGAGACATAGAAAATGGGGGCTGCAATGGAGGAAGAGACTCTGCCGCTGCATCTTGAATAATAGAGACTCCGCGGTCTATTTATGCCCTGAAATCAATACGTAGTACACCTACATCACGAACGTGAAACTCTGTCGAAGCGTCGAGGCGCACAACGCCACCCTATATCACGCGTATCGTCCACGAGGGAGCAAGGCACACCATTTTTATGTGTAGGTGTTCGTGGGAGTGAAAGAGCGAGTGAGAGGACAGAGGGAGAGGGAAAACCATAAAGATAGGGGGAGAAATGCGCCTATGCCGCGCTTTGTAGGTGGTCGACGAGTCGAGACATTGAGAACGGAGCATATTTTATACGGGATACTCGCGCAAACATTCCACACACATACCTTTGACTAAATTCGACAGCAGGATCGTTCGCGACTCTATTTGGGGTTTAAAAAAAAAAAAAAATTCCGAAGTTTCGTATTTTGAACGTTTGACATGTTTTTCTTTTTTTCATTCAATTTATCGATTCATTTGGTCGAAAGGGAAAATCGAGCTTCACTCTTCGAAGGAGAAATAAATCAATTCACTTTTTTATCGGCTTTTAATTGGCCGAAATGGGTTTTTGATAAATATTTAAAAATACCAAAGATTTCCAAACATTGTGATGCCGCTGCGAAATTTTTTTTTTCATCTCCTGCGCTCCCCCTTTTCATCCACCACCAACGTCTCAATCTCATTCGAACCTCCGGCCCTCTTTTTTCTATCCCTCATAACTCTCGTCCCACAACTACTCCCGATCCCCCATGCAAACCCTCCCGAGAGCTCGATATCCTTTTTGCTAAGACGTTAGAAAGAGATGAACCGCTCCACGTGCCAGTGCGATTTCTCTCGTGCAAGGAAAGTTGCTCCAGAATTTCTGGGGCTACAGTTTTTTGCCAAATTTTTTTTTTCCTTCATTCGAGAAAATTCTTTTCCAATTTCCAGACTGCTACGAGCTCCGTGAAAAAAAATTTCAAAACGTATCAATCTTTTTTTATTTCGTCGAAAAATATCGATCAATGTTTCTGGAAAAGTGGACAAAGTTTACTTGCGCATTTCAATTCTCGTATATTCTTGTCCTGGTTCGTCTGGTACTTTTATCGCGCACGACCGAGAGTCCTTGGAAGCTCACGTTCACCTCGTTCCCTCTCTCGTCTTTCAGCATCCCGGGGACTCTTCGCGGCCACTCTCAACTATAATACACACACACGTGTCTTTCTTTTTCTCTTTCACTCTCTACTCATGTCTCCGTACGTGTACATTCGTAAATATCTATATAAAGACATTCATACACTCTTGTGTTTATATTCGTTATGTGGCACAACTTTTCATTTGTTTCGTTTGCACAACACCCCAGCAAAATTATTCTGCCCTCAGGGAAGCCGCGAAGTCTGCGCTTCTACCAGAACTTGGAGCTACTAAGGAAACTCTTATTTTTAATTAGTAAACATGCAAGGAGGAAATACGATGGTGAGAGGTTTTGAGATTTCCAACTCCAATTTTTTCATCTCCAACTATTTTTCCATCAACTTTTTGCATTTATTTATCCTGTCAAACGTTTTCGATGTGCTCAGGATCGACCCTGCGAAAAGTTTCGAATCTCAACGTCGTAGAGGTCGCTGTTTGAAAATTTCGAGGGATCCAACAAATCTCTACTTTTTATACGATTTTCGCTTGTTTTGGTCCTCGAGGGATTCTCTGTAAATAAACTGATTTGATTTATCGTGGGCGGCGTCGTCGTTTCAATTTTGCAATCAATCGGAAAATGGTGGAAAAAATGTTTAGAGAATCTTGTGAGGCACAAAATAAATATGGACATTTAGTTATTTACTCGCGATCAATCGATGGATTGAAATTTTGTTTTGAGTGGAAAGATGTTTTTCTTCCGGCATTTTGAGTGCCGGTGGCACACTTTTTATTTCTTCAGCTTGTCGTTTTTTTATTTTCTCCCTTAACTTGTTCGTCTTGTTGTTGGGCATCGCGCACTATCGCGCTCTGTCGTGCGTGCCATATGACGTACACCGCGATACATCAAAGATGACGGCGCACTATGTGTGCTGCGCGAAGAAAATTTTTTCCGCTCTTCTTTTGCTTCTTCTTCGTCGTCTTGCTCCTCTCGAGTACGGTATATTCCTGGCGTAGTGTGGGGCAGGTCGCGGGCACGTCTGTAAATCACCGGGTCCCGTAATTACGGGAGCCGGCGTAGCAGCAGCGCGCGGGCGGAAATAGACACGCGGCGTCGAAAGGGGTAAATAAGTTCCTGTCGGTCGCTTTTTTTCATTCTTTCAATTTTTCCCTCGCATGCGCGTTTACTCAAAGACCCGCAAACGTGTGTCCGCGCCAATAAATTCGTTTTTGTCAATGTCGTTAGTAGTTTTTTCGATCTTTTATAGTCAGTGGCTCGAGAGCCAAATATTTTTTCCACTTTTCCGTCTTGCCTCTGATACGATTCCACGCAAAACTCTACGAACTCGCTGCCAAACATCTCTGACACGACGGACTACCACTCGAGATCCGCGCGCAGTTTCCCGCTCCGAATTCCTCACCTTGATATTTTTTTATGGTTTTTAAATATGTCGACCACTTTTTCAAGTTTGCATCGTTGCAATATGCAACGAAAAATCTATTTTTTATTCATTATTTTGATAATTAATTGATTCGTTGCAATTTTTCTAGTAAATTTACTTTTCGAATGGCGAAAAAGACTTTCTCGTTATTGACAACAAACAGTGTAAGAAAACTCGGTGCGATGCTATTAAAAATAATGACTTTTCGTTGCATTTCATCGATGCAAACTTCAACATCATTGATATTGAAGTTTGCATCGTTGCAATGCAACGAAAAATCTATTTTTTATTCATTATTTTGATAATTAATTGATTCGTTGCAATTTTTCTAGTAAATTTATTTTTCGAATGGCGAAAAAGACTTTCTCGTTATTGACAACAAACAGTGTAAGAAAATTCGGTGCGATGCTATTAAAAATAATGACTTTTCGTTGCACTTCATCGATCCAAACTTCAACATCATCACTAACCAGAACTTGAGAAATCTTCTCTGCGAGCAGAAAAACACTCTCCTTTTTCTTTGATCCAGTGGCAAATGATTAGCCAACTTTACTGCTGCGGCATGTTTTTTGTTGGTACGCGTTTGTGTTGACGGTGTCTGCGCGGTTGTTAGATCGTTACACGTTGCTCGTAATGCGACTGCGAATTTAAGGACCGAAAGCTCTCTGGCGACTTAAACTTTGCGAATCTCCCTAGAAAATCTCTCGATCCCTGCTGCTCTCTCTGTGAGTGTAGCGCTGCAATAGTGCTAGTGGGCAGAGCTCTTAAACGCTCCGTTGCAGCCAGACACGCGCTTACTCTCTCGTAAATTAATGTCGCGCGATCTTTTTACTCCTGCTCTTCTCGCTCAGCTCTGTCCCAAATCCTCCGTTTTGCTGTAAGCCCATACTCGTCTCGATGTTTATGGATTCGTCTCAGCCCTCGTTCCCAGCCTCTAACGACGTATATTTGTAAATATTCTCTTCTTTTCAACTCCTTCCATCTTATTTCTCATTCTCAACGATCAAGTTCCTTTTTATACTGAAACCGCACAAATCTCTTAAGGTATAACTATCGNGGCTTTTCTTTGCGGCCGTCTTTTCATTTTCTTTTTTTCAACAACGATCGAAATATACGACGCACGGAATTTAGCCATCAAAACTTTTATTAGCCTTTTTATTCATTTTTGATTAATTTCGTATTCGTTTCGTATTCTCATCAATATTTCAACACAATATTTTAACGTCTTTGTCTGCTGCCGCAGTTTCCGACAGTCAGAACCGATCAAATGTTTCTCATCTTTTACCAAAAATTCCACTCGCACACATCTCGCAGCTTCATTCTTCCCAAAATTCGAAACAAGTCGTTTCGACTCACAAATGTTTACTTTTTTCAATTCACGTGTGGGAGGACATGCCGCTCGAGTCCCGTTATTATACGATGGACGTGGTTATGTCTCGGGAACACGAGAATGTACACCATCCAATGAAATAAATACGTTTATGCAAAACACACGAGAAAAAAGAGCCTCGCGTGCTTTGCTGAACAACGAGATATAATCCATAATTTTTTAATGCTTTTATATCCTGTATCGATGATTTCATAAAAATACAATAGCATTGGAATTTCCATGGAAATTTTATGGGTTTCATCGTCAAATTATCAGACACTGTTGCTCGCAGTTTGGGAAACTGAGAAAAAAGTTTTTGTCTCGACTTTTCACGCGTGATAATTAAACCTGCTGAATATGGGAATTTCCATGAAAATTTTATTCGTTCCGTCAACAAATTATCAGACACTGTTGCTCGCAGTTTGGGAAACTGAGAAAAAAGTTTTTGTCTCGAATTTTCACGCGTGATAATTTAACCCCTTAATGCCGAATAGGAATTTGCATGGAAATTTTATTCGTTTCATCTACAAATTATCAGACACTGTTGCTCGCAGTTTGGGAAACTAAAAA
Organism: Hyposoter didymator; assembly: GCA_037952995.1. Classification (NCBI taxonomy): domain Eukaryota; kingdom Metazoa; phylum Arthropoda; class Insecta; order Hymenoptera; family Ichneumonidae; genus Hyposoter; species Hyposoter didymator. Next base: position 12,102,145 of record JBAJMU010000005.1, read on the forward strand.
AAAGGTTTTGTCTGGATTTGTCAGGCATGATAACCCCTTAACGATTCTAGAGCAATAAATTTCTCGTTCCTCATTCGTATCCGACGTTGCTGAGATTTTTGTGTGCAAACTTTCGTAATGAATAACAGGAAAATAATGAAAATAATTCGGAAGTTTGCGAGGCTACGTGTGTGCAGTAGTTTAAGACCGCTGGTGCAGTATCGATCGCAAAAGCCCGCGTGGGCGTCTCGACCAAACTCTCCTCTACACCGTCATTGTCTCCTCGTATACTCGCCCTTTTCCAACCTCTATACCGCGACGAAGAAAACGAGAACGACCTGTTTTTCTCCCTTTTCATTCTTTTTTATTTTTCCTTTTTTTTTATCAACAATGTGGACGAGACAATTTTAAAAAAAGCTTTTCTTTCGAGACGAGACTCTCTTCCCAATAGAAATATCGTTTGGGGAGTCTTTCTTTGTTCCCCTGTTCCATTAAGGTTGCCCTGGAATCATGGGGAATGCTCGCTTCTCATTATCCTTCCTCAATCAAATACGAGCCACGAAATTCATTTTTGCTGCGAACTCGTTTTCCTCAAGAGTATTTTTTATTTATTTTTAATTTGATAAATTTTCAAAATCGGAATTTTGAATTCGTTTCGAGTTTTTTTGTGATGGACAAAGATTTTTGTGATACACTCGCGGTTTCTCGTGCACGATGTTTCATCGTTTTGTTACGCGATCCCAACGTTGCTGTCGCTCTCATAGGTCGATGGTAATTCGAGTCACACACATTCTGGAAAGATATTCCATCCGTGAGGCCAACCTATAAACCTCCGTTTTCCTCGAGTGTCGCTCTTTTTCCTCCCTTTGCACTTCTGTGTACACACACACATGTCGGAAACGCCGCGGCATGCAAGTTTTTCCGGGCTACAGGTTTCCTTCCAAAGGTCGTGACACTGTGCGAGCAGTTTATATTTTTTTCTTCTACTCGCACTCTCCTTTCTCTTGCCCTCGCTCACTTTTTTTTCTCAACAACTGTCAAGCCTATGCATACTTATTTTTCAACCCCTGTCCAATAACGTAGTCGACCCGCAACAATCGATTTTCTCGAGTAGAAAACACTCGCAGGCTGCAAATAGAATCTGATAGTATTTTGTCGCGATTCTTATATTTTATCGATAATATCGAGACTTTCGCGTTCTTGTTACTGGACCACGCGAATGAATTGCCGGTTGAAAGAGCTTCCGAGCATTTTCCAGAGCAATGATGGATTTAAAAAAAAAAACAAAAGTTACAATGAAAACAAAATTTGATTGAAAAAGATGGACATTTCGTTCGATACGATTCTACTAAACGTTTTTTTGAATAATCCCAAAATTAGTGTCATTGCAGCTAAAAATATGTTAGCAAGTCTCTTCGGAAGCAAATATTTGTCGTTCCAGTCGTAAATTTCGCTGACAATTCCGTTAGAAAGCAAATGTACTGCCAAAATAACGAAAATTTTGAAATTATAAAAAAATATTTAGTTAATCGTATTCAAGAAAATATCGACGATCGTTAACTGCAAAATTTCATTCCCAGTGAACCTCCGGTTACTCAATCAACGTTTGAAAAACGATGAAGCAGTCGCTGTGGTTGAAAAATAATAAAAAATAATATTTCAACGACAGCAGAATTAAATCGAAAAAGTTTTTGTTGTCGTTCGTTATTTCGTGCCGGCGTCGCATTCAGCCTCTCACCAACGCATTTCCATCTGACACGTGAGTGAGCATTAGAAGGGAAGCTGCGTAGCTTCCGTAATTTATTCTCGTCCCGCGAAGATTGGCTTATGGAAATGTGTGAGCGCATCGAAGGAATGCATTTATGTAATTCGTCGCAACTTGCGGTGCGTAAAATGCCCGTAAACTGTACGTGAACGTCGCTATAAAACGCGCCAGGATTATTTCCGCGGTGTAAGAAGAAACAAAAAAATAAGAAATAAGGAGGAATTATGTTTACAACCGATTGCGATAGTAATAAAAACTGTTCAGCTCGTAATTCGTGATAAGCTACCGCGAGCAACATTGACGGAAGAGAGAGAGAGAAGAAAATGTGGCCACGAGCCACATAACCAAGCTACTGAACAATCGTCATCCCTTTGAAATCTTAACCACAAGATTGGTGAAAGTTTGTAGTCAACGAAACGATTCTGCTCTGTCGCTCCGAGCCCTCGTTTCTTACTGAAATCTCCATTTTTCTGCCCTTTTTAAATTCTTTGTACTTTTTTAACCATCATTGATAATTGGACAACATACAAAATTAATAACGCATGAAAAATAATTTGAAAATTCAATTGGAATGAACGCGATTTTTTCGAAAATTTTTACAATTCATTGCTCGTCCGTCGTTTGGGAGGAAAAATTATATGACGAATCGAAAGTTTGTCTGCTTTTCCAAAAACTCATCCCTGATCCTCGTCAGGGAGTAATGAACGACTTTACTTCGAGCTTCATTTCTGGCAAAAGATTCGTTCGAGAAGTGGCAATGACTTGAAAAATATCACTTGCATTTTTGTCAGATTTATCTGTTCGTAAAATCCACCTGTTCCCAGGTCGAAAGACGTCCTCCACGCGGCACAACGTTGTTGGTTAAATAAATTTGAATAAAGTTCAACTTCTAGAAATTGTCAAAGTTCCAATTGCCATTAATGTCGTTCGTGGCTTTTGGTATATCGTCGGAAAGCATTTATTAATATCTTGCAGTCAAAAAACGATTAAATCTCTTTCGAGCATTCCAAGCTCTCTCTGGAGTAAAGTTTTTTCACGCGATCTCTTACAGTGTCCGCTCCAATTACCGTTTCCTCTATTTTCCTACGGTCGTAACATTCACCCGCGTCTTGTGTTATGTACATGGCATCGCACGATCTCTGCCAATACCTCCTTCCCTCTCTCGACTCCTCGCATGATTGGAGGCCAAGGGATGGCTGTCGTTGAAATTGCACGGGATCTAAAGATAGCCCTATATTTCGACTCGCGGATGCTTCTCGCGTTCCAAAGCAGAGTCTTGCAACACGCAGCAAGGACGGCCTGCGAAACTTGAGCAAGGACTGGACGGCCTCCTCCGAGAGAAACAAAAATTAGATTCAGATTTGTTCGATGAAAAACGATTCCTCGTTCAAAATAAAATGAAATGAATAATTTTTGTGATTTTGAAAACATCGAACGGGTTATTGGCAATGAAAATAAATGCCCAACAGTTTATTTCTGGATTTTATTCTTTCCAATCGAATTATCGTTTCTTCTTAACGTTTACACAATTTCCTGGCAAATTTCAATCACAACTAAACGGAAATGCACTCGGCGACTTGGCAGACGTTGCACTCGAGCAATTGGGACATCTCGGGAGACGCGAAATATTTTTCATTCTCTTTATTTTCTTTGGCATTCATCGACGCGCAGGGATGAAAAACCTCAGGTGGGAATTCCACGAATCTTTATCGTATTTTACTCTTTCATGATGAAATGTGAAGAGATTTTAAGGTATAACTATCGCAGAATGGGTTGATTTAGGATTTTCTTGAAATTTAGTGTAAATATTCTTGACATTAAAACGAACAACTTTCCTATGAGACGAAACATTTTCTGCCGTCTAGAATTTCAGATATTTCATTTCCAATTTTATATTTTTCCCATCTAAACGCATGTAAATTGAAGTCGCGTTTCTTTTGTTTTTTCTTGCAACTTTTTTAACGAAACGTCACTTCAATTTACATGCGTTTAGATGGGAAAAATAGAAAATTGGAAATGAAATATCTCAAATTCTAGACGGCAGAAAATGTTTCGTCTCATAGGAAAGTTGTTCGTTTTAATGTCAAGAATATTTACACTAAATTTCAAGAAAATCCTAAATCAACCCATTCTGCGATAGTTATACCTTAAAGCCGCGAATGCATTAGTGCAGTCTTCCGGCATGCCGAAAATTCCTCACGACCAACGTCCACCGCGCGTCTAAAAGATAAAAAAAACATTATTAGACTTTTCGAGTTCTAGTTTTGTCCCAATCTCGCGTAAAGGGTCTTGACCATCTGCTTTAGAACGCCCTGTATATGTTTACACGTATATACGAACGTTCGTGTAGAATTCTATATGCGGCGGAGACGTGACATCATCCTGTCTGCGTTGCGTCACTCACCGAGAGAGCGAGTTCTTCCACAAAGTCTAAAAGACATTAGTGTGTGTAAAACAGAAGAATCTCATGAACGTCTACAGTTGATCAAATCTTCTTTACTCTCATTTTCCTCCTCCCTCACTTTTCTCTCTTGGGATTATTTTTTGTTATTCGGAGTCGGTCAATCTCACTCGCGTTTCTTCTTACTCAACTATTATTATACATACTTGTCTCTGTGGCATAGCCACCCGCGCCGCGTCTTTCTGCGACGACTTCGACACTACTCCTCCGGTGAAAGAAGCAGACTCGTGTCTTTTCTGGCAAGGGTCGATTACACTTGACGGGGCCGAGGTGCGTCAAGTGTGTATATTCGTACATTATGACTCTATTTTTCTTCTTTCTTTTCTCTCTTTTATCTGGCAATCATCCTCGCATTCTCTACCGACAAAGTTCCATGTCCTCATGCCTGACGTCTTCCAAACTCTTTTGCAATTAGTCTCATGTTTATTTCTTCTCATTCACTCTGAAAAGAAAATTTTGTTGAAAAAGATGGAAATTTTGGTTCGATACGTTCGACTGAACGTTTTTTTTTTTTTTTCCCAAAAATTCCCAAAATCCCAAAAATTCTCTTCGGAAATTTCGCTAAAAATTCCGTTAGAAACCAAATACACTGTCAAAATAACAAAAATTTTGAAATTATCAAAAAATATTTAGTCCACCGTATTCAACAAAATATCGACGATTTTTAACAAAATTTCATTCCCAGTGCAGCCCCGCGACTTTTTCAAAAATTTCTCCTCAAATTTCAATTTCCCATCTCCAATTATTCGTGCATCCAGATTCACAGATGGTTCGCAGGTCTTTCTTATGCAATACGTGACTGACCTTGCTCATATCAATGCTAAATATACCATCTAATTTTAACCAGCAGCGTACACAATAATATGAAATTCAAATTGTAGTTCGAAATTGTACGATCCATTACTCTTCCTTGTGCTTACTTTTTCTTCAGGTATATACGTTCTCCATACACATGAATATATGTCTTTTAATAGCGGTATTTGTTTAGTATATTCATGCATGTATTTTATTCACGGAGACACGTTCATAACTGTGTGTGTGTGTGTGTGTATGGTTTACACGTTTATACGTACAAGTCGATGGGAAGTGGGTCGGGGGCTTTACAAATCACCGGCTCGCCGAGGCCTTGTGCTAAAATCGTGTATTAACGCTGTAAAGTTGCAAATATGTATGTGTGCGCGAGCGAGCGACGCGCGGCTTTCGCGGGTCTCGATACTGAAATCACGCTTCTTCGCGATCTCTTGACGGCACATGCGGCTAAGAAATATAAATGCTGACCGTCTTTGCGTGTGTGCGTGCTATTTCGTTCGTTCACCAAAGAGCGCAATAGCACCGCCGAGCTCTCGTAAATATTCTATGCTCGTGTCCAGATGAGAGAGCTTGATCGAAACCGCGCTCGTTCGTTCGTTCGTCCTCGATCGTTCTTTCATCTTTGATTTTCCTGCTCCGCTCCTTTCTTCTCAACTTGATGACTTATTTTTAAGGCGCTTAGATAGCAATGTGGAAATTCAATCGGCGTCATAATTGGATTGAAGCAAGGGAAAGGCCGGTACCTTGAAATTTTAAGGGCTAGGCCGTGATTGCGTGTATAACGATAAATAATTTGTTCATCGAAATAATGAAAATCCTCAACAAACTCTGCGAGAAACTTTGATGATATCTCAAGAATTTTGCAACTGTTGGCACGCTCCATCGTTTAACAATCTGCGCACTCATTCCTATGAAATACTCACGATGCTATTGACTCCATTTTGCGTCATAACAATCGCTCTAGTCATCCTAATTGACACGTACTCGTTATGCGTGGGATACATATAATCAGATCTTGAGTAAGATATGCTTCTCAGAATTGTCAGACTTATTGGCACCATCATCGCGTTATCGAGCTACGAAAGTTATTCACGAATGTTTCTAACAATTGCAGCCACGCAGTTTTTCTTTACCTCGTTTTTTTTCCTCAGACACAATCACACACGATTTCGACAAGTTCATTTGCACGAAACGACTCGATACAACGAAACAATAGTTTGTTGACTTTAAAGACGCGTCTCTGTTGTTTGTTATTGTTTTTGATAATATGATCGATTTTGCACGCGATGAGCGATAAAGTAGCGTCATACGACTTTCCCTGTGAATCAACAATGAGTAGAAATTCACTCATATGCGGGACAGCACGAAATTGTCGACTACGAATCGCCCTCAAAGTCCGTCCATCATTTATACATGCTGGCGAATTAAAAATCAATGGGCATAAACAAATTATTGAAAGTCTCGAAGAAAAAAACGTTTTAATATGAAACTCGCTCATTCGAGGGCATTTGCATACATTTTTGCTCGAATTCCTAGAGTTTGAATAAACAAAATTGTTCCGTACACATACCAAGAGAAATTTATATAAAAAATTATTATGTTACATAGTTTTCTGGTGACAGTATCGACCCTCTGAGAAATTTTAGCAAAACACAGTAATTTTTTATCTGAAATTGGGCGAAAAATGTCAAATTTCCGCAATTTCCGATAGAATTTGAATAAAAATAAATGATGCCGAAGTTTGCAACGTTTGAATGCAACGAAAAATATTTCATTTCACACTGATAATTCGTTGAATTTTTAATGTCATGAAAATTTTTCGAGTTGATATGCTTTTCGGTTTCTAAAAATCGATCATTTTAGCATCGAAATTACAATTTGCGTTTGAATCATTATTTTTTTCCAAAGATAAAAAATAATTTCGTTGCATTCCAACGATGCAAACTTCAGAGTCATTAAAAATAAACTATGTTTTTGCTCAAATTTCTCAGAGGGACGATACTGTCACCAGAAAACTATGTGGCATAGTAATTTTGCGATATAAATTTCTCTCCGTGTCTTACGAGCTGTTGTAAGGCTCGATTACGCCGCGACCGACGACGATGTACTGTGCGGAACGTTGAATTCAAAATTAATCGCGAAAGCAACTATTTTCGCATTGAAATAATAATTCTGTTGAAAAGTTTTCCGTCACTCTAGCGAAGGTTTGATGTTTCCCGGTCGAAAAACCCCAATTGTTTTATTGAGTCGCCTCGCTGCGCGAACGAAGCAATAAAATGACTGACGGAATAATTCTTTTGCGATTCTTTCCGTTGTCCGAGCAAAGGATTGAAAAACCTTTGCTGGTTATTCGATGAGCTTTTTTTCTCTTTCGAAAATCTCAATGTTTCTTGCGGGAAATTCCGGAAAATGCATTGTATTCCGAGCAACGAATCTATCTTCAGAATAAAATAGTAAAAAATGAAATTAGCGTCTCCATACGACGCTCGAAAAATCAAGGAGAAGAATCGTGGGTTTTCGAGATTGATAAATGGCAAAAAATCAGGAAATTTTTCAAAATTTGTTTATTTATTCTGTTGCAGGTAAGGACACTGGACTTTCGATTTTCACGAATCTACTTCAACTTTTACACACCGTTACAACTTGCGGTACGTTTTATCAATTTTTTTCTGTTTTTTTTTTGTTTTTTTTNTGTTTTTTTTTTTTTTTTTTTTTTTTTTTAATAGAAAAATAATCCCGACAAAATGCACACACGTTGGGCACGAAAATGGAGATTATCGAATCGAAGGAACACGTCATACGCATTGGGAGAATCTTTGGACAGAATAATTTTTTCGAGTCCTTTTATCGGGCATTCGGAGCCTTTTTTGTGGATTTCTTGCACTAGTCCTCGAGAAAGTAAAGTCGAACTATCCAGGCGTCGTCCTCGTTCGCTCACGGCCAACGGCATTCCTCCAGGATTCTCCTCTCTCTTTCAAACTTTGAACACACACACATACACACACACACACACACGGAGGCAGACAGAGACAGCGAAATGTACAGACGCACAGGCAGAGTTTCTCGCTACTCCATCTTGGCTATCGATGTCTTTTCAACTGGCTGCCTTCTTTTCCTTTGCGCCATATCCCGAGAGTCCTTGCGAAGCTTTGCACAGAAATATTCGGAAAATGGAGGAGCTCCAAAGTTTTTTTTAATGATATTTTATATTTTATTTTTTTATCAACTCTCGTGACACTTTCATATCTTTGAGTTTATTGTGCTCGATCTCCTGGATCTTACAGGATCCTATCACATTTTTTTTTTTGCAACCCGGACGAGTGCTCTCGTGATACGACCCGAAGGGACGTTCCAACCAACGTCTCCCCCTTCATAATATTTTCCCATCATTTCTCAACTCTCTCTCCCTCATTTTCTTCTAGTTTGCTTTATTTTTACTCCCATTTCCACTCCTTACGCTGCTCTCATTCCTGGCATTTCTTAAGAAGACGTTCCCTCTGCTGTCATTCATCTTGTTCGAAGCTCGAGATATGATTTACGTCCAGCTGGATTAGACCTTTCCTAAGAATATTATCTCGACGATAGATCTCCCGCATATATGTTCTGAAAAGCGTGATATCAGATAACGCCCATACGTGAAGATTTACTCGCCATTCAGTGGCAATGTGTCTCTATGAATAAATACATAAATATATCAATAGTCATCACCAAGAAAATACAGCGTTTGTCAAAAATCGTCTATTCGAAATCCATTCCCCAGCAATTTTTCTCTTTGCTTCACCGTTTTTATTTGTTCATCGCGCGGATAGTGGAGAACCAATCTCTGGAGCGATGAAAAATAAGGAGAGAGGCGAAGAGGCTGGAGCTCCGATTCCCCAACCAATCGCATTGTTCTTGACGACTCTGAAGTTTGCAACGTTGATATTCAACGAAAAATATTTTATCTATTAATTTTTTAAATGAATTTTAAAATTTGTCGCAATTTTTCGGGTCGATTGAGGTTTTTGGTGGCGAGGGAGGATCGTCTGATCGTCCGGACCAAATATTGAATAATAATTACGAGTCCTGCTGAAGAAAAAACCGAATTTCGTTGCATTCCAACGATGCAAACTTAAACATCATTTGCTCTTGACTAATTAATCAAAATCTCGCGTTCACCCTGCACGTCGCTTAGAGAAAAACTGCTTAGGACTTTTCCATCGGAAATTTCAACAGGTATCGAGTCCTTCATTTGGAACAGCCTGTACACATTCCTTAAGGATATATCTACTCGAATCTTCGACTTGCTCTCCACGGGTGGGAAATTACACATGCGTCGTTGCATCTCTCCAAAGTTTGCTTTGCCCCTTTCTCACTCTTGTCCCCTCGAGTAGCACTTGGAAACGATTGCCTCTCCCTGGCAGCGTCTTATTTATTATTTGCTTATTTCTCGAATCAGATTTTAATCCGATTTGCACTGCACACCGACGTAGTACGTCCGTGGAAATAAATATCATACAGAAAGAATTTATTCACGTATGTTAAACAGACAGAATGGATTTTCTGTTTCACATAATCTCTGCATTTGACCGATACGTTTGAAGGATCCGATGTACCATGATATAGAAAAATATCAAACGAGAAATATTTATTTCTTTCACAAGATTCCCCGATACGATTTTATCTTCGACTTGTCTTCTTACATAAAAATATCATAATAACTCGCGGCTGGATAGATTCGTTTTTACATGAGTATTCACCGATCGATCGTGTCACTCACCTGCACCGACAACGTCAATCTTATTTTCCCCCTCCTCTTATTTATTTTTTTCCCTCGTTTTCTTTCTCTATTTCGCTTCGAAGATTCGGAGTTATTTCATCGGAGAGTACCTCGGGATGCGAGACTGGGAACGGAGGAAGTGGGACTTTGCAGTCCGAAGGTGGGAGGGCAAGAATATCGTTTTTCTCGATTGGCTTCTTCGAACGCGCTTCATTTTAGGATTTTTCTTATTTACGGGCTTCTGTATTTTTGTTAATGAGAATCGAATCAGGAATTTTTGGATATCTGGGTTTCGAGAATTTGCGGATTTTTCGAACGACTTTTTTTTTTGCTTCCAATAATTTTTTTTTCGTCTGCTAGACTTAATTTTAACGTCTATCGAGTTGAATATCGAATAATTAAGAGCGTATTAAATTCGCAACAGAACAATTTTGAGCTTTTTAGTCAAAATCGTGGGTGAAACAATCTGGTGCCGGGGCCAAGTGTTGAAAAATTTGAGAACGTCACGATTTTCACTAAAGGAAAGGAGTAGAGCTCCAAATTTTGTTTTTGCGTAATTTTTCATTTTTTTTGCATCGGCTGGTTCCAACTTGATAGACGTTTCATTTTATCGGATGAAATATTGACAGTTTCGATACCGTACGTACTTTGACGCACGAAACAAGACAGTTCGTCGCATCGCCGCGACGACGGAGCAATCTCTCGGGTGTCTCGATCCTGTCTCCCCTTTTCTCTTCGTTTTCCATTCGTCTCTCTTTTTCTCTTTTGCTGCACTCTCTCGGTTCCTTGCGATGCTGTTCGGAAAATCGATCGTGCTTTCCCTCGGGCCGAAAAGCAGTGCGACATTTACAATCTCTACAAGCAAGTTATTCGAAGCCCGCTGAGTGAGAGGGAGGCCCTTGCCAGCAGGCCATCGGTGGAACGCGAAATGTAACATCGCGTTAGGCTAATTTTTATAAATTATCCTTCGAGCTCGGTGGAAACTGCGACTTTCCTTTTCATGTATATCGACGCTTTCGTTTTTTGAAAATGACGCACTTTGCATTGATAATCGAGGCACTCTCGTCGATTATTCGAATCAAGAAAAACGAGCGCGAAGAGAGAGAGAGAGAGAAATGTTAAAAATTTGTCTCTTTAACAAAACGAACGAGAGGCTACACACAAATCCGGCAAAGCTTGGCACGAGTTTACTGTTTCAGTATATATCCACCCCCGCGAGTCGTGTTATACCGGGCGCGTGTTTGATGTTGAACGTTTGTCGTCGGGACAATAAACGCTCGTTGGATCTGGGTATATACGAGCCAGATCCGAGAGCCGCGAGTCTGATATTCTCGGGCTTTACTTTCAACTTCTTTTGCATTTGTTCTAAGAGAGAGAGAGAGAGAGAGAGAGAGAGAGGGCGAGGCAGAGATGATTCGCATCAGACGGAGATTTGTCTCTGGACGGTGTGTGTTTCTGTGTGTTGTGTTCCTCGCTTGGCAAATCCGTGGGTTCTGTGTTCCTGTAGGTTCGTCATTTTCGTCTGTATATATATATATACAAGAATGTGTTTGCGCGTATGGAAAAAGTCTGTCACTCGCGCAGACAGACGAATCAGGGTAGCGACGTTCTCCTTCTACTTTTTTCCAAGCCAGCCTTTTTTTGTTGGTTATTATTTCGTCATTCCCTCTTTCATTCACGGTCATAAAACGCACTCTCCGCTGCCTCCCGCCCCCGCAATCCCGAGCTGTATACGAGGGCGTCTGCAACGTTGTGGAAAAAGCGATCGAATTGCGACAGAAACAAAAAGGTTGAGCCGAGTGTCTAGAGCTTTGGATACCCGCTTGAGAAATTATTTCCTTTCGCTTCAGTTAATGTCTCGTTCTGCAAAACCCCTGCGGTTAACTCGCGAGCGGGGGAGGTGCGAAGAAAAAAATATCGGAAGAAAAATAAAAGTATAAGAGGAAAACGGAAATTGTTGTTCTTTACAGACGATACGAGACACTCTGCTCGCGGTCTCACAGAACAGCCATTTATTGTTTTTATTTCGCCGTTTGTCTGGCCTGCTGTCTTCTTTGTCGAGAAATTTCGCTTCTTTTGGCCCGCCGCGCAGATTAAATCTTCCTCCCGGTCATTCCTTTCAACTTGATCCTTATTGCTGGCACTTATCGCCTGCCTCTAAGTCCAAGATTATCTTGTGGTTGTTGTTAGAAATTTATACTTTCCGAAACATTTTCCAACATTTTACGATTTTTTTTCTTGCATTTGTAATGCAAATTTCATAAAAATTGCAATTCCACACGAAATTTTCTTTCTATATCAACGTCCCGATCGTTTTAATCAAACCTCATCGACTCGACCATCATTTCTAGTTAATTATTTCAATTAATCCTTCAAAATGTAGTCTGAAGCTTTTTAAACTTTTTCGCGACACTCTACACATGATATTCGGAGTACAAACATATCGCGTATCTTCAAACAAAATTCGTGCTTCATCCAGGAGCGCGCGGACACTTTAATAACAATGTTAATGACCGCTCGTGCGAGAGGTGATAAAATTCTCTATTGACGTGCCGAACACGTGTCGTCGAATGTTTGTGCGAATCCGGACGCGCTCGCCAACCAACCTTCTCATCATTCTTCAACTTATTTTACACGTACCAACTTATTCCTTCTCGCACCGCGACGGATATTCGATACGTCCGAACGTCGACGCAACGAAAGTGAGAAGATAAACCCGCCAGTCTGTGTGTTCCTCTGCGAATACTCTGCCGCGAATACTCTGCTCTTACCAAGCAATGACGTACGCAAGATTATTAATAATAAGCAAAAGAAAAAAAAAAAACAATACCGAATAATCGAGTTAGGACTATGATCGAAAAAGTTTCCTCAAACCTCCGAGCCATACATTTTTCCTCATGTCCAATCCACGTGGGCGATATTCTGCTAAATTCTCAAGTGGATTTTCAGCTCATGATAGAATTGAAAAAAAGTTCGAGATTCGGACCGAGACGCTCCATTTTCCCAGTTCAGTAATTACAATGACAACGGAAAAAAAGTACAACTCAGATTTTAACATTTTACTGAATCTTAATATATTTTGGCACGAATGCAATGAAATACGAACGAATCGATTTGCCAGAAATTTTCAACTGCATTTGGCGCAGTTTCTACGCAAATTTGCTCTCCCCTTATCAGCAGAACCCCAAATTCGATGCGGATTTTTTAGTCAGAAACGTGAAATCGAAGCTCGCGTACGAATCGATATAAATTTTAATTTCATCGAATTTTTTCTGTCCATTTTGACGACGCGAATTTCTAAAAAAAAAATCTACCAATTAGCGTCAGCGTCGCAACTTTCTAATGAATCGTCGGATAATTGTTTTATCTACACCGTCCCGACACACACACACACACAGTCTGGCCAAACACTAGGCGTTTCTACTTAACGCAGAGACTTTATTCGTCCCCCTCCAAAAGTGTCATTATTTCGCCCACATTTTCCGTTTGTTTACATTGCTTAATTTTGATGACTGAATTATTCCGTCGAGCGTTTACTCAGCGGGTGGAATCCACGTCTGTATTTTGTCGAGATTTAATCGCCATCGTTCTCCCTCTTTTCGCCTTCATTCTTCGTAATTTTGTTCCCATTTATGATTTTTTTTTGTTTTTTTTTTTTTTAACATTATCTCGCTTATTTTTTAGTAGCGTATTAATGATTTCGTTAATCGTATAAACGTGAAATTCGTGTCTGTCGGTCCCTCGTACGTATCTCTCGGGTAGAACGAGCGAGCCTTGTTTGAGCAGCTGTGTGTTTCTGCTGCTGCCGCGCTCGCTCGCGATGCTCTGCCTAACACTGCAGCATGCGGAGGATGCAAGCGGCAGTTTATTTGTGCCAACGTCGAGCTGTTCATTCCGTTCCATACGTTTCGTGTACGTATTACCCACTAAAAGAGAAAGACGGATAGAGAAGCAGGCAGAATGTGTGAACTAGAGAGAAAGCGAAACTCGCCTCGCCCCTTCCTCCTCTCTCTTTTTCCTCCGAGAGCTCGACTCGTCTCGTAGCGATCGCGACCAGGCTATATGAGTGAACGCAGCGGCGATGCACGAGCTAAATATGTTCGCGTTACGTGCTATTTCGAGGGGATCGAGCGAGAGGCGAGACAACCCGTTGAATTAGTCCCTCGACCGTGCGGCTTTTTGCCTCCCAAAATTCGAACAGTCATATCTCAACTACGCCTCGAACTCTGAATCTCTCTGAATTTCACAAACAATTTTAATAACACTCGAGGGTCGGAGGAATTTCCATCCAATATTCTCCAAGCACCTCGTTTTTTCATCTTCTCGTCATTTCCGACCATTTTCTCATCGCCCCTGGTCTCTGCAATCATTAAAAAGTACGAACAAAATGTCGAATTTATTTACAAATTTTAATTAGCGTCTGTGAAATTTTTTTTTTTCTTTTTCCTCAGTCGAAATTATTGACTCGAACGTACGGACTTGAACGTCCAGGAAAAAATGCTAAAAAAAAATTATCGATCGAAAGAATTCGCAGAGGCTTTTCTTTTTGACATTGCAAAATGGAAATGGACGACCTGCTTCTCGTCTGACTTGTAGAGTGAAGAAAACATCTCGGTAGATGAATATCTCGACTCCTGCTGCTGCTGCTGTTGGAGCCTTTTGCACGAACGAAAAATCTGTTTTTCTCAATTCTCTCATAAAGTTTCACGTGTACACGTACAGCTGAGAGTCGGTCGTGCTTACGACGTCCATTGCTCTTGTCTCGTCTTCATCTTGTCAAGAGTCGCACAGCACACGAGGCTGACGCGAGAGCAAGAGCGAGAAAGATGGAGAAATGTTGTGCCAGACTAAAAGGGAGTCGAGTTGGAGAACACGAGTTTTCTCGCGCTGATTCCGTTAGCGAAGGAATAAGAGAGCGAGAAAACGCCGCAAGAAATAGAAGAAACGGTTTTATTTATGGACGACCTTGAAAGCCAGAGATCTTTCGCGTTCGGACTTGAAAGAAATATTCCCTCGCGGTCTCTTTTTTCTTTTTCCTCTTCTCCATTTGCTTCCATCAATCGGGCGATCTCTCGTTGGGCGTGTCAACGAAAAAATCCTTTCGTTGACAAACATCCAAACATTCCATCAACTCTTGTTACCTAAATGTCGATCTTTCCTTCTCACTTTTCACGCTCTATCCCAAATTTCTACTCCTTCCAAAGCTTCTGCGAATGGTCGTGAAAAATAATAAATAAAAATGGAAATAATAAAGGAATCCGAGGAGCAGAGCGCTGAAGGTGTGTTGAGGCTGCTTTTCTCGGTGCCAGCATTTTTAAAACGTATTTTTCAACCGCGCGTGGGGAAAACGAAGAGAGGCCGAGAAAGCCGCGATGATCAACCGCGCGCGACCTCGAATTATATCGTTTTCATTCGTTTTTCGCATTCTCCTCTCGCGGTACGAGACGCACAAAGATCTTGATCGCTTTTGGAAGTTTTTTCCTCTCGTTCTCATATCGAACTTGATCAACTTCCGTTTGTTCCGAATTTTATTTGCTACTCGAGGCTACTCTGCTCGCGGTGTTTTTTTTCTTTCTTCAAAATTTTCGACACAAAGTTTTGGATCTTCCGACTAAAATTCTTCCCTCTCCGTCGCATCCTTCGTGTCGTATTCCTCCTCGGTCTCTCTCTCTCTCTCTCTCTTTGCTCTTCTCTATCTCAATCTCTCTTTGCTACTTGCTTATCTCGACGATGTAGATATTTCTGGCATGTTTATGTGGCTCTCGAGTGATTTAACGCTTATAAGCCCGGACTCAGCCGCGAACTGAATTCGCTGCATTTGCCATCGTCATCCGGGGAAAATGGATGCTCCCGCAAATCCCGTAGCACACACACACACAGACACACATACATACATATAGTTGCGGGGCGGACCAAGCGAGAAACTCGCATTAAGACTGCCGTGGCGTCTTGACGCCGCATCGGACGCTTTTCATGGACGCATCACCTTTCATATATATTTTCCGTACGCGCTTTTTCGCTCAACATTCCCCTCTCGCCTTTTTATTCCCTGCTCCTCCCCGCCACGTCCCTCGTAAACAGCAGCAGCCGCGCGCGGCAGCAGCAGCAGCAGCAGCAGTAACGCTACCAACGAAATATTTTGGCTCCCGTTCAGATTCTCGCGCTTAACGCTTGCATTAATCATAAAATGCGAATCTACACGCGTACACTGTTTTGTTATAACTTTTATTATTATTGTTGTTGTTATGATTATTATAACGTCGCTCGATGTGACGATGAGGCGCGTACGAACTTTGGGCACCGCCGCCAGATACCGAAATAATTTTACCGCCGAACGTATATCTATGGATCCAAACCGATTATATTCACAAAAGAGAGAAAAATCATTGCTGTCGCGTTTCCTAAACTTTATAAATAGCGACACATCGACCTCTGATCGCGCGAGATACACAAAAAAGCAATTTAGCGCGACGGAAATGTGTCGCTTTGAAAGAAAATAAAACAAAAAAAAGCAACAACTTGGCCATTATTTTCTCTTCAATAATAAAATACTAGCCATACGAACGAATAAGAACGCTTTGCACTCGTAAATACAGTATATAGTCGCGAGACACAAACACGCGTTTTATACAACGTCAGAAAAATGAATCGCGTATGTATATACACGTCCGTATCTAATCGGGGCGCTCGCTCGTGCGGTATAGCCTTGTACCATGAATTGGGTCGAGCACCGACGACGACGCGAGCTCGTGCTTGGTGCATTGACAGGGGATGAGGGTAGCCACCCCTTCGGCTCTATCGTGACTAGCCAGCCGGGGTCGCACACACCAACCAACCATCCAGCCAGCCAGCCCTCCCGGCGCTCTCTCCCTGCTTTTCCAACTTCAACTCATCCAACTGTGTCTATATGCACTTGGAGAATGTGTCTATGCGCGCGTGGGCGAGTGTGTTTCAAAGCCCCTGCTTTCAAACGATCTGCACCCTCGCCTGCTGCTGCTGCTGCTGCTGCTGCTCCTCTACGCGGCCATCGACGTCTCTCTCGTATATGAATACACCTCGCTCTCTACATATACATATCACACGTTCAATCGCACATGTCTATGTACAACTATACATCCCTCGTATATATGCAATTACGTACACACCGACAAGTGCTCTTGGATATTCTTGTCAGAACCAGGACGTATAGTCGTTGTGGCTTCGCTCTCTCTATGCCCCAGTTGCAACGCGCATGCACCCCCGCGGTTGCGTCGTGCTTGCACTACCGCATCGCGTACATGTGCTCGACTATATCTCTGCACCAAGCAAGCTCTCTATATATATATCACGAATATACTCATGCGATGCCAAGGAGAAAGGCGCGCGTGTATATATCCAGCCGACAACTATGGAAACGAAAGAACAATCGATTCGTAAGCTCCCGCCAACTCGAGAGTCCCGTTTCCCTCGCTGCACTGCACTTTCCCCTGTATTCCTGATAATTTTCCAAGCACATCTATACTCCTGCGGATCTGCACTGTAGAAATCTTCTTTTTTTTTTCCTTTTTTCTTGTCAATTCGTTTGGGCTCTTATTCATCGCACTTTTCAACGAGAATTCTTCGTCGGTTTGTTCTTATGATTTCCTTCGTCGATTACGAACTTTTGTCACTCGTTTGGGCTTCTCAATTGCGTACGCTATGAAATGTACCTCGTGGCACGTGCTTCTCACGATGATTGAGCTCTGTACCAGTTAATAATCGTTGCTCCAAGTCCAAAAGTTATTACCAGGCTCCGCAGAAACTTTGCTCGTGCGACAAGCCATCGCTGCGCGAGGGGAGCTTGACGACAATATATTGTGTCGCTCGTATTCCCCGACGAGCAACCTCTGCTCTAGTTGCAGAGTTTTCATGTTACGTGAATCAAGAGCTGCTGCGTTGACTTTGTGCCATTGATCTTCTTAGTTTCTACCCATCGTCATATGTACACATCGAATATGAGGAAAGTTTTGTGGGATTGAGGGTTTCCCTTCGTTGTGTAATTGCAATCGTGACATTTCACTTAGGATTCACGGATTTCTTTGCTTCTCTTTCATTTTCTCGTGTAGGAAAGATTTCCGCTGAAGAACTCATGAATTTTGCATCCAGGTCGATTCTCGACACGTGTCAACCAAGTTCCCTTCATTCGATTTAGTACATCGTTCGAATTTTCTCGTTTCCAGGTTTCTTCTCTTTTCCCTAACGTGCAATTTTTATGCTCCGAGGGATTTCAAAGTGTGACAAAATGTCTAAAGTTCGACCGTCATTAAGAAAATTCATTAATCTTTGTACAAACGATGCTGAATGCCTCCGAGTATTCTTGCAAAGTGGTACAAGACGAGGACGAGTGTACGACGAGGTCTTTGTATTGGTGGCGCTGGCGCAGGATCGATTTCATGTCCCAGTTTTACCACTGGGAAGAGAATCCTGGCATATAACACCGCAAACTCGGTCACCACCCCCGGATGGAAAAAGAATCGTAACAGTCATCTGGGAATGAAATTTCGTTGAAAATTGTCGACATTTTGTTGCATACGATAAATGAAATAATAATAATTTGATCATTTCAAAATTTGCCTTAGATTTCAAAATATATTTACTTTCTTACGGAATTAGCAGCGAAATTTACGAGTCGAACGACTAAAATTTACTTCCGAAGAGACTTTCTAAAATATTTCTTGCTGCATTGACGAAGTTGAAGTTTGCAACGTTGGAATGCAACGAAATTGCCTTTTTTCTTTGGCAAATCTCAAGATTCTCATTGAATATTTGGTCACGATAATAAAACGATCATTTTTTAGCGTCCAAAGAGAGAATCAGTGCGAAAATTGTTCTGGTTTTTAAAATTGAACAAACTATCGGTAGAAAAACGTATTTTTCAAACTTTTGCAAACTTCAGGCTCATCTGCATTGACACAATTTTTGGAATATCCATATTTTTCAACAAAGTTTTGTTTCCAGT
>JBAJMU010000005.1:12121030-12296256 GCA_037952995.1 Hyposoter didymator
GATGCAAGTGAATGAGCATGTGGCCCTTGATTAGATTTGATGGAAAATTGGTATATGCACTTGGACAACAAAGGTTAAGGGCCGGTATGAAGGATTCGGGGTCGTTTCACATGTTATTTAGTTTAAGCAACGCTAAGGGTGATGAGCCGATGGAAACTTGGTCATAAACACAAAGTCCTTCGAATTCCGTTGGTTGAAAGCTCCGTAGCCTGGATGCGAACCCCGGGGGCGAGGGCAGGCATTGACCTAGATGCCCTCTTGCTCTCTCTTTCTCACTCTCTCTCCATCTGTGGCGGTTTGCGATGCGCACACTCCTGCTCGTAGTCCTCTCCCGCCAAGCTGATGGGCGACGTTGGTGCAGGGACAAGACCCTGGCCCTGGGATGAACGCGCCTTGGTGTTTTCTCCTCTGGCTCGACATGTATATATACAAGACCGCGGGAGCATCAGACGCGGGGAGCCAGGACCTCTCCCTCCGGTTGGCGGCCTCTAGCGGCGTTTGCTGATGCGCGCCAACGCTCTGTCGGGCTGCGTGGTGCGCTGACGCTACGCGAGTCCCCCCTTTTGATGCTGCAAAACCACTAGCCCGCCAGCATCAATGCTACTGGCCTCGATGCCGCGCTGCTGCTCTTTCCCAAAGGGGTGGCAAATGCACGTACAGACTCCTAGGGCTTTCCCCCGCTCGTGTGCTATCCGCGTGGTCCTTAAGCTTTTACTCGAATACGACTCTACTACAGCAGCAGTGAGTAGGCTGCCGCGGCTGTCCTCGGTGGGGGGATTCAATAACAACGCCCCTCCCACCCTCCTCCTTTCTCCCTTATAGATTCAGAGAGTATACCACATGAAAGGCCTGTTGTAACATTGCCAATGTGTATCGCCCACCAGCCTCGTATTGGTGAGCTCTCGCCGGGGTGGTTCTGCTTATCTCGCGGTATGAGGTTGGCGCCTCTTCGCGAGATTACTCGGCAACGGCCACGGTCGTATTGATCCTGTCTGGATCCCACCCGCGAAACTCTCTCCACGCGGATATCTTGGCTCTCTCTATGTGTGCACCCTGATACGGTGTGCTGCTGCACAAAGTTTCCTCTCACAGTCGAACCTGCGCCAGCAAATGTATCCAAACTTTTTGCTATCACGGTCAAGTATCCCCAGGATCTTGATCATTTCTTTTCCGATCTTTTTTCATACAAAATGAACTGCTTTTTTTATCATCGACAAGATCTCGCTGAGAGGACGTTGGATGTGAATCCTCGTAGATACTCGCCTCGGAGTTGAAACTGTTTTCGTCGGTGTCAACATTCTCAGCCACTTTTGTTCAATGAGACTTAATTACGTACGCAGAATTAATTTCATTCACTCCGAAGAGCCCTGTTTACCTGACAATCAATTTGACGCTGACACAGAACGTCCTCGATGTTGAATTAAGAGTCTTAACGTAATAGACCCTTCGCACCGAGTCTCTGTCACGCAGCATCATCATCAAACACCTCAGAAATAATTTTTTTGCTCATTCGGCGATCAGTGGCCTGGCCCACTGACTGGCCTTGCGAAAACAACCCCTCGCAATATTATTTATAGTACCATCAACTCGATCGAGTGTTTTTTCTGACCCTAAAGTTCATGGCTCATTAATCGAGCATGCAAAATTGTTCAACACCGACGTAACATGGTCGAGCTCCCTTTTCTTATGACTACGGTCTTATCAACCATGTAAAGGGATGATGAGGAACGCAATGGCTCGTTATTACAGCGCGAAGCATCGCGATAAAGGGATGTGGTGCGTACAAGCGAGTATCCTGAGTAAGAAACCATGTGCGTTTCAGTTACGTCTCATTGGCTCCATTACACCAATTAACGGACTCGGCTCGATCTTTCATTAGCGAACAAAAAAAAAAGTGACACTGGAAATAAATTTTTTTTAAAAATCGTCGATATTTTGTCGAACACGGTCAACCAAATATTTTTTGATAATTTCCAAATTTTCCTTATTTTCGCAATATATTTCGTTGCCATAATTGTTGGGATTATTCAAAAAAACGTTTGGTCGAACGTGTCGGACAAAATATCGATCTTTTTCGACAAAATTTTGTTACCAGTGCAGAGAACTTGGACAACGTTCGTCGTTCGAGGATTCAAATTCGAGATCGATGGTTCGCGATCCTGGACATTTCTCATTACGCGTTGTTGTTCACATGGTCGTTGCTCATTCCAACGATAGAACTTGATGAAATCAATTGTCCACATCGATGCGTTTATCGTTCGTTACATCATTGGCATACGCAGTTTTCCAACGGTTGACAAAGTCATGGATCATTCGTGCAGAATTAATCGAATCTCCCATGAGCCTGAATATTAAGTTTTACGTGTGTAAATATTCGGTGGAAATCGATCGATGTTGGGACAGGAAACAATTCACGTGGCAGTAAACGTGGGAGTCGTAGTAGTGAAGCAATCTTCTTGCATAGTTTAACTTTGACAGCTAGGCCGATGAGATCGTTTATCACGAAGAGGGATCGAGAGCCATTCGTGAACCGCTCCTGCGAGGCAGCATTAACTTCATCCGAAGGCAGCGATGCTTTCCCCTGGGATCTATCCGTTTAATGAATAAATAAACGGAGCAAGACTCTCGTTGGTCAATCAAACTCGCTAAATTTTTCGTTGCATTCGTCAGGAATCTGAACTTTGATTTACAATTTCCTGAAAATTCTCGATTATCCTTGATCCTTCTGGCGTCACGATGTTATCGTGCACGCGTGATTCAAGTTGAAAAGGAGTGACAACTCGTTGCAACGTAAAACGAGAAAACCTCGAAAAGAAAAAAATAAAAAAATAAAACGAGAGAACTTTCCCAACTTTTTTGTACTGCAACTGAAACTTCGAATCAGGGTTGGCAGAGCAATTGCAATTCCTATCGAAAACGCTGCGTTTCTTATCGGACGAACGAATCCATGCTCGTGCTCGTTTCCGATGCAGCGGCCGATTGCCAATGACTCGAGAAGCTGAAATTCCTCATCGTGTCTTTTCCTCCGACCGGAAATATATCCACGATCCCGTGACCTAGAAATTCACGTCCAAGAAAATCCAAGACTGTTGATTTCGTTCGTTCCTTGCAATTTTTCGAAAAATTCGATACAGATGTGCAGCCTTGAACTCTCCGATAGTGAGATGTGCAACATTTTTATTGTTTGTCTCGTAAAACGAAGGAAATCCGTATTTCATATTCGAATAATGGAACGAACGATAACAGCGGGCTCGAGTATTGAGCCAGAAGCAAACCGTGGCACACACGATTCGGCGTAGTTGAGTTAAACTGGTTAGGGTGTGACTGGTTCTCATAAAGTCAGAGTCTCGTGAGCGAGGGTAAAAGAAGGCGAGTGAGCGATCCGAGTCGGAGGTCGCGCCAGCGAGTCTTCAGCAGTGTGTACACAGAAGTTGGTACGTTTGTGGGGTGGGTCAGGGTTACGTAGTGTCGGAGGTTAGGCTTCTCGTACTCTCGCCATTACGGAAATGAAAACGGCATCGACCAGGAGGACGTTTACTCAATATTTTGCGAGCCCCGCGAATCGGCCGAAAGTCAGGTGTGTCGGAGACCGAAGCTTCGCATGAATTCCGAGGGAGAAAGAGGGTAGAAGGAGCTGTAAAGGAATAGAAGGGAATTGAGGCTCGAACGAGAACCAAATGAAAGGGATGGATCGATAGTCCGTCTACGCTCTCTAATGAGCGCACTGCGGTCATCGTAAATATCCTTCCTTCCACCCACGCACACTGGCAAACCTTAGCCTTTGTTTGCTTCGCACTTTGCCTTCGATCAAAGTCAATCGATCGATCGAAATCAATAACAGAAATACATTGAAACATAGTTTTGTCAATAACAGCTTGATGGTGGAGTACCTCCAGTCCTTCTTATCAAATGCAATACTCTAATGGACGATCGGACAAGTCCCTGAAATTTCCGACCATTCGAAAGTCCTAAACTGCTGTCAGCTGCAGATGAATTCTGAACATTATACAGTTGACCCTGTACTTTGGACGTGTACATTTTGAAGGCACGAGTGTTGGCGAACTGCGATTAATTAATTGTCAGATCAACTGGGTGTCATAACCATCACTCCGGTGCAGACACTTCATGTGGCTTTATATTACAAGGAGTACAACTGGGACATCTATTTCGAGACATTACCGACCGGAGCAGCTTCTCCAAAGCCTGGAGTATGTCATTGAGTAAATTGAAATTGCGAATATAATCATTTTTATTGACGAAAACTTGGAATTTTATGAATCGGGCGAATCGAGTCTCGAAGATCGATTTCTTCTTTCTACTTTTCCTGCAAACCAAATTTTCTCCGTGAAAATAAAAATCTTCGTGAGAGTCGCAATTATTTTCTCTCCTTCTTATTCGTTTTCGTAAATTTTTTAATGGCGATTATCAAAGTCACTCGACTCGGTTGCGTCGCATTGACTCGGCTCGGCAACGAGAAACGTGAGAGAGAAATTGAGTGGGATCGAACAGGAGCTGGCTAAGTTTAGTCACATGGACGGGAAGTACGCGCAAAGAGAGAAAAAATATGACGTTGGGGGTACGGAGCTCGATCGTGGCATCAGTGCTATTGGGCGATATGTGCGTTAGGTGTTTTACCGCGTGGTTAAGGTGTCAGGAACCGGACGCGACGTCGACGAGCGAAACACCGACAACGACCAGACGTATTCGTGATCAGAATTTACCTCGTGAGTTCACAGTCTGCCGCGTGCTTTCCTTTCCATGTATTCACCTTAAATTCCCGTTGGGACTCTCCGTCCGTGAGACTCACGTGAGAGAGTCTCTTTCACACTTTGCGGCGCAAGGTTGCTCGCGTCTTGACCGTTTTCTCTCATCTTTCCTTTACTATCATTTCCTCCGCGCACGTTCTAACCTTCCAAAAGTTACACAAAGCGACTTCTCACTTACGGTTGACCGGACCTCGAAAGCTTTGACTTTATGCAACGTCATTAACACATTCCTGACCGCGTGTCAACTTTTCGTCGTGACCCAAAACCGTCTCGCGAGTTTGATCTACAAAAATGGTATCTCGACCACATTCGCGCGAGATACTTGACCTGGAAATGTTGAATTTCTCAAAACGTACACATCTGTCTGAGCTGACAACTTGGAGCTATACTCTCGCGGAGAAAAACGTTGCTCGCGTTTGTAAAAACTAAAATGTACGATGAGAGGAATAAAAACGGTTTAGCAATAATTTCCTGATACATTTTTTTACTCCGAAAGGAGCGGGAGCAATAAACATTTTTTGGAGGCGCGGAGCCGAGAACGGCGGCCGGGATTGCTCGGTTGGCCTNTCTGGCCAGCTCTCTCTCTCTCTCTCTCTCTCTCTCTCTCTCTCTCTCCAGGTGGGTCCACGTAAACAAGAGTTTCGAGAGCTGACAGGAGGACTCGAACGAGGAACGTAACGCTCATTTTTTTTGGGCCAGTCGAGCTCGAGTCTCGTTCTCGTCTCTCTTGACTGCGTAGAAAGTCGCGGGACATGAACGTGCGCGCGTGTTTCTTTTTCCCTCGCTTCTCCGCCGGCTGGCCTCCTCGCGCCGCCTGCCTCGTTTCATCTCTCTCTCTCCCTCTCTCTTTCTCTCTATATATATATATTTGCGTCCTCTCTCTCTCGCTCGCCTCCTCCGTCGCCGAATTCTCGGGCTCCCCGGACCCACTCTCCCGCCCAAAGAGGGGGCCTTGAGTCCGGTAGTTTCGGCAACTGCGTCACGGTACCAGGTACCCGCAGCGAGATCTCTCTATACTTAATACTATTTTCATACAGTGTATTAGCTTGTGTTGACGGACACTGTCGTATTTTACGTCGCTTGGTGTACCTGTTTCTCATATTTCTCAGCCTTTTTCACTAAAAAATGAGAAAAATTTCAAAATTGACATCGATTTTTCAAATTTTTAAATCTCATCGATTCTTGCAAAAGGTTTAAATCAATATCCCATTGTTTATCAATGTTGCAGATACCTCAGGACAGCAAAAAGGAGATCGCAACCGAGCAGGATGCAACGAAGCGTCTCGATGCTCACATAAAAATGCGATGGCTCATGGAATATAAATAATTTGACAAGTAAACATAATAAATAATAAATAATCATAATAATTATTACTAAAAAATAATATGAATAATTTATATGAAAAATAGGGTGATGATATAAAAGTTTAAAATAACAAAGTGTGAACCAACAAACCTCCAGTGCAAAGACAAACAAAAAAGAGACTTCGCCTTATCACAGAGAGAGAGAGAGAGAGACGGCGGAGACTTTATTTTTCGTGGATTAAGAGTCAAGGCTTTCGAAGGAGAGCAAGTGTTTCTCGTGCGGCAGCTTGTGTGTGTATGTGTGTGCGTGCCGTACGCGAACGTCAAAAGGAAAGGAAAAAAACGTGCAAGGGACTAAACGGGGATAAACAAAAGCTGAGCGTTGAGCTTTTGTTTGAAAAATAAAAGTACAAGAATCAGGTACGGACACTGTGCCTCTTTGGATGCTGCGCAGTGATCGAAATTAGTTTTTAATACGGTAGAATATTAACGAATGGATTGTATATAATGTGGGGGGATAGATTTTATTCGAGGTAATTGTGGAAACGGAGTTTCCTGCTGCTTGACAGTGGCAAAGTGTCGTTAGTCTGGCCGTTTCATCAGGTGACCTCGCCCTGGTTCTTTGCGCGCTCGTGTCGACCACCGAGGCGTTGGGTCAAGGGTCAAGCCTGCGCTAAGGACGAAAACAGCTGGACGTCTGAAGGCACATGATGGAAAAAGCCGTGGCTCGATCGCTCACGGTGTATCATAACGATTCATCCCCGGAATCTAGGTCAACAAGTGGCACCTCCTTATCAAAGGAATTTGCAGTTGTCGCTCTTCTCTCCCAGGAGGCCTATAATTTCGGGTAAAACGCGAAAAAAGGGCAAAGACTCGGGGAAAGTCTGCAAGGAGCAACGAGAATCTCAACGATCTCGCGTTTCCGTTAGCATTTCTTCTTCTTTAGGGAAAAAAGATCGGAAGAGAGAATAGGAGAGTGCGAATCTTGGGAGGAATCGAGTATCAATGGTCAGTCGTTTGAATCGGATTTCTAGACATTCGCTCGATCCATTTTATGAAATATCGAAAAACGAGTTGCCCCGCAGCGTCCCTGGCGATTCGTGAATAAATAATAAATAATAAATAAATAAAGAAAAGGACGTCGCCATTTTCTGAGCTCTTGAATGTGCGTAGCAGAACGGGTACATGAGACTGTGCCCGCCGGTGACAACGTCATCCTCGACAATATGCGCGGAGCTGCAAGTGGTGCTTCACCCTCGACAGTTTCCATTAAAGTCGGTAGAACACGTGTCACGGTGACGAGTTTGGTGAGCAACAACGTTACGGTGCGTTACAATGAGGCGTCGCGGGGCGGTGTTCCCGGGACGACGACGACGACGACGACGACGAGTGACATCGCCGCCGGAACTGTTACAGGACTCGCCCTCGCACCCTCCTCTAGAATGAGTCCGCCATCGAATATGGATACTTCGGAGGGTCCCACGCTCGGTGGTGGTCCAGCAGTCGCCTTGATTAAGGCTGAGACACCAGAAGGACAGCACAGAGCTACGACTTCCGCGTCAGCGGTTACGGGACCGGTCGGACCGGGAAGTGGCCTCTTCGCCGGTATTGCCAGCAGCAATAAACGCCCGAGACCCGATGATTGGCTCGCACCGAATAGTCCAAGTTCGCCGCAAGGCCCGCTACCGACTCAGCACCTCATTTACACGACCCCGCAGCAACAGCTCACCAATGCTCAGCAGCAGCAACAGCAGCAGCAGCAGCAGCAGCAGCAGCAGCAACAGCAGCAACAGCAGCAGCAGCAGCAGCAACAATCACAGTCCCAACAACAACAATCGCAGTCTCAACAGCAGCAACAACAATCGCAATCCCAACAACAGCCTCCGCAACAATCAGCCTCCCAAACCCAAGTGCAAACTTTACAAATGCAGCAGCAACAGCAACAACAACCTCTCATGACTCATTCGACACCGATCAGTCAACAACCTCAAGCGCAACCTCAACAACCACCCCCGAGCAACAACGGTTACGCGAGCCCCATGAGCTCAGGGAGCTACGATCCATACAGTCCCAACGGAAAAATAGGTAAGTCCTGCTTCCTAATTTCTTCAATTTTCATTCCCCCCCTCCAGAGATTACAGTGTTTGCTTCTTTATATGAAATTCGCGCGTACAACTTTAACGTAATTCCAATAAAAGCACAACGCCCAACATTTCGGCTGATCTCTCGCGCGATTGCGACGATATTACCGGCGGGCAAAAACGTTAAGTCTGCGAGGCCAAGGTATTTATCGCTTGATCAGCGCGCGTTATAAAGTTCTCTCGTGAATCGCGAGACAGAGGAGAGAAGAGGAGAAAATGAGACGGTCAGAGAATTAAAGGAAGAAGGTAGCCGACCGCAGACCCGAGAGAGACGATCGTACGCTCCTTGATAACCGTTTATATACATCCACTTTCTCCCAAGGGATATACCGAAGATGTAGGTGCCTCGGTCGGTAGAGAATTCTCAATGTACAAGCCGTCGCTGCTTTTTGGCTGCTCTGCGGGCGTGTTCGATAAAAAATGAAAAATATATTTAACATCCGCGTATGCGCACGAGCACAATCGAAATCGAAAAGACGAAGAAAAAAATGCCAAAATTTTATATACCCGCGTGCATTATAATTTATTCTCCGTGACTTAACGTGTATTTAAAATATCTACGCTGCGATCTCTTGTTTCGAATGCATTATTAACGGCCTATTATGATATCTATATACGAACGAGACCAGGCGGAAAGAGCCCCCGCGGTATATACAGTCTCTCGTCATTAGACAGCTACACACAATCTATAATTAGTCGAGATTAAGCGAGATACTAAGTCACGATTAGAAATTGGATGCGGAGGGCAAGAGACGGGGCACGACTACGTACCAACTTTGCTCGCGGTTTTCTTCGGATAGAAAGTACGGGGCGTTCGATGTGAATAATAGGTCGGCGAGATGAATCGTTACTTTCACGTATACCAACTTGCTCGCACGTATTGTCCCTGGAGGACGAAACGTGGAGAAATGTCGAACAAACCAATTGGTACATCGGAGCGAAGTCTCGAAATTGCGAACGTTGCGTCGTGCGTCTAGATTCGTCGTGTGAATCAAACGATCGCCCATGGAACTTGACATTCATTAATCACATTTACGAAAAAAAACAACGAGCTACCCGATAACGATCATTCCGCGCGTCCGTGATCGCGTCCATTTCTTTCTCGCGGATCTGCTTCCACGAAACGCCCCTGCTGCTTCCATCAAACACTCGACTAGTGACGCCCAATCTGGCAAAATACAGAAAGGGACATTGTAATATTGCGAAGCGCAGTGACAAGATCTTTGCAAAGGGTCGCGGGAACCTTTGCTCTGCGCTGGTCAAGTCATCCGAGCGTTTCGCTGACTGTCGGCATCTTCCAGCCAGTACGACAAGTCAGAGGAAAACGCGAAGAAGCTAAAGTACCAGCTCATCGACCTCTTAACCCTTTAGCCGAGAAATAACTATTCAGGGAAGTGCCGGTCTCGGACTCTGCACAATCGCGTTGCGATGTGAAAGCAACGTCGCTCTGAAACTGACAACGAAAGCAGGTGGCGATTGGGCGCTTTGCGGAATTAACTCAATGGCTCGTATTTAAGGCTACGCGCGACACAATTCGTCTTGATAATCAATAGCGAAAAAGTCACTTTAACTATAGAGCCTAGACGCTACTTTTAATAACCAATCGCGCACAAGACATAAAACCGATTGACAGCAAAGACGTTCCCCAAGTTTCTCGACAATTCAGCAATTACCGTAACCTTTTTTTCATGCCAAGCTTTGTGCCATTCTTTCACACTCGAGAGTCCGTCCTTGAGAGCCCGCCGGGTTCTCGCGTCGTTCCGTCTATACATACACTTGATAAGATCGCTCACACTGTCTTGACATAGCCAATTAAAAAGCATATACTACTATGTATCAACAGAGAACGCGTAACGTACCACATTATACTCCGTTCTCACCCGGTGTGTGTATATAAGCCATGGGAACGGAGAGATCCGACAGCAATGTGGAGCGGTTATGTGCGACGTACGAACAAACACAAAACCACCGTTCTATTAATATTTCATATACCGTCGCAAACTAGTTGATTTTCATATACACCATGGCGTTACAGGCTCTCCGAGCTGTTTGCTGGATACTTGTTGGTTCCAGAGTCTCACTCTGCTCAGCGGTTTATTCAATTTTCACGCAATATATTGATCAATCCTTAAGGTATAACTATCGCAGAATCGGTTGATTCAGGATTTTCTTGAAATTTAGTGTAAATATTCTTGACATTAAAACGAACAACTTTCCTATGAGACGAAACATTTTCTGCCGTCTAGAATTTGAGATATTTCATTTCCAATTTTATATTTTTCCCATCTAAACGCATGTAAATTGAAGTCGCGTTTCTTTTGTTTTTTCTTGCAACTTTTTTAACGAAACGTCACTTCAATTTACATGCGTTTAGATGGGAAAAATATAAAATTGGAAATGAAATATCTCAAATTCTAGACGGCAGAAAATGTTTCGTCTCATAGGAAAGTTGTTCGTTTTAATGTCAAGAATATTTACACTAAATTTCAAGAAAATCCTAAATCAACCCATTCTGCGATAGTTATACCTTAACAATCGCTACGTGTCAGTTTCGAATGATTAATCGATGACTTTGCAGTGTTACGATCGACTCGGAGTCAAGCAGCAGGTTTTCCAGAAAGTGTGCAAAGCTCGCGTATAGCCTCGATCAGTTGGATGGAGACGTTTGACATTTTGGAAAAAAAAAAAAAAGTTGCTCTTTGTTTTCTCGCTCAAGGTTTTTCTTGAAAATTCAACTCTTTCAGAAATTATTGCGTTTTTAGTTTTTAACCGTATGCGATCGACAGGCCTTGAGAAAAATGATTCAATTCTCGAGTCTCGACTCCAGCATCTTCAGAAAATGATCGTCACGCTCGCCCAGATCTTATCCATCATCCCACGAGGTTTTCGCACACAGTCCAGGGATGATGTTTATCTAGCTACGAAATCGACTGCGAGGCGCTGATCCAAAGACAGCGGTAAAGTAGAAGATGCTCTGCGAGTCTTTACTCACGCTCTGTACATCGCGAATCTCGTCAATCAACTCGTTTCACGATCGATCGCTATTGAATGGTACCGCGCGAGCGGTAGAGCGTGCGATATACGAATCGCAGCAGAACGCGAACGTCCTCCTCGGATGCACCAGTGAACGCGAAGCTGCTGTCATCAACGGACCACACCATGAGCTTAGCTCACGTCGTCGGCTTTTCCGCGCCTCGCTACATTTTCTATACAATGTCTCGGATCCATCGATCTTTTAATCATACGCTCGATGAACGGGGGCGTCTTTTTTCCCATGGCCAAGCAATGAAATGAAAGGGAGAAAAAAAAAACTGAAAAAATGGTAGAAAAGAAAAAATCGAAGAGTCTTTTCGTAATCTCAATAAATTTGCTCATTCACTGTAATTCACGATATGGGAAAATAAGATCTACTCGTTTTTTGGTGGTTTAGATGTTCGCCTTCGTCTTCTTATCTCCTCCGCAGGCACGTATCATCAATGTTTTTCACAATTAACGTATAAACATGATCCAGAAGCAAACTTCAGGATTTTTTTTTATTTCTCGAAGTTCTGAGGAACAACTGTTGAAGGACATTTTGGAGACGATGCAGTGCGTTGACACGATGCTGAAGTTTGCATCGATGAAATGCAACGAAAAGTCATTATTTTTTATAGCATCGTACCAAATTTTCTTACACTGTTTGTTGTCAATAGCGAGAAAGTCTTTTTCGCCATTCGAAAAGTAAATTGACTAGAAAAATTTTAACGACTCAATAAATTATCAAAATAATAAACAAAAAATAGATTTTTCGTTGCATTCGATGCAAACTTGAATATCATGCGTCGACTGTTACGAAGAATTCATATTCCGACAGCGATTAATCAGAAAAGAAGGAAAGGCTGACGTTTCCGTAGCTTACGCGATTTATTCAACTTCCAAAGGTCGATCGTGAATTCAAAGATTCTCTGAATCCAAGGATGGGTGAACGGTAGGAAAATGGATTTGATGATTCGACCGTTCGAAACTTGTTATCATTGACGTGCGCAGCACAAAGAATGAAACTGTTGCATCTTCGATTCGGGCTGGAAGCGAAAGACAATAATGGAGAGCGAGTTTCCTCCGAAGCAGTATTGCAAAGTGCAGTAGCTCCTCTTGGCTGAGAATCGTGCAGCACGATCTCGAGATATTCTAGAATTTATTCATCATCGTCTCGTTTGCAACGTTCTCACACTCGAGTGGTTTATTAACCGATGGACAATCCAATCGTTGAGAATGTTGTTGTATGTAGAGTAGGCTCGCGATCGATGTCTTTCGCATTAAACCAATCGCCAAGAAGAGCGATGCTCTCAAGTGCACGAGTATCAAAAGAAATCCCACCTAATTAAAGAGCAATTGCCTTAATGGAAGAGCCATCCGTTCTTTCATAGTTTTCTCGCATTATCCAACTTTTTTCTTCCTCCTTATTTTTCTTCATCAAGCAACGAATGTGTCGAGCACCATAATTTTTCCTCGTGAATCACGAGCTGCCAGAGATTCACTCTAGTAACTTTCATCCTAGTCCTGCTGTTGTTTTTCTCGTTTTAGCTCTCGATGAGAATGCTGCTCGCTCTTTTTATCCCATTCACGTTCAATTCACTCCTTATACAAACCGATATTTAACGCGAATGTGTACACACCTGTGTGTGTGTGTGTGTGTGTGTGTCGATGTGAACGCACACTTGTGCGTATGAACACGCGTGCACGCTCAACCTCCGCGGAAAAGGGAGCATGCTCGTCCGAGCAGTGGCTCGGAGCCGAACGGATGTGACGTCATCCAACCGCTTGGCACCACTTCTCCTATCTCTCTTCCTCTCTCCTCCCCCACCCCCCTCTCTTTTTCGATCTCCCTCTCTCCTGATCTTTCCCAGTCTCTTGGACTATGATCCATCTCTCTCTCTCTCTCTCTCTCTCTCTCTCTCTCTACTTGCAGCGTGTCCACTTCCGTCAATCGGACTATGCACGCTGCTTGCACTACTGCCATACTGCTCTCCCTCCGGCCTCGTCGAGTTACTCTCCGTCTCTCGGCCACGCCACATACACTCGCATCGCTACGCAATTCCTAACCAACGCTGCGACTACTCGCACAGCTATTCGCTGTCGTTTAATTGACGCGCTTCTTCTCTATGAGTTATTGCAATTGACCGTAGAATTTATCGTCACTAAACATTTACGTTTCACAGAAATTCCATCGATACATTTGTTTCAACGTCATTTGTCGTTTTTTTTTTTTAAATTTATTTGCGAGCGAAACTCAACGAACTCGTGGAATTAGCGAACAACGAATCGATGCTGCACTCACGATTTCTGCTTTTACTTTGACCATTTGGCGACATTTTTATGGTGACCCATAAAAATTTGCAACGAACTATGTTATTGAAGGTTTCACTGATTTTTTATTGATACAATGTCATCCATGTTTTTAATAACATTGACAATTTATCGCAACAATTGTGCGATTCCATTATTCTTTTGCACATTTATACATTCGATTCTTATTAGACTTTCAATATGTTGACATTGTATTAAAAACGAGACTGACCTCAGTTGAAACCTTCACAGCCTTATTGTCGCTTCAATCGGCTCGGTTTTGGGCTCCGAATCACATTAATTCACACTTGCGACTCAATGACTTGTCACTCTCTGTCGATCGCATTGAAAATTTCACGAAATTTATACTCGACGTTGGAAATTCTTACAACTAATTAATTACTCAACTTTCAACGAAATTCCTTGAGCACGCAACGAACAGTTTCGTTTATACGATCATTTCAATTTTCTCTCCACGTTTCTATTTTGTGGCATCGATTTTTTGGTGTTGGATGGAAATCATTGCAGCCAGACCCAGAGGCTTTACTCAACGTTGCTGCTTCGCTTTCTTTCCTGTCTCTCTGTATTTTTACGAGCGATCATATTGCTTGGAAATGCAAAGAAAAGTGCAGTCAGCAGTCTTGGGAACTCGAACCTCGTTACAGTCGTGCCCCTGTCTCCCTCGAATACACGAGATCGCGATGGTGTGAAAAGTATTCACATCATTCATTGTAAATAGAAAGTGTGAAAATTCATTATTCGATGAACATTTTTTTTCATCATTCATTTTACTTTTAGTAAAAAAAAGAAAAAACATCTCGTTCCTTTTGGAATCAATTTTCAATTATTTCTCCATCTCGATCCCAATGAAAGTTTTGTGGGTCTGTAGAGAATTTTTGATTAAATGAAAAGGAAGAATTCTAATATTCAAAAACTTCGAGACTGTTGAGCATATATAGGTATATGAACGTGCGTTGCGAATCCTCGCCGATTTAGTGGCTATATGTATTCCAGGCTTGCGTTTTACTTGACTCATTTGAATAATTACACTCGTCTGATCGGTGTTCACCAATTCAGAGGACGGGAGCCAAAAGCGACCTTCGGGTGAGGCTCACAGTGTTGGAATGCCGAATAGGGAGACGCGCGGACCACAAGGAAATTGGGTTGTCCGCGTTTGGTGGTGGTGGTTTATCGATCGTTCGTGGGGGCCTCGAGATCGTGCCAAAATCGCGCAATTACTTACAGCTATCGTTATACACGGTGTCCAATGATTGATGCTCAAAATATACATTATGCGAGCGAACATTTGCAATCGAGATTGGAGTGAAAAAGTTAAATCAAGTTTTTTAATCGCAGCCGCAAAGATTACGAGCTTTTCATTGTCAATAAGGTAGAAATAAGAATTAGTGAAGGGCGGAGCTTGCGAAGTCTGTGCTCATCGATGATTCGTTAATGAAAAAACTTTATTCGACTTTTCGGACTTGGAATTTCGTCCTGGATTCGAAATGACGATTATTCCTGCAATTTCGTCGACACCCCGGATCTCCGCGAATTTACACGAGAAAATTTGATGCTCGAGTCGACATGATCATGTTCCACGGTCGTAACGATCTGGTCTAAATTCCGAATTCCTCTGCTGCCACGAGCCATGCGGGGACAGGCGACTGTGTCCCATTTTTATCTTCGTCTTTTTTTCAATCCCGAGCCGATCCGTCATCGACGATTTATCAAGCAAAATTCACGATGAATTATCGCAATCAAATTATCAATGAATTTTTTTTTGGATTTTTTTCTGATTTATGCTCCAGACACACAACGTTTTGGCCATTGGGCAATCACGACATATTCACTTTAGTCGAAGGTTCATATCACGTTTATCGTAACGAGACAGTTGATTGCTTGTGTACGTGTATATTTTAGGTACTCTAATGTATATGCGGGCATATAATCTACGTACGTTTTCAACATGTACCATGCTACGCTAACGTACGGTTGCAAAGATACCCACGCAAAATACCCACATGCCAGGAAGTGCCGGCCCGCTAAATTATCCCTCGGAAACTCTTCTCTTTTTCGTTATTTATACAGGGTGTGCTTTTTTCGTTAATACGCAAAATTCGAGCGGAAAGATGAGACTGAAGGACGAAAATTTTTCTGCAAACCTTTATGAAATGTGCAGAGTAAATTTTTTTCCCATTCTGAACGTCCGAGTCTCGAATTTTCTCCCTCCGTGCCATTGGCTTCGGAATTTTCTACTCGCAAGTTTTTCAGGGAATTTGGTTCAAAAATTCGGAAATCCTGAACGAATCGTTTCTCCATTTTTTGAATTTTAAAATCTTTTGGCAAGTTGGGCAGTTGGCAGTTTCCGTCCAACGAATCGATAAGTTTTTAGGCAACAAAGAGAATTTGAAAAACTGGAAATTCTCGTTGGATCGGGGGTTCAACGAGCAGAAACTACACAAAAGTGGGTCAGACCATGTCAACCTGCTCAACGATAGCTCAAAGGCTCCGATCCAACAAAAAATCGTGGACCATTATGTTTGGACCCTTTGTAAAATGGCGACCGAAGGAGCGTCTGTTCATTCGCGCCATTCCAATAACTTGACAGTTGAATAAACTACACGTATTCATCGCGAGTTTCTTGCCACGAAGATAACGCAGTGCTTTCGCAATTATAACGACAATCGGCCCACATAACCCTCGTAATAATACACCTTAACCGGCGCCACTTGCCCTCTCGCCCCAGCCCCGATCTCCCGGCGTCCTCGTCATATCATGAATTACATATTTTACGCGTTCATGAACTCAACTCTCCTCAGGTTATAGCGAAATCGTCGCGTTCACTGCTGATAAACGAGTGTCTCGACCTCGCAAGATTTAACTTTAGAAATCGTCGACACGTAACGCCGCATCCATGTCCAGAGTTTCGTTCAATAATTACGATTTTCAGTCCTGACGTTAGAAAATGATGGAAAAATTATTCGCAAGAGAATAGCAACTTCTTTTCCTTCTTTGCAGTCAATTTTCACTGTCAATTTCGCCGCAGAAACGACCACAAAGTTACAAACTAAGAAACTAACAAATTCCAATCGTTAATTACGAAAAAATTAATTAAAAATCTCTGGGATCGTTAGATTTGGCGTTCGAGAATTAAATCGTGAAATCATTGTGAAAGCCACGAGGAGAGCAGACTGCGTGTCTGTGACACATATACCAAACGTTGCTCTAGTGCGAGAATAACTCGTCGTTCCTCTTTGGCTGACAAGAGAGGAGTGCAGGATGCAGATATACGGCCTTGACTAACTTAACGTCCAGTCACGAGATACTTGAATATATGTGCCCCGTGACAAGAAAGAGCGAGAGAACGAGCGACACGTTACAATTCGCGCCCACACGAATTCACTAAAAGTCTCGACGTTACGTTATACCTCTTGATGTGCGGGCATCACCAATGGACACGCAGTTGCGCTCAAGTTTCCACTTGCGTTTGTATTGATGCACAATGGGGCATGCACGCGCATCGAAAACTGAGTATGAAAACGACCGATTTCACGTCATCCGCAACGTCAAATACTCTTTCCCTTACGCCTTTCTCACTCCGAGCCTCCAACTCACCACCGCGACTGTCGAGTGCAACATAGTTGAAAGTGCATTGTAGTACGTGTCATATGCATGGACTCTTGATATCATTTGTACATCGGTCGTTCAAAGTCTTCGTCACTTTCGTAACGTCTGTACATCCAAAAATCTCAAATTTTAATGACACTGAAGTTCGCAACGTTGGGCTCCAACGAAAAATATTATTTCTATTAATATTTTCTTAAATTTGAAAAATCATGAAATTTTTCGTATCGATTTCGTCTTTGAATCTGAAAAAAAGATGGTTTTATTGTCATGACTAAATATTTAATAAGAATCGGGGGATCTGGTCGAGAAAAAACAAAATTTCGTTGCATTCCAACGATGCAAACTTCAGCATCGTAAATTTTTACATGAAATTTTTTTTTTCTGAAATTAAATGCAAATTTATGGTGAATTTTCAAATTTTACTTTTTGTTCTTCTTGCGATCCAAGTTGCACGTTAAAGATGACGAACAAATTTTCTATGNTATGCATGGACTCTTGATATCATTTGTACATCGGTCGTTCAAAGTCTTCGTCACTTTCGTAACGTCTGTACATCCAAAAATCTCAAATTTTAATGACACTGAAGTTCGCAACGTTGGGCTCCAACGAAAAATATTATTTCTATTAATATTTTCTTAAATTTGAAAAATCATGAAATTTTTCGTATCGATTTCGTCTTTGAATCTGAAAAAAAGATGGTTTTATTGTCATGACTAAATATTTAATAAGAATCGGGGGATCTGGTCGAGAAAAAACAAAATTTCGTTGCATTCCAACGATGCAAACTTCAGCATCGTAAATTTTTACATGAAATTTTTTTTTTCTGAAATTAAATGCAAATTTATGGTGAATTTTCAAATTTTACTTTTTGTTCTTCTTGCGATCCAAGTTGCACGTTAAAGATGACGAACAAATTTTCTATGAAGAGTTTGAGGTGTTTTTTGAAAATAAGATCGAAACGATAATTCTTATCGTGAAAATTTTTATTGTTAATTGAAAACATTGCGAGGGACAAAGTCGAAAGGCAGATAATTTATTTATTTATTTGAAAATGATAGAGAAGAGACAAAAAAGTTGCGCAAAGTTTCGAGACATTTTGGGCCGGAATGTTCCATGGATCGATGATATTTGTACTTGCGTAGATGAAGTCCCTCGAATGCTGTAAGCTCGTCGTCGCAGTATTGCTCGACGGCTGGGACACACGAGGTTAATGACAATGAGAGTCTCCCCGCGATCGTCCCACGCCTCGTGCACTGGCCCATATAATAATTGTTGTTATGTGCGTGCATCGTCGGTGCAAGCGCGAGGACATCATTTTCCCCGAGAGCGATGCGTTGTTCTCCTCGTCACAGTTCGGTTTTGCTGACACACCACCAGACGAGCCGTTCAGCACGATGAATAAAGAGACTTGCGACCTTTTGTTGACCAGCAAGATGATAATTGCTCTTCATTGACGTTCTTCCGATATGTTTTTATATTTATACACGAGCCTCAGATCAAAAAGAACAATCTCCAACTTTTAAGCATATTATTATTATTCGCGTAAATTTTCCCGTGAATATATTGCGATCGTTACACTATCATACTTTTAATCATTCTTATAATTATATTTTTCTCATGATGTTGAAGTTTGCATCGATGAAATGCAACGAAAAGTCATTATTTTTAATAGAATCGTACGAAATTTTCATACAGTGTTCGTCGACAACAACGAGAAAGTCTTTTTCGCCATTCGAAAAGTAAATTTACTAGAAAAATTGCAACGAGTCAATTAATTATCAAAATAATAAATAAAAAATAGATTTTTCGTTGCATTGCAACGATGCAAACTTCAATATCATTTTTTCTTCGGCCTAAACTTAACGAAGCACTTGTTCGACAAAATAACAATTCTCCTTGTAAAACGTTCGGGTTTACGAGCCTTTAATCTCCCCTGCTGCTTGGAGCGCGAAGGTTTAGAAATTTCACAGAGAGTTTCTCGACGTAGAAACTCTGCGAATATTTAGCCATATGCTCCAAGCTTTAATGTGCCTTTAACGATATTTGCGAGCAAATGTATTTAAGCCGTACAGACACGTACTTACGTAATATATAACATACACGTGTGTGTGTGTGTGTGTCTGTGATTCTTCGTGGGTATAACACACAATATGAATTTATAAATTCCATCGCAGATAGAGCACATTCGTTCTCGAGATTTTCATTCCTCTCCCTCTCGCTGTCTCTCTCACGCAATCCAACTATACTAATAATACGTACATGTGCAGTATATATCGCTGTGAATAAGCGCGCGCTGGATGTTCGTCTAGGTCAGTGTCGACGTTGACGATCAGCCAACATATTACGACGACGAGGATAGATAACGAAATTGCGATAGGCGAATAGTGAAGAAAAAACGAAGAAAAAAAACGTTTTTCAAAGCTCATGGTCTGTGTGGAGTGGAGACATTCGTCTAGCATGAATATTAGCTATCAGGGGAGTCTCTATATCCACGCGAAGATACTGGCCACCCCCACGTTCGCTGTCGTTTAATGACCGAAAGACGAAAAATAATGTAAAAAAAAAAATGTTTACGAGGGAAAAACTTTTCGAGTACCGAATGAAATTCTTGGAGAATTATTTTTCGTTGTAGAAACAAAATGAGATGGAAAAATCGCATGGAACTGGCATTCATAAATAATCGGCACGTGGTTGCAACAGACAATAGCGAACGATAATGATAAAATTAAAAAAAAATATTAATTTGAATCACAAAAGAAACTCCGGGACGAGGGAATCGAAAAAATTGATGAAATAAATCATTTTTTATAGACCTTGAAAGACTCAAGTCTGACTGTGCACTGGCCTTTTCTACTTCGAGACACGATTTGCATGTTTATCGAAGCACTCGCACAATTTCCGCCACTAAACGCGCAGACACACAGACGACTTTATGTGTTTCAATTTAACGAGCTCGAGCACAGATGTATAGACGCGTAACTTATCGTTCGTTATAAAAAGAAAAAGAGGAAAAAAAATGCAAATCTCAAGCGAGAAATACGCGTCTGACTTTTTACTCGTTTTCCCGAGCCTCCGCAGTTGCCTCTTCTTGCTTTTCAATTGAGCTGTCTTGGTACGTTTTTTTTTTTTTATCATTTTTTCTTCTCACTCGCTTTACGCTCGATCACACCAAAGTTCCGCAGCTCCGACGACTCGTTTGCTAAATTTTCCATTAGCCTTTACGGTCCGTAACAAATGACCATGCTCGCCAAAGCGCCGCGTTTATTCATTCTCCGGAATCTGAAAAACGAAAATTTACGAAGAAAATTAATTAATCAGTTTTTCGCAACGTCGTTATATATTTTCTCTTCAGCTCGTAATTTCATCTCGTAGCAAAGAAAATAAGTTTTCAAAGAACCTTGATTCGCTGTTAATTTTAAAAATCTATTCATTGCGCATCTCTTTGCATTGGAATGTGGCGCCAACGATCACGAGAACATTGTAATTTTCTCTGCAGTGTCAACGTGCGCGTGGGAGACACTCGACATCCTTTTCCTTTCATACGATTTAACTCTTCTCATTTTTATAATATTATTTCTTATCATATCAGCGACCAGTATGTCCGACAAGCGCCGCTTTAAATTCCCCGAATTTTGCAATGCGAGATAAGCCCGCGCCGCGACGATGTTCTCTTTTATATCTTTCGAGCTCGAACACACAGATAAATCTCACCTTGAACTTCGTCTGATATCAAGAACGATTCTCCCGATGCTTCTACTCGATATTTTTTTTTTCCAACAATATGCATCGTAACTTTGGAATAAAATTTTTTTATCCATTGCTATGAACGACAAATCGACAGTTTTTGAAGAAAAGAACGTCCGAACTTTTAGTTCAGACTGCACATCAAAATACATTATCGTTAAAGCAGAGAAACGAAATTTTGATCGCGCACGAAATCTCTTCGTTTCATCAAATATTTGGCAATAATTTTTTTTCCCAAAAATCGTGTAATTAATGCGAAATAAAATGTCAAATTTTTTTTTTATCATCAAAACTTATTTCTCAATCAACTCAATGAGCCCTGAAGCATTTTTTTCATTCCTAACGACGCGTCCATCATAAAAATGGAAAAATAGTGATGCATGTGAAAAACGACGAAACGCTTTCGCATCGTGCCATGCGACGTTTGTGGCAGTGAGGATTTTCACTGATGACAAGAGAGCGAAAGACAGAAGCAGAATGTCGAAAAATGAAAACAACCGATCAAGGTGTCCAGTGTCTCGCTTCCTCACTCTCATTCTCTCTCCGCTGTTTCTATATTTAACGCGTCTGGTCTTATCAGCGGTTATCAACTCGGCAGACACCAAGAATATGCCGGTAGGAGGAGGGAACGGAACCATCAGGATGGAGACACTCGCGCAGCAGTCCCTGCCAAAAACTTGGATTAAACCGAATTCCGCTGCATAGAGATTCTCCAAAAAAAAAAACGAAAAGTTATCAACAAATAACTGCGGGACGATAAGTTGTTCAATTATTTCCATCTCGGGCTAAATGAATTCTCGCATTTTCCCGAATCCTCCTCAATATCTGCGAAACCATTGCGAAGCATTTCCGGTCAAGAAACAAAAAAGTTGCTCTCGTCGATGTAATCGAGACTTTGATGAGACGATTTTCCGCAGAATAATACGCGACGAGATCTGCTTAAGAAGAAAAATCCTCCCAAGCCTGCGATCAGCTGTTGGATTTTGCACTCGAGAAGTTCCATAAACTGCTCGAATATTACGAAGATAACTGAAAAATGAATTATCATTTTTATCGCAGAGTCTCGCGATACCTCGAAACGACCAAAATTTACGAGGGATTGCCGTGTTTCTAAAAAATTTCACCGCCTCGGACCCGAATGCTCGGCGAGAAATTTGCCCTTCGCACGTACGACCAAAAGAAAAAAAGCTGCAAATATTGTAGAGACCATTTTTATAGCCCTCGCCATTCCATCGCTTGAAAATGAGTTCAAAAGGGAGAAAGACAGTCTGGACGGGCTTGGTGACCTCGAGTCGTTTTTTTCAATCGTGGAACACCATCAAGAGGTCGTGGCGGGCTATCTGATCGCTCGATCGAATACACGTGACTATAGAACTCTGTTTCTAACGTCAAATCGAGCCATCGAGTAATAATAAAATAATAATAATAACAACAACCGTAATAATGTTGATAATAATAATACAGAAAATAAAAAATAATCAGGGATTAAATGGAACAATGATTACACGAGAATGACGTAGGAAATGAGTTTATATCGTGTATGCATGTGTGTGAAGCTCTCAGGTAAAGTTCGTAGACTCCAAAGTTTACGTGCCATATAGACGAGCTGTTAATAAAACGCGTGCATCACTCGGTGGATTGATGTAGGTCGGTTTGTAATCTATCTCGATACATTTGCAGAAACGTATGTATTCGCGTACACATAGGTATAGAGACGTTTGAATGTGGTGAAGGCTCTGAACCTCACTTGCTAGCTCCTCGATGTATTTTCCTTATCAGAGCGAGCTATCGGTCGCAACTGAACGGCTGCTTGACCCAGATCCGACGTGCCGTTGACTCGGAATTGTTTTCATTTTTCTCTTCGACTATCAATTTTTCCTGCACATGGTCGTTTTATTTCGAATTTGACGACCTGCGGTTACGATTCGAGATGTTGAAGGAAAACCAACGTGCCCTTGGCGATTTACCATGGTAAAATTTACACTCGCGAGATTTTTTGTGACAAAATTTGGTCACTCGATTATTCGAGAGGGAATAACTTTTGGGAATGTTGCTGGACACGTGGATTTTCGTGAACTGTGGCCGGTTTAGGGTTCAAAAATTTAGTGCTGCTTTTACGCAGCTAGTCCGTCGAATTAATGATGATGATTAGCGGCTGACCAATTAAGCACCCCCTTAATAAACTAAAGTGTAATTATTCCTCTGTATATCTTGTTGATGCAATATTAATACGAACAGGAGATTCGAACAATGGTGCAAAATGATATTGAAGTTTGCATCGTTACAATGCAACGAAAAATCTATTTTTTATTTATTATTTCGATAATTAATTGACTCGTTGCAATTTTTCTAGTAAATTTACTTTTCGAATGGCGAAAAAGACTTTCTCGTTATTGTTGACAAAGACTGTATGAAAATTTGGTGCGCTGCTATTAAAAATAATGACTTTTCGTTGCATTTCATCGATGCAAACTTCAACATCATGGTGCAAACTCGTTCGTGGCTTAATTCAGTAAGACCGAATGAATGCACGCGAAATGAAGAGAGCGCGAGGTGGAGTTGGCGGTTATAGTTCATGTTCCGGAAGTCGATTCTGGCCAAAGATAGCGTCGAAGCTTCCTGGCAGATATAATCGCTCGTAAATTATGCTCCACAGCGGAGGAGGCCATTCGCGACAACGATGATGATGATGATGATGATGATGATTATGATGAGATGAAAGAGAGGAAGGAAGAATATATATAGGGGGAAGGCGCGAAATGACGCGCGGAGGCGTCGCAGCTTTTCGTGTGGGACGAATCGTCGGGAAATTTGTCCCGATCTGCATCTTCCTATGCATTTATGACTAAAGTACAGAAATTCATTACAAAGTGACAAACGAGACACTGCGCGTTTCCATTACTTAAATTTCCACTCATACATTTGTAAACAAAGCTGAAATAATTTATAATTCCCGAATTATGCAATTCGAATGACATTGAAGTTTGCATCGTTGCAATGCAACGAAAAATCTATTTTTTATTTATTATTTTGATAATTAATTGACTCGATACAATTTTTCTAGTAAATTTACTTTTCGAATGGCGAAAAAGACTTTTCTCGTTATTGTCGACGAACACTGTATGAAAATTTCGTACGATGCTATTAAAAATAATGACTTTTCGTTGCATTTCATCGATGCAAACTTCAACATCATGCAATTCAATTTTACTTTGTTCGAGCGTTTGTCAATTCTTTCGTCGTTGTTAATTATAAAAAGCCACTTTTCTTGGATCACTTCCGAAATGTTTCAAGGAAGAGAGAAAAAAAAAGTAAAAGCACTTGGAAGAAAGCGAAAAGCGAAGAGCGTGGAAGGAGGAGGAATAATAAAAACAGAGCTAGAGATGCAGGGCAACGATAGAGCGAACTTAGAAATTACAGGACGATCGATATTCCGTTGCCCCGTACACTCGAGCTCTTTATATACATTTCCCTACATCTGTACAAACATGTACATGCGTCTATATATCCTCGTACATTCATCCAGAGAAGGCTGTGTGAGGTACATAACGCATATAGATCGTATACGTGCTAGACGCATGGCTGTCGCGTCGACGAGCAGTAGAGAGAACGCTCGACTTGCTAATAGCCTGCTTCTCGTCCACCGCCCCTGGCTCTTGGGGTTTTGAGCGGGGCGTCAGAAACGCGAAACACCATCATCGCGAGACC
This sequence comes from Hyposoter didymator, assembly GCA_037952995.1. Classification (NCBI taxonomy): domain Eukaryota; kingdom Metazoa; phylum Arthropoda; class Insecta; order Hymenoptera; family Ichneumonidae; genus Hyposoter; species Hyposoter didymator. The sequence continues at coordinate 12,145,647 of JBAJMU010000005.1, forward strand.
GAATCGACTATTCCTCCACTCGTGTACACAGAAAAAAGAGTGTGTAGTCAAATTTTGTATTATTATTCGTCTCCAAACCTGATTACTCACTGACCAGGAACTTTTACGCGTTTCGCGTTTTTATGGATACACGAGAATCATATACGAATCGAAAGCTTCGAAAATGAGACTAAAAATTTAGTAAATTGCAAGAATTTCCAAGAGAAATCAATCGATCGGCCAGAGTCGTTTTTTTTTTCGCTAAAATTAAAACCACAAATCCCGGAAATTTGTGTGTTTTGTTTTCGACGAATTAGGACATTTTTGAATTAACACAATTATGTGTGCAGTCGATATTCTTGAGATTTTTTAAGACTCGAAAAGTCTGCGTGAAATTCTGAACTCGAGGCAACGCGAATATTCACCGATTTTTGTGCTGCTGTCCCGCTGTCTTTTTCGCACAATGATAAAACGTTAAACGTCGACGCACACACTTTCGCACAATGTTGAATTTATTTGTACGGATTTATATGCGCACGTAACAAAGTCGGTGTGCGCTGCAAATAGTGGGCGCTTTATCACGGCCACGCCACGATAAGAATGACGCTCTGACACCGTACTGCCCGCCTGACACCGACTCTCTCCTTTTCTCTTTCTCTCTCTCTCTCTCTCCCTCTCTTGCCACTGCACTTGCGATCTTTTCAAACTTGCCATTATATTATACAACAGCAGTACACTGCACTTTTGCGCTATTTACAATTTAAGATACAGTGTCACGGACTTGATTTTCCTGGGGATGGGAAAAGAATTTCCAGCGATTGGAATTTTCACTTTTTTCTTGCAAATCAACGTCCTGATCGTTTTTCGAATTTTCCTACGATAATTTTAAACTCACGGTGATTTAACACAGAGATTTCAATATTTTGAAAAAAAATGAGAATCGGACGAAAGAATCATGGGAAAAAGAAGAAATTTGTTCTTTATCACGAGGAAACAGAAATTTTCTTTTTTCGCACTATCGCGATTGAACAAATTCTTCATCAATTTTGTTATTATTACCATTGATACTCTTTACTGGAAGAATTCCAATCGCTGGAAGAATTTCCAGCGATTGGAATTTTCACTTTTTTCTTGCAAATCAACGTCCTGATCGTTTTTCGAATTTTCCTACGATAAATTTAAACTCTCGGTAATTCAACACAGAGATTTCAATATTTTGAAAAAAAATGAGAATCGGACGAAAGAATCATGGGAAAAAGAAGAAATTTGTTCTTTATCACGAGGAAACAGAAATTTTCTTTTTTCGCACTATCGCGATTGAACAAATTCTTCATCAATTCTTGTTGTTATTACCATTGATACTCTTTACTCACAACTCCTAGAGTATGTGTGAATTTTTTCAAATATTCGGGGAGTCGCTCAAGTGAAAATTCTGAATAAATGAAATTTTTCGTCGAGAATCGAGCGTACGTGCTTTCTTAATGAAATTTTTCGCTGAGAACGTATGCGTGATTGCTTAATCAAACATTTTTCAAGGTCTAGCCTTCGAAACCTTGAGTCCTCGGGTTGCCAAGCGCACATGTCCCAGTTTTTGCAATTCGATTGTCTTTTTTAATTCGGAGCAACGGAAAGTTTTCACAATCGAAAGGTTATCAATTTATATCGCGTGCTCTCTCTCTCTCTCTCTCTCATTCTCTCGTTTTATCGCTCCCTCGATATTGCTAACGTTATCACATCGATTGGAAATGCAATTCGGAAGTTGCATTCCCTCGTTGCGCGAATGAGCATCCTCCAACATTAATATTTATTGAAATTTAATAAAACTCCAAGCAACGATCATGTTTCGAAGAAATTTTCAGAGCTTTACTTTTTTCGTTAATCTTTTTATTTCTCGATCATATTTATCATCCGAGCAATTCGTTTATGGCAAAGTTTCCTTGTGCAATATGCATCGCACGTTGGTTATTGCGGTACGATGAGAAATCTCCGGTTGCTCTACGAGAGAACCTCCTTACTTATCGATCCACAGTGCTCTCTCATTTTATGCTACCACCGCCACCTGTAGTCACTTTTCAAAGACGCACCGAATCTCGCGTCAATCCGTGCTGCAGGTGGCGCTCTTCGTGCTCTTCCCCTGTTCCCCCCCGTTTCGCTCTCTCTCTCTCTCTCTCTCGCTCGCTCTTTCAAGAACCAACGGAACAACAACCCTTCGTGAAGAATTTCCATCGCAGAAAATACAGAAATAAAACAGTCACTCGCCATCTTGAAAAACACGTAAATCGAGTAATGTAAAAGTTTTTGAGTGTAGGCAAAAAAAAACCCTTAATAAAATTCCTTTATCGAAGAACATGCACCAAGGGAATAAACTCCACGCCGTCGAAAACACATAAAATAGCGAATTATAGACAATAAAATAAAACTTTCGGCGAAAGAAACAAATTGACGTGAAATTCTTTCATATTTGAGCTTCGAAATTTGGCAGTCACTGGAAATAGAGGTTCAATCGTTGAATAACATAGAAAGTATGGAAAAATGAAGTTTGAAACGATTTATTGAAGAAAAAAAAATATAAAAAAATATTTCTGAGACGTCATCGAACACGAATTAATAATCCACAAACAGAAATGAATTGGAAACTGTTTTTGTGATTTTTGCAGAGTCAAACATCGAGTAGGGAATTTCGAATGAATTTTTCTGCTGTTTGTCGCAGTTGCCGACGTTGCTGAAGTTTTGACACTGCCATTTGATACATCTTGATGTATATTTTGTATATGTATGAGTGTACGTGTATATAGGCCGTTATCCGGAATCTTCAGAGCGCTGGTGGTGGGTATTATAGAGAAACGTAAGAGTTGTCGCATGCGACTCGGATACCAAATACGGAAGAGAACCGACAGAAACCAAACTTTCCCGACTGATTGTCGTCAACGCGTTGCCTTTTCTCGAATGATGGAAAAGACTCGGATTGTTTGCTAAAGCCAGCACGCAGGGACAAACATAGCCGCGGAAAGAGTGAGAGGAACGGAGGGAGAAAAATGATAAGATTAATTCTATGGTGTGAAAATATTTTTCATTGTGCTTCGGGTTTCCGAATCCGCGTACGAGTTTCGTTCAATTTCGAAGAGGAAGAAACTTTCGTAAATTCCTTTGACGAATTTTTCTAAACCGGAGCGCCGTTAATTTACAAAAAATTTTCGATCCAAAATCAATCATTTTTTTTCTTCTTTTTTTTACATTCTCATTTTTCGGTCTCGAATTTCAAAGGACCTGCTGGCAAAGTGATTCTCGAGTGGCTGTATGACTCGCTAGGTGAGGCGAAGAGACTTGGCTCGTTTGCCAAAGTCAAATGATAAGAAAAAAAGTTAAAAAGACAGTGGAAGAGAAATACAAAGAAAAGAAAAGAGGAGAGGACCAAGAAGATTGTGTGAGACCAGTTTTTGTCTCGGTCCTCTCGTCGCTCGTACGGCATTCTGCAAGAGCCGGACAAACCCTCAACATTTTCTTCGGGAGAATGCCTGGATGCACTTTTGTGCAAAGCTTGACAGCACTCTTCGCTCAGATGTATTTGGTGGGATTTAAACATTTTCGGAGTGTTGATTTTTTTCCACAAAATTTTCAATCTGCTCGTCCACAACATTTTATTTTTTTATTTTTTCGAAAAATTAATGTTTTTGTGGAATAAGTATATTTTTATAGAAGAAAGGACGTTCGTCTCTCGATTCCTTGGTTCTTGACGTTCGAGAGAATATGTTAGCTGTGCCGCATCGTAAAACAAGTGGAGCATCGAATCAGGTTGTGCACAGAACGTGCCTCGCTCTGCCTCTCTCTTTCTCCTTTCCAGAGCACGCACCAAGATCCTTGTTTTTCTTTCCTGACTTTGTTTTTTCCATGCCCTGACCCCCCGTGCTCATTTTTTTTCGAGAGCAATCGTTTCTTCAATCAAAGTTGAAAGTTTCACGATGCACATCCCATTTGTAGACGGATCAACTCAGCCAATTAAAAATCATTAAAACTTTGATTGTTTTATTGATAATAGTGCATTAATTAATTGATTTCAAATTCCGTTAATTTCATTAAGAATTTCGAAGAGAATTGTCATCTTGAAAAATAATTTTAAAAAAAGGCGACGTTTTCGATTCATTGTTTCAGACGAAAGCTTGAAAAATCGTCGACGATGTTCATTACGAGTGCAAAAGTGCTTACGATACATGAAATCACGAGTTTTGACAAGTCACGATTCAGTGACTCGTGTGTGAAATATAAGACATTGCGAACGTGAAAAAAGACGAAAAAAAGGTGAAAAAAAAGAGGTACGACGTACAGCTGAGCTAGGGGCTTTGAACGCATGACTAATTGACTCATACATCCAACCGCTTAACTCTTAGCGTGCTTGAATTAACGAGAAGAAGAATTTTAGTATTTTATAAGTGCCCCCTGACTCTGTTCTGTCCTTCGGTTCAAACGTTTTCTTTCAATCCTTAAATGTCGTTAGCTCGCTGGCCCAAACAAGTGACTGGATATCCTTGAAGAGAACATTGCCACGCATGGAAACCTTTATATATCTATTCATACGAATATATATATAAAATGAAATACAGGGCGATCCAGAAGAATCATTTTATTTCAAAATGGAATTGAAAATACGATTTTAACAAAAAATACAATTAAATTGAACCCTCAATGGTTATTAATCCAATGAGAACAATTTTTTTCAAATGAATTACATCTGAAACGATCTTTCCTGAAAATATTCCGAATGAATAGCAAATCTTGAAATTTTCGAATTTAAAAATTCGAAATTTGAATTTATTAAAAAAAAAAAAAAAATTGATGCCTCAAAGCGTTTGATTAGCTATAAAAATTTTTTTTAAGTCTCGAGATAAATTTGCGGCAACGAGAAACGCACAAAAATGGTTGTTGACCACTCTCCGAATATTTTTTTATCGTCAGATTGTATCCGTTGTACCTTCTTTTCTTGTCCCACGGTTCGATCTCTTTGGCTGCTCGTGACGCGATTTTTTTTTTTTTGCCCACCGCGTGCACGTTCCCTCTCGGATGGACCAGTCACTGACATTGACGTATCTCACGTCCGTCACAGCTGTCGTACGTTCCCTTTCCGAGAAACGTACGAAATACGTCGCCGCGTTAAAATCAGAAACAGCAAACCACGTGCGATTAAATGTAAAGGGACCAAAAAATCAACTAAGATAAAAAGAAAAAAGCAAACGATGCGTAAAGCTGGCGATTTAATCAGCAACAAGTGTATCCATTGATTTTTCCTTGCCTTGCAAGTCAAGCGTGAAAGGGAAGTAAGAAATTCGAATCCGCAGTAAAAACGACCATGCAACTTTTTTATTTTTCATTTAATTTTGCAACGAACAATTTGTTGTTTTGTATAGTTTCTTGATCTCTCCTTCGTTCGCGTAAGTTTTTTCACCACAACAATTTTCACTTTGCTTCATTTTTCGTTGTTTTCTTAAATTCATCGCGAAATCGATTTCTCGAGGTTCATCGAGCTCCGGGTAGTTGGTAAGAAGTCAGGATCACGGTCAGAGACTCTCGTTGGTTAAGAATATATAAAGAGCAAGCGACGCAGATATAAACGTTGCGCGCTCCCCTCGACTCGAGATCGGCTTTGATCTTTTCATGGTCGACATGTTTCTCTCTCGCTTATCCTGCTGATAATGTCTATACAGATAGCTCGGACGTTATGGTGCACTCATTGGAGTGAAAAACCATTGAAAATCAATTTCCAGCATAATGAAAATCAATCAGTCTCAATTAAAATTCGTTTATTTTTAATTTGCCAAAATGATTATCTCAACGAGATCTCTCGAATATTTTTCAAATTTGCTTTCGTGTGCTGTCAACATTTTTCCGATTTTTTATTGCAAAATTCGAAAATAGAGTTGAATTTAAATTCGGGACCAATGAATAATTTCAGAATTTTTGTTCGTGGGTCTATTGCTCAGAGACTAACGCAAAAGTTTACTCCGGGTCAAAATGACCCAGTGTGTCAACGATTGATATTTCATTTTATTTCAACTCTACGAATTCGTGGATTCGCTTTCCACTACGAGAATTCTTTTTACCAGTTGGTTTTCAAAGCGCGATTCAAAAGTGGCTGTATAATTCATCGAATGGATGAAAAATACGAGCTACGTAAAAAATTTTCTTTGTGAGACGCCAGGGAAGTGGCGCCTGTTGGCGGTCGCACGATTACCTGAGAATGCGCACTCAATGAACTCTCTTCGCTGCGTGCATCCATCCCAGGTTCCCTCTGTTCTCGCGTAGATTACCTGGCACAATACCTTAACACTTTGCTGCCTCGCTCGGCTGAAAAACTCAACAATTTATGCCTAAATTTATTTTTGCATCCGAAATAGACGAATGTTTTATAATTTTTATCCAACGAATGTCAGTCAATCGAGTGAATTAATTCAGTGAAATCTTTTTCTAAGATTTATACAAATTTTTAGTCGGCGGAATTGAATTCCAAGTTTGTTCATATTGCAGAGTTTTTTTTTTTTAATTTTATTTGCCATTATTATGATTTTATTTATTTAATTCAGTAAAGGACCGTGAATTAAAAGTCGCGAGTCGCGGGGCTCATTACACATTCTTATGGAAAAGAAGGATCATCCGTTAATCTTTTCATCGTTGCCTAATATCCCGAATAATAAACAACGGAGACAAAAAGTCGCGAGGAACCAGCGTGCTCGACTTTTCGTGCGGCACTGGCACAAAAATCTGGGTCCTTGGGAGAACGGAGATAACCTTGGGCCGAGAGGGTTGAAAAAAATTCGATGGGCTTTGATGAGGTTCCTTGAGAAGGAGAAAGGATATTTGGAGAAAAAAGAAGAAAAATAGGGATCGGCTTAACGATGCGTGTCAAGTGGGATAGGCTCTGAGATAGAGGTTCCCTTTTCATGCTAAAGAATCTATGTGGATCACAAACAGGGTATAGTAAAAGAGTCTGACCTTTATCGTCCGGGGTCCCTTTAGCCTCGAGTTATCGTTGCAAATATCCTTTCTACATTCTTATCATTTTCCCTCGAGGCATACATCCAATTAACCCTCCTCTATCAACGCCATAAAATACATTCATAGGGTAGATCGAAGGTAATTTTTTCTTCCCCTTCATCGATGAAAGATAGTCTTTAGAAAATCGATGAAAAATTCTCTTGATTATCTGCACAGTAAAGAAAAAAGCTTCCAATAAAATGCAACAATCCCCATGACATCGTTGCATGGACTCGATGAATTCCCTTAAAGATGTCGGATGAAAATGTCAATTAAAAAAGTATAGTTGTGACGAGTCATCAAATGATAGAGATTACTGGAGCATTGCAAAGGACTCGAAGCAACGGTCATGGAATAACGAAGACTCAAATTTTCAGAAGCCACAGTCTGCTCGTTGGGTCTCGACGTTCATAGTTGACGAAAAAATTTCAGCAAAGTTCATTTTCAATAGTAATTGTTGGTACAATGCACCCTTGAGTGGCATCTGTCGAGAATGCCAACAAATTCAAGGTTCCTCGGGTGTAGATGCAGATGCACCGCGGCGAGGTTGAATCAGCTATGAAAGAAAAATTCTCGTGTTCGATAAAAGCGAAGTAACACACGTGAGGAAAGATTGGTGAGTCTTGCAAAAAAGTGGTGTTTGTGTGCACCCTTTTGCAAGATCGAGAGTGCAGGAATGCACGTGTGCACCGGATTGCATTGACGAGTTCGTGACCATATAGAAAGAGCCGAAGGGAGAGAGAAAGAGAGAGATGCTATATTTCCCCAACTCTCGTCACTCCGGTTCTCTATCTTTAACGTCATTCTCGGCAATCGTCCGTCTCCGCGGAGTAATAATAAGTGCATATCCATGTAAATTGTGCATGTGCAAGTAAGCTGCACACCGAAGAGAGAGAGAGAGAGAGAGAGAGAGAGAGAGAGAGAGAGGTGCCTGCATGAAGGAAAGAGAGGTAGACTGGTGGAACGAGTGTGGGAAAGTGAGGGAGCCGGCCTCGAACTCAGACCTCAACCTTTTCTTTCAAGCCTGTGGCTTGCTTGGCATATAAGCATGAAGAACACAAGACGAGGGCAAAAGGAGCCCCCCTGAGAGTCGAGGTAACCTCTCTTTATCTCTCTTTCCCTTTCTCCCTTTGATTCCATCTTTTTTCTTCCTCGTGAGGCTGGAGCAAGGCGGTCTAACCGGCATCCCAGGCGAGAACTTGTGCGAAGCTTAACTATGCGCGTATTGCTAATGCACAAGGAACGGAGAGGGAGAAAGAGAAAAAGTCTATTTTGCACGTTACTTGGTGCAGAGCAATGCACACACGCGTGTATGTGCATCTGGAGAACAGTAATTGCACTCACCGCTGGCGTTCTCAGAGCTCCAGCCCACGTGCATACTTATCCCGAAGCATTGAATACTTGCAAATAGTCTGTACTGTACAAAGTTTCCGGAAATTGGTACCGAGACTTTGCAGCCTGATTGATTGCGGGATTCTGAAGAGAAAAGTCTCGAGCGATTTTTTTCTACGACCTGCCGTTCGTGAGATATTCCATTTAGCAAGTGGGGAGCGTAGGCTCCGCCCCCTATTCCTGTTCAGTGGACGGGATTGGCTGCCGTCTAATTACCTCGATATCTCATCAACGGTGCATCGCAGAAAAATATGCCTCATAACTTTTCTCTTCAGAATTTCAAGATCTAACAGTCCGCAACACTTTTGATGCGATTCATCGTGTACTCCGTATACGCGAGTACGTTTTTACAACGATATTGCGCCGAGCGTGCAACGACGTGGTGCGCCCATGCAGAGGCGTGCGTAAAGAACAACGCGAGGCGTTCTACGCTCGAGCTAGCCGTGATCTGAGGTTACCTCTCGCGGCCATCCATCCATATAGTGCTAGTAAGCCCAGAGCAACGTTTCACTATGATGCGTCTACGTAATATCGCGCTACTGAGAAGCGAAAGGGTGCAGCCGACATTATTCAATATCGTTTCGGACTTTTCGGATACGCCTTTCTGTTTGCTAACCAGCAATTCATCCACATTGACTGCAATAGTCTAACCCACGCTACAACTCGAACCACTAACGTTCAACTATATGCATATAACTGTAGCGTCATACGTTATATAGATACGTCGGTTACGAGGTCACGGGAATGCACGATCTATGGCGCAGATCAAAGAATTTGCTGAGCTTCATATCCACGTAGCTACATGTGTACACTTTATGCTCACTCGGTTACGACACACGTTGTACGACCTACAACCATACGCGAAACGCTCGTAATACTCGTTGCAGTATAATGATGAGATTTTTTTCGCTAACAAGTATTCACTCAATTTCATAACTACACAATCAACCGTGAGAATATATATCGAACATTATATATGGATCCTTGTTTTTTTTATCCTCAACCAACAAAATGGCGGATTAAGAACTCGAGAGTAAAATTGTAAGGAATATCGTAATTTTTCGAAAATTCATCGAAACTCTCGCAATATTGGCCAGAAGACAAAAAAAGACTAATCTGTTGGACAATTTGGGTTAAATATCGTCTTTCTTCAATGCCGAGCGTGCACAATAGGGGACACGGAGCTTTCGAACAAAGGGGCTCATAAACTCGGGCGATTAAACTCGAACGGTTTGTCGACTTGGAACTCGCTGGCAATCATCGAAACAACCATCGAGTCTGTGTGTATTTTGCCTGCTACAAAGATCTATACGCAGGCGGGGACCAAACTCACCCGCGTTTTCAATCGCACCCCATTTTTTGCATCGTTGGTCCAACGAGCATGATGCAACGAAGCGAGCTTTTCGAGGTTACGGCTCCGAGCTTGAACGCGAGCTATCCGATGGAGACTCGCAGTCTACCCTTCGGGAAATCGTGTCTATATACTTGAGGCTTCCGGGGGTTGAATAAGATGTCGATATCTGCTCTGGCTGCTCCGTGACCTAGTTATCGCTTAGACTCCCGGGAGAATTGTCACTGTTGCACACACATGGAAGCAACGAAACCAGTCCACAAAGAACGGTGGAAAGAGACAAAGACATTTCAATTGCCAACGCCACTCCATTGTGGCGAAATCATCCCCCTCGCTCTTCCTTTTGCGTAATCGTTACATTTGTCATCGTCGCACGAAACATCCATTATTTTTCTCTCAAGATGTTCCTTTTCGCTCATTCGTGGCCGCAGGAACGTTGATTCGGACTCTCGAAACCTTCTGCGTCTGGAATTTGAATGGTTTTTTAAACCATTCACCAGGCATTCGAAATTTTCAACTTTTCGAAGAAAATCTCGTTGCTCTGACACTTTTCAGTTCTTTTCGTCTCCGTTCTTCGTCCATTTCTCCATTCAATCTTGGAGAATGTTTACTCGCCCTTCGGTGGCATAGAAGTGTCAGATTTTCTGCTGATGATAAAAAAATGCGGAAACGGAAAACGTGACTCATATCGCCCCGCAAATTTGCGGCTTCAAACCGGGTCAGCAGCTCAGTTGCTTGATCAATGTCTCCCGCGAAACGGCCGCAATGTTTGCGTCAACTCGTGCGCGTTTGAGTTTTAAAAAGTCGGGGTAACCGTAAGTTCTTGATGTTTCGAAATGCAATCCGAGCGAGGAAGCGGCGAGGCGACGTATAGAATCGCTTGGACAATTTCGTACCAGCTTCCGGAACAACACGCCATTTCCGGGCGGGCAGAACGACCTCTCCCTCCTGCGCACTCACGCTTTAGAGAGATATATAGGACACTTCATCCACATCGGAATATAATCCCATTGTGGCCCCGCGAATCTCTCGACCCAGTAAAGAAATAGGCTACTAGGATGTCGAGCTTGACCCACTTTACGTTTTCCAACCTCTTTTACAACCTCCGCCGTTCTTCCCAGTTCCAGCTCGCCGCATGGACAACCATTTTCTTCTCCCTCCGACAAGTGCAACTTTCATTTCGTTCGCTGCTGCCCCGAGCTTTTCCAAACGAAATAAAAAAAACCGTTGCAATGACTTTTTCTCGTCCAGTTACTCAATTTCGATAGTTCGATCAAATAGTAATCCTGGAAATACGAAATTTGACAATTCACGTCACATTCGGGTCTCAGGGACCCGGATGGGGTTATTTTATCAATACGACGTCAATAACATGGCTTTCGATTCTTCGTTGATCTGTTGGCTGTCAAAGAATTCAATGCTAGGAAAGAACTTTTTTTCAACTTGAACGAAAATCCGTGTCAGCCTAGATTTCCACGAACCCGCACGCGAAATGCGACGTTCTGCCGTCCTCTCAATCAGTTATTAACAATCATCCCTTGGGAGCAAACCGCAACGTTGAATTTACCATCGACCGCGCGATTGGATTGACGCCAATTATCGCCTCAGAAATAGTTCGATTGGCGCATGATTAATATGTGGCGAGTATGTCTGGCGAATAATTTCGAAGGTTCCTATTGGATCGCGCCTAAATTTGCTGCGTGAGAAAGCATCCAACTAAATTGATCCAAATCCATAATTTTTAAAGCACACTTGTCGACAAAAGAAACTACACAAACTGACGTGTTCCGAGGAAGCCTCAGCGGTGACATTCGTTTGCAGAATTAACTCTGACTCTCGATCCTGACATTTCCGGAATCCTAGAAATCATTTTGCCACATTTTTTCGTCAAGATAAAAAACTCTGATGAGTCAGTTTCTCGCACGAGAGAATTTGGACGAGAAAACTTTTCCATCATCTTAGCAGCTCTGCGGATTGTGACGCCGCAGTTCCCAAAATGATTCAATTTCCATGGCAATTAGACCGAGTGCTATTTTCTATTTGACGTATCGATGGGCGCCCAAAACAAAGGGCCGGAACACACCCNGGAAAAATATAAGTGCGAGAGAAATACGTCGTAATGGATTTCTGAGACCTGATTATGACAGGAGTCGAAACTGTGTCATGGGCAGACGCTGGGTCCACGCACACGCGCACGAGTACACGTAGCAAAATCGTAAGCGCGATAAATGCGAGTGAAGAATTCATGGAACTGGTTTTATCGCCACCTAATGCTGTTGCGCCAAACCACTATGGATTTGGCGGCTCATTCAATTCGAGTGAATCCGGTGGAATGAAAAGCATCTCGCGGATGACGCGCATACTGACCTGGTTTGAACTCCCTTCCTCCTGCCACCCCCTTTTATTCGCACCGTGGCGTCGTCTGGAATGACGACGCGACAACGACCAGGCAAAGCCACATTCTGTTCGGACTGCTTCAACCAACAGCAGCATCCCCAATCATGCTTTTGACTTGACCAGGAACCTCATGTTTTGTATTAACGAGTTTTGTGCCACAGAGAGCTCGCATTTCGCGGCCAGTACCGCGCGCAAACTTTACCACGGTTGCGTAGGTCAGTACTGATGAGTCTTGACGTAGGCGGCGTTCGCGTCGCTTACGTTCCCGAACCGTTCGCCAGCACTGTCAAGTGTCTTCCTCCCCATAATTCCATTTCCCTCGTCCTGACCCCTTGCCCCGTTCTTCTCGCCTCTGTTTAGCATGTGCGTTTCAAAGTTACTTAAGGTATAACTATCGCAGAATGGGTTGATTTAGGATTTTCTTGAAATTTAGTGTAAATATTCTTGACATTAAAACGAACAACTTTCCTATGAGACGAAACATTTTCCGCCGTCTAGAATTTGAGATATTTCATTTCCAATTTTATATTTTTCCCATCTAAACGCATGTAAATTGAAGTCGCGTTTCTTTTGTTTTTTCTTGCAACTTTTTTAACGAAACGTCACTTCAATTTACATGCGTTTAGATGGGAAAAATATAAAATTGGAAATGAAATATCTCAAATTCTAGACGGCAGAAAATGTTTCGTCTCATAGGCAAGTTGTTCGTTTTAATGTCAAGAATATTTACACTAACTTTCAAGAAAATCCTAAATCAACCCATTCTGCGATAGTTATACCTTAACACGTACATTCCCAGCAGCCAAGAGTTTGCTTAGACAGAAATAAATCCTCTCGGGAGATTCGAAAAAAATCATGGAAAAATAAAAAGTCGTTTGTTTATTATTATAAAAAAAAGTCGGAACGATAAAAAATGAAAATATTGGGATTCGAGTCGTTGATTGTTTCAAAAAAATGTCTCCATCTTCCGCGTCTGATTCCAAAGTTTTTTTCTATATCGTTCATCGTTATTTTCTCTCAACTCTCGTTCTTAATGTTCGGAGAATAAAAAGTGAGTCCGTATCCACCGCATGAGCCTCGAAGGCTCGTCGTAAACTATCGTACGAGCGATGATTCGGGCGAAGCAAATTACGAGAAAGAGCAAGACGGTTTAGATCGGGCGTAGGTCGGTTTTGCGGCGAACACGTAGTCCCCGTGGCGGTGCGGCTTCTCGGTGATGCAATCGAATGCCTCGACCATCTATCTGCACGTGAAACTCGTGCATTGTACGTTTGTAATATCTTGGAGGCAAGTCCGTGTGGTGCGAGATATGAAGAAATTTCTCGCGGCGACTGCTCCAGGTCGAGTCGATGTTCGTCAAAATATTCATATAAATATAGACGCACGACATGGGGTCAAGGTTTTGGCCACGATATGAGCTCGTGAACTCGGATACATTTTTAATGCCAAGTGTCAAAGTTCAATACACACGAAATCTTCAATTCTTTATCGCGACATTGAATTTATTCTTATACAAAAATAGTCCTGAGCGATCATCATCGAAGCCACAAACTCTCGATATTTGTCGTCAAATGAATTTCCCAACCGAACAGGCCGAAGCATCGCGCAGGCTCTTGCAATGGCTTAAAGAGTTGAATGACGTTTTCCAAAGAACGATCGAATCCCTTGCGACACCGGAGCAGCCTCGACATTTTAATTCGAACCTCCCTGCTGTCCACAAACTCATCGATAAGATAAAAGATTATTCGATTTTTAACACAAGCTATAAATTTATCGAGGTATAGCGATCGGTATCGCGTTGACAGATAAAAACAAAGACAAGTTAACGTAAAAGTATCATTATTTTTTGGTTGCAAGCAGGCAACGATGGCAAAAGTAATTAACCGCGATAATTGCAGTATATCATGAGACAATAACGTTATCCGTATACAACAGAGCGTGGCAATAAAAGTAACAGCAGCGATAATATTCTACGAGCATTATTCATATTTTTACAAATTATTATGACCACAACAACAATCGAAAAGAGGGAAAAGGAGAGAAAGAGTGTCTGTGTGTTTGTGTGTGTGTGTGTGAAAAAAAGCAGAACGTACATATGTGCAAAGATCGATCTCTCGAGGTCGCGGAGTGTGGGCGCGGAAAAAGGAGGAACGCGCGAGCGAGCCATATGAGAGAGCATGCTAATAATTCTTCACGGACACGAGATGTCGATCGGGCGCGGGCGTGTTCTGTATTCGATTTGAAACACAGTCACCGATATATTGCCTCTTGCTACTCACTTTATTTTATATTTTATATTCCTCCTGAGCACATATATATATTTATTAGTGTCTCTGTGTGTGTGTGAGAGTGTGAGAGAGAATGTAATATATTGTATATGTAAATGCGAATGATCAGCATCTTCGGTGCGTTCCTACAGAGACGTTGGTCATGCCCACGAGACCTTGAAAACTGCGGAAGCGCATTCGACGCGCAAAAGCCAACACGCACGCTAATTACAAAACTTAATTCTCTCGGTCTTTGTATCAGGTTACCACCGTTCCCCCGCTGACTCTATCCTTTTAAATTGCGTACATGAATCAATGCGGCAGCAAAAAAATATAATTGCACAATCTATACGTGATCGACTTTCCCGGTTTATTATAATTTTTATAATCATTATAATTGCGATCGATCCGGTGCCGATCCTCCTCTTTGTCGGTTACCCTTTCAGTGTGAACGGGATGATGTAACGATACACACGATCGAGCCTCGAGCTGGCGACAAAAAAATTTTTTTTCTCTCTCGTTATTGCCAGAGAATTTTTTTATTTATTATTATTATTATTTTTTTTTTACATTTGTATTTTATATTTTTTTACAATTCATTGTATTTTTTTTTTAAATACTCAAAATTCACTTTTTCGCGGAAATTTTTCGGTTGTTTATTTATTTATTTTTTTTTTGGTAAAAAGTTTTTAATGTTATTGCCATTGAGATTGATTTTTGTTGGAATTCTGGGGCTGATTGATTTTTATAAATCTTTTGTAAAGTTAGTTGGAATCGTTGGCTAATTCCGCTCTTTGCTACGAGTTATTTACGAAACATCCTTAAGCTAGATCGTGAAAAGGTGCACTGCTGGACTCGACGATTCGATTTATGGCATTCCTTTCACGTGGACCTGTAAGAGGCAAGAGGCAGGGCTACAGCCACTGTAACAACGACGCGGTTGCCATTTATGGTTCGGGCTTCTCGATGCGTTTTCCAAACGATTCTCTTCTGCGGTTGAGAGTCCGTCTTCCTTTTTTTTTCCTTCTCTCTGTCTCTCTCCCTCTCTCTCGCTCGCTCGCTCGGACTCATCGTCCTGCGTCCGAGGAAGTTGCATCCCTTGTCCCATTCCAGCTGCAGTCAAAAGCGTTCCTCTCGTTGTTAGGCAAATTTTTTTTCGCTCCCAACATCCGTAAATCTTTTCGTCGTAACTTTACAGCTTTTCCCGAAACGGTAACTCAACTTTCGAAAAACCGATGGTTCGAGCGTGTTTTCCAAAATTTGGAAGAATCGGTGGAGATTCAGAATTTTTACAATTTTCAACCTTTTCGAATGTTTCCTATACTTACGGAAATCCGCGTCGACCGGCCTCAAGGATGTGACACAATTCGAAACGAAGATTCAGAGCGTGTTGCGTCACTTATTTCTCAAGTTTCCTCGATTCTCTCTAAAATAAGTGTCAGTCCCGTTCCTTGGCCCACGCTTTTCACAATATTTTTTGCTCGCACGGACGAAAATGTTTGGAAGATCGAAAATTCAATATTTCGTCTCGATGGAAATCCGAAAAATTTCAACAGTTTACAAAGATTGTAACAATTGAATTTAAATATTTAAAAAAAATGGAAACTTCTGTTCCGAGACGTAGAGACAGAAAATCCTTGGCCAAGTGCTGCAATTTTCTTGTTAATTTTCCAACGCCATAACTTTCCATCGCAAAGATTCGCGCGTAATCGGTTTTCCGTCGCGACAAGTAGCGTGAAGTAACGGACGTGACACGTTGAGATTGTCGGTGAGAAATTCACATTCCTCGTGGTTCGTTTTCTCGATAAAAATGAATATTATAGTCGCTTGAGGCAGCGAGAAACGTTGAGTGAGTGTTGAACCGAGAGAGATGGACACGAAACCCAGTCCAGCAAAGTTCTAGGGCAGGAGGTCATGGCTCTTCGAAACTGGGAGGGAACTCTGTGGCTAGGGAAAACTCTTTCCAGCTAAATGACGATCCGCCATCTGAGTTTATACGCGCTTTAGATCCTCGGGTGCAGCTGAACATTTTGACTAATTTTTCATTGATCTCAACGAAAAATCAAAAAAAAAAAACTTGGAAACTGCATTTAATTTTTCAATCACTGAATCCCCATCAGTTTCCCTCTTATGCAGACAAATTAAGTTGAGAGTTAAAATGTCCAATCGCGATAAAAACGTGACTTTATTCCGATGAAAGTGAAAAAAAAAANAAAAAAAAAAAAAAAAAAAAAAAACAAATCAGTAATTTCTGGCATCCGTCGACCATTAATTCCCAGCGATAAAAATGGCCAAAAGTCGCTAAGAACTATAGATTCAAGACAAAATCGTTGAAGCACGAAACTAAATTTTGTTATTTCTCGTTTTACATCACGATTTTTGTGAACTTTGTTTCCTTGCGCCTACGAATTTATTTCTCGTAGTTGCCGTTTCGTCTTTTTTATTAAAAAAAAACATTATTTTCATGTTTCACGAAAGGAAAGTTAATTAAACTTGATAATTGGAAGGAGGTTTGTTCAAAAGCTGTAGCAGGCAAAATGGAGGTAGTAAGGGAACTTCGCGTTGTTATATTCGTCAGAGGTTATGACAGCAAAGTAATTTTTGCATTGCCTCATAACGCCTCGTATGGTGTCGTGAATTATTAATTGACAATTATTCATCGTGGATGATTTAAAAAAACGTGCTGAAATACAGATCTTCGGTTCGCATTATTACCTCGTAGAAAAAGAACAAAAAATGGATTTGTCCTTTCCGATTTCGTCATCAATTTTCATATACACATACATTAAGAATTCATAATCGCCTTTTTACTCGTCGTCGTTGAAAATGTCAAGGACGTGAAGAGGCGATTTAATAACACCCTCGCAATCGGACACATCTATTTGTTTTTTTACGATGCATAATCATTGACGCGGATGATTGAATGAAATTCGAAGAAAAAACGTAATCGATAAAAAAAAAAAAAAACATTGACGATGAGAAAAAATGGATACGGCAACAATTTTTTTCGTCCAATTTTCAATGAATATTTCCAAGTAGAAAAAAATGTTTTAAACTATAAAGATTCGAGTGTTTCCCTGCGGTGAACGTCGATTTATCGTCGAGGCCTTTGAACACGGTAAACTTTCTTCTGAATTATATTTGTCGACGTTAATTACGACGAAATTCAGGTACACTCGAACTTTCGTACTTGAATTAGTGCTCGCCGGTTAAAAGAGACTGCGAATTTATTCGAGCGAAAAGTTGGACAGAAAAATAACCAGCTTCCAAAGTTTCTTAGCGTTCGAGTTTTTCCTTTGACAGATATTTCGGTCTCTCGGGACGTTGAATTCTGTTGAACAAATCTTCCAGCATTTTTTTTTCTGTCTGAAAAGTTTTGCTCCAAAGGATCGAACCGTTATTCATTTTTTTTTTGTTTTTTTTTTTTNTTTTTTTTTTGACATCTGGAGACATTGGAGTGTCATTATCGAACCTGCGGCCTTTCTTTTCATCGACTTTTGCAGCAGTGTCTTTGCCTTCTGACAGTTGATCCTGTCGAATGAAAATTTGAATTTGAGTCTTTTGCTCAAAATTATTTTAAATAAATTTTTCGAAAATTAAAAAAATGAAAAATCGTTTTTTTCGAGTAGCAGGTGCCGTAACGTGAAGAATTACTCATACATTCGACAGGTGTAGGAGGACGAGGTTGTGCACAGTTGGATCGAGTCGGAAGGGGCCTGCATAATATGCATTTCTAATACTCGAGAGTGAACGTTAGCGATGTATTCTTTGAAAGGGCCCTGACCCTTCGTATACCTGGCTCAAAAGTTTTTTCGTCAGATTTGAATTGTTAGGGGCATTGACACAGGGGTTTTCGGAGGGTAAAGGTATGGAATTCCATGGTGGATTAGGTTAGTGTCCTCTCTGGAAGAAAATGGTGACCATACTGCAAGGATTGTGCGTCCGAAGCTGCGTCGAGAAAAAAAGTTTGATTTTTAAATTCGTACGATTCTCGCCTTCCAATTTATTTCTGCTTGTCTTTGCTCCGAAAAAAAATCATTATTTAATCCCAATAATGAAAATTTGAATAAAACACGAGCTACACGAAGCATTTCGAAAGAGTTTTTTGCTTTGTTTTGTCCGACGAATTGCCAGGCTTCTCTTCGGATGCTTTTGCAATCATGAAACTTTTGTCATGTTAATGACGCCACACCGTATTTCTCCTGGTCACGTATTTTTGCACCGAGGATCGAACACGTTCTTGTCTTGCGAGAGGCTTTTTCACTCGTCAGCCGATTATGTGCCATTTTTGCTACACACTGTCTCTGCCTCTTTTCATTATATTTCTCGAAATATTTCTCGCATTCTTGGACGTTCCTCGCTGTACTGTTTTCCGCATTTTTTCTTCCAAACTAATAAAAAGCGTTAATTTATACGGTAAAAATCGTGGATATAGTATTTTTCGAGTCGATTTTTTACCAAAAAATATGCAACAGCCAGTAATTACGTAAGAAAAAAAAAAGAATTTTAAATTTTGTTTTTCTATCACGAAATCTCGGAAAGTTCGGTTGTTCAGTTCGATTGAATGTCATTTTTTTGAAACTGCAAAAAAAAACGCTGCACAAACCGATGATTCGGAAGTTTTTTTTTCCGAGGTTGTTAGCAGCTTTAAGCGAACGACCAACACAGCGTGAGAATGCAGCCCCCAATGTGTGTACTTGTTAAGGAAAGAAAAAAAAATGTCCACAAACGCGTATGCGACATTAGCATGAGCGCTTGTTGCATTGAATTGTTGACGAAGCTGCATAACCCTCGTCTCGAGTCCGACGTGTAATGCCCTATTAAAGAGACCGAAAGAGAGAAAATAAGAAATCCGCAAAACGAGAAGCGCGCGGCATGGAGGATGGAGCGAAACGCGTTGAGAAACCAGAATCGCGGGAATAGAATGTGCACGCATCTCACAGTGTACCTGGCCGTTGTAAACCTCGACGCACAGCTCGAAATTTCTACATTCACACGTTTTTTTTCTTCTTCACATCATCAAAACGTTCGTTACAATATTTTTCATTTAATTACCGAGATTTTGGCTATGAACGGTCAAGGAACCGCGCATTGCTAACGTACCGGAAGTCTAACCGCGATCAAGATTCCACTCGGTAAGAAAAAAGATAAGAATCTCAGTTTTTAAAGAAACCGATGTTATGAAATTCATTCTCCTACAAATTACGAGGCGTAGATTTGCATATAATTGAAGAAACACACAAAAGTTATGAATATCAAAAGAGCCTAGACGCGCCGGCGAATTCGCTGCAGTCACAAAATGATCGATAACTCGTCAACGGGGCACGATAGAGGAAAATGGTTAAGGTATAACTATCGCAGAATGGGTTGATTTAGGATTTTCTTGAAATTTAGTGTAAATATTCTTGACATTAAAATGAACAACTTTCCTATGAGACGAAACATTTTCCGCCGTCTAGAATTTGAGATATTTCATTTCCAATTTTATATTTTTCCCATCTAAACGCATGTAAATTGAAGTGACGTTTCGTTAAAAAAGTTTGCAAGAAAAAACAAAAGAAACGCGACTTCAATTTACATGCGTTTAGATGGGAAAAATAGAAAATTGGAAATGAAATATCTCAAATTCTAGACGGCAGAAAATGTTTCGTCTCATAGGAAAGTTGTTCGTTTTAATGTCAAGAATATTTACACTAAATTTCAAGAAAATCCTAAATCAACCCATTCTGCGATAGTTATACCTTAAGAACTTTTCTCTTCGCAATTTTGCTACTTGGACTATTTACTCGTTCTCCGGATGGCACGGCGTGCGAGAAAGAGAGAGAGAGAGAGAGAGTGATGGGAAGGGAGTCGGTAGAAGAAATAAATAATCGCACGGAGGCTTTTGATTGAACTTTTTCCGGTAACGAAACAACAGAAGGAAGCATCTGTTGCCGAAACAAAATCTCAACGGGTTCCTATTCGTATACGAGGCTCCCGCACACACTTACACACTTTTATAAAAATTAGTGAGTGCTTTGTGGCGCGGTGAGTTTGGAACGTGAAAGTTACTTCCGTTTCATCGAGAGCCTCGAGGCACGAGTCGCGGATGTGGTCTACTTTTTTTTTATTTCGATCGTTGGTCGATCGAGAAAAGTATGAAAGAATGCAGGCTGCACGTACAAGGCGGGCTGTTAAGAATTGGGTTATGTTTCTTTCTCGAACGCGAATGAAATTGAAAATGCATTTTTTTTCCACTCATTGTCTTTTATTTATTATATTCTTTTTCACTTTATTCGAGCAATCACAAAGGGCTCGTGGAGCTCCACATTTTGGTAGCCAGAATGGTACCAAGGGTCGAAAGCTACTCACAGATGTATCTTCGTAATGCTTGAAAGACCGAAAGCCACCGAGGAGAACAATGTAAAGAAGCCACAAAGTGTCCAGTCGCGGGAACAGGTTGAACGGGAGACTTTCAAAAGGGAGAAAAATTTGGATTTTTCGATGGCCAACCCGAGGATCCTTCGACATGAGCTGCTGCGCTTCTGTCTCTTCCCTTTCCGTTGTGTTTACTTCTTTCTTGTCCCGAGACGGCGATTCTTTTCCCTGAACTCGGACGTGATCATTCCTACACTGCCGTCATTTCGTTTAATTGACCGATTCGATAAATCAGACCAGGATCCTCAATGATCATGATTTTTTTTTTGTATCACAAAAAACTGATTTACGATTTTAACATCAACGCTGCTCGATCGAATTCATATATATCTTTGCACTCGAGGCTCGAGTGCAAGAATCAGCGCGATAACGTTTCATCTTCTTTTCATTTTGATTATCCCGGATTAATTCAGGAATTATGATTATTTCCGAAAGGAATATTCCAATCGAGGGATCATTGCGTGGTCTGTTCAATATTCATGCCATTACCGATCCAACGTCAAATTCAATGAAATTATTAACTCTTTCTTTGTTTTTCTGATTCCAGGTGGGTACCAAAGTTTTTTTTTCGCTCTCGTCAAATTTGAAGCATTCGTTACGATGGATCGGTAAGTGCGGAACAGACTGAAAAATTGGAAGAAACATAGAAGGAGAAAAGAGCGATAAACGATGAGCCTGAAGTTTGCAACGTTGGGCCCCAACGAAAAATACGTTTTTCTACCGATAGTTTGTACAATTTTAAAAACCAGAACAATTTTCGCACTGATTCTCTCTTTGGACGCTAAAAAATGATCGTTTCATTATCCTGACCAAATATTCAATGAGAATCTTGAGATTTGCCAAAGAAAAAAGACAATTTCGTTGCATTCCAACGTTGCAAACTTCAACTTCGTGATAAACGTGATAATTTATAATCGTAATTAAGGGAGTTTCGTACGTTAATCGTAACGAAGAACAAAAACAGCTGCGGCGACTCGAGAGGTCGTTTTGTCTTTATATGGTTAATTGACGAGGAACAAAGTAAACATTTTTTTAAAAATACTGCAAAGCTATGAGCTCATTATTTTTCATCCGCGTCCAGAAGCGAATATTGTTTTCCATCGAAATGAGATTTCGTTTGGAAAATTGATTCATTTCGTGTATTTGTGAACGCGACGTCGAATTTGCTTCTAAAATTTACCTCGGAAAGTAAAAAGTTGGCAACTCTAGTTTGTGCATGTTTACGTTCATGGTTGCTGTGGGTTTGCTCGTGTTTCGTGAACGAACGTAGAGAATGTTGGAGGTGGAGGAAGAGAGGGGAGGAATGGGCCTTGATGCGTGGCCGAGTCCTCCAGGTTGTGCTCAGCGAAGCTTCACTCTGCTCTGTAATCATGTCCGGTCCCTTCTAGCGCTATTAGTCGGACGCTCGGTCGCTACATGCTCGCGCGATATTCTGCATCCGATGAACATACGTACGTGCAGGATAAAGTAGACTTTATGTATATTCGGATCTATAAATCAAGAGAGAAGGCAGAACGCGACGTGTATGGACGATATTTTAACGATGATGCTCATGGGTGAAGGTCAAAAGGGCGTAAAATTAATGTAAATATATCGTGGACAAGGATCTCGAAATTTTATGTATGGGATTGTGGGTATTTACCAACGTTCGAACGCCGATTCCGCTTTTCAAATATTTTCCATCGAAATAACATTTTCCCACGAGCATCGTTTCGATGGACGGACTATCAAAGCAAAATACGCGTTCAAAACAAATTAGTCTTATTTGGACATGGATGAAATGGTTCAATTGCCAAAATCGGTGGTTCGAGTTGACAGAGTCGTGTGCAATCGAAACGCAATATATATTCGACGTGTTTGCTCGTCGGCAAATATGAGCTGAACTTTCAAAAAAAATTGGTGATGGTGATGAGCCCGCAAAGTCGGGGACTTGAATCGTCAGATCGTGATGTTGGGAGGAAGAATTTTTACATCCGAATTGCGATGGATTCTCATTCGGCACGAAATTCCAAGCAGAAAGTCATTTTACAGTTTTTTCATCGAACGAATACGAAAGGAATTATTGATTCATAAAGATTTAGCAAATCCGCGGACGTGCATGTCTCTGCGTCTGTGGGTAGATCTCACTGGCCGAATCTTCGGCAATCGATAACTCGCCCATCGTTTACCGGATGTCAAAATTTCAAAAGACTTTTTGGTTCGAAATTTCGTACCGAATCGACTTTTCCAGGATTCAATGTTCCAGCTGTACATCTGCCTGTGAATATTCCACTTTTTCTGTTCGTACACAAGCTCCCTAGGAAACCTGTATACGCGTTAATGATTCCAACGCTCCAGGAAACCGAGACTACTGCAGCTCCATAGAGACCTTGGCATAGCCGTGGACACGGAGCGGCAGTTTTACTGACAAGCGCAATTATTTTATATCCTCACTTATTTATCTATATACACCGTCATTGACCAACACTTTCGCGTTGCACAAAAAATGCGTTATTATAGATGCAGATTACGCATATTACATGCGGATTAACGTGCATTACGTATATATACGCCGGATGATAAATAGTCGAAGCATTAGCAAACCACATGGGTAAATATTTTTTTCATAATGAAGGGCTCGCTCGTGCAATTTCTCACGATCCACGACGAGGACTTGAGCCCTTTTGACTATTAGCCACTGCTTTATACACGATGCACGATGATTCACCATCTGGATGTCGAGAATTCGATCCTAATGTTTAATTAACATTCGAATTATTATTAAACAATGCAATAAACAAAAAGAAAACATTTTCTCGTAATTTAAAGCGGATTTTTGGACTAGAATCGCCGAAGTGATTAGGAAATGAAATTGAAAAATGCAATAAAATGATTTCTCGTCTTGTCTGACGACATGGTCATTAAACTGAATTTAAAATTGTAAGAATGGAGGCCCTGTCGAGTTGACCTTAAAACTCATGTTTATATGATGATGTATAGAGCACTCGCTGTACCTGGCATTGTTAGTGAGTGGCGTGTTGCTAATTCACACGCGTGTGAGCGGGCCGCTCGCCCTTGAGAAAAGCCATACACGTCATCGGACAGTCTTCTCGTAGCCATGAACCGCGCGAGGACTGATGACTTTTGCTCTCAGTATTATTTTGCGCGTTACACACACTCACCATTTTTCGTAATCTACTTTTTTTTCTCTTCCTTTTTTCTTGCCTCAATCTTTATCTCAATTTTAATGCTTCGCACGTACATTCTCAGCGAAAAATTCAATTCGCTCCAGCTTTTCGTGTTTAGTCATTCCGACGGAGGCGCAGCGTGTTCAGCCTTCTTTAAGGGGTTTCCACTGGGTGAAAAAATAAATAAATAAATTCTGAATGTTTAAAATTCGAAAAATCGACATTTTCATTTTATTGCGACCGAAATTTTGGTTTTTTAATATTTATCGTTGCGACTGTATACCGATAGGGCTGCACTCTCCCTCAATCACACTGAATTCATAATTCATCGCTACGTGAGGGCGTTTAGAAAAAAAAAACGAGATTTTTTGCGGTCAAACGCGGCCAACAATTACAGTCAAATTTTCTACTTGACCTTGAGAGCCCAAACAGCAGACACTTGCAAAAGGTCTGTGTGTTTTACGGTTTCGCGGAGAATCTCAAGAATCCAGTCACGCGTTTTTCTCATTCTCCTGCCTTTTTGTGCCGGCACACATTTTTTTCCGTCATCGTGGCGTTTTTTTTTCTTTTTTCTTTTTCTTCACTCGTCGCTTTCTCTCTCTCTCTCGCTCTATCCTCGAAACTCGGGCTCCATTCGTGGGACGTTCCAAGAAATATATGTGTAGGTTTGTCGGGTCCGTAAACATTTCTCTCCTCAAGCTATATATGCATTTAAATATATACATATTCGTCTTGTGACACAGACTCGAACGAACATCATGTTTTTCACATTCACGTTGCTTGTAAAAACAATCTCAAGGTCATCGTGCTGCTGCACCCCGTGGCTCTAGCGATGCATGCATATGCGGAATTCATGGTCACGTGTTTTTTTCCCTCAATTCCTCCTTTTCTTTCCTTCCTACACGTCCTTCGCCTCTCAAAACTCTCAATCTTCTGATTTCGAGGCGAAAATCAATTGGAATTGCTTTCGTCGTGAAAAACCAAAATCTCAGAAAGAAAAAAGTTTTCTCCAATGATTCGAAACCGTGACGTTCGTACTGACAAGCCAAATAACTGCTCCCGACCCAAAACCAATTTTTGCAACTAAAATTCTCAAACTAGCCAAAATTTTATGAAAAATCGAAAAATTATTTCAAAAAAACAAAAAATTCCATTTTCCCGATAATTTTTCGTCCGAACAATTTTCCGATGACGTTTCCGAATCCTTGTTGGAATCTTACGATTATGAATGTCTCAAGTTTTGGGGGAAAAACATTTTTGGACGAGAATGCACGTCTCCGGCGTTCGACCAAGAGTTTTAATAGTTTACTAATTAAATCATTTGTAACGAAAATCAAGGACCCAATCTCCGATTTCGTCACCGCAGCCCCGTCGTCCTTGATGAAAAATAACAAGCAATTTTTTCCATCTCCCGTTTGTGTGTGTATAAAAATCTATGAATTTAATAAATAGAGCCCGAGAAATTGAATTCCATTGATCGAAAGAAACAAAAATATTAATATGTCACTCGGCAACCAATCTCCATTTTTTATTCAGAGGTTTGATTTTTTCAGTTTGCAAAATAGACATTTTGGTTGGAAATAAAATAACGATGGAGATTCGAGCCTCGGGGTAAAATGTACAACAGCGACGAAAATTCTGGAGTCTATTGCGTCACTGGATTTCTATGTGGGCCATAGAAATCAAATGCGCTCGTCCTAGATCCTTGACACTCTCTCTCTCTCTCTCTGTTTCGCCCTCGTTGTCCCATAAACTCCCGCCGGATGCTGGGGACAAGGTCGGCGATGGCGCACTCAGGAACAGTTCGAGGGAGGGGTCAAAAGTGTGGGTACGAGTAATTGAAATAGGGAATAAACGCGAAAGAGGAAAACATAAATTTGCAAACTGAATACGAAACTTGAATGATTCAGGAAACATATTAAATTTTCGAAAATTACAAAAGTTCTTTTTGTAAAAAGGAAAAACATTAAAACTATGGAAAGTATTCGAGATGATCCAATTTTTTTCCAGAATTTTCTCGCTCTCGAGACGATTCTCAACAATCGTTAATTTTCATCCGGGAAAAAAAATGATTGTCGGAAACGAAAACGCGAAACAATGCGACGCAGAACGGGGAAAATAGGGCGATCAAGAAAAAAATAGCTCGAGAGGCTACTCCAAAATAGATGGAGCGACTTGAAGCGTTGGCAAGCCTCGAGAAAAAACTGTCACGTAAAAAAAAAAAACAATTTTTTTTCGCATGAATATAAATTTGAACCGAATAATTATTTTGCTTATTATGATTTTTTTTCTCTGCCTTCCAAATATCTTGAAATCACGTGGCACTGGGGCGACTGCTGCTGGCTATTTAAATTTAGGCCAGTGACACAATCTTTCAATTTAAGGAGCGAAGGGAGAATTTTCGTGGCTCTCGGAGACCGCCGTGTAGGTTTTTTGCGTTGTTTCCTTATTGACGACTGTGTATAGGCTTGAATGAAACAATTATGGTGATCGGAGTATTAATTCTATAGGCCGGAAGTCCCGTGCACAAGTCGTACCCATTACGTGTTCATGGTAGCGTGGCGAACACAGAGACCTTGACGATTCGCTCATTAGCCACCAATAATATTGCTAAAGTATTTATCCAGGTGTGTTCGTTTAAGAGAAAGACAGAGAGAGAGGGAGAGGGAGGGAGGAAAAGGAGGCGTCGATGCGAAACTTGCGTGCGTTGTTATATCTCAAAATTCTGATGATCCTGAGCTTCGTCCTCGTATGCAGAACGTTTCCAAAGTTTTTGACATAATTCAAAAGGAAACTCATTAGCGACCAGCACACACTCCATGGGAAATTTTCCTCGAGTGTGTGAATTGGAACTTGACAACAATTTTAATTCGAAAAAAAACGATTTTTAATTTCCTTGACTTTTTTTTCAATACGATTCTCAAAACACGTTAAAAAATAAACAATTTCCGATAATTTCGAGTGGGATTTTTGACCTTTCGAAAATTCTTCTCGGATAAATAAATTCTTGTAACTTTTGTTTTTATTTGATGTTGAGATTCTGACGATCGTGTGCGCATTCATTAAATACGAAGAGCCATCGAGAAGGACGTCTGGTTACGGCGGTTCATCTTGGTTTATCGATTTTCGAGAAAATTAGCAAGTCGCCTCGATCAGATTTGGACAGTTTTTTCAGTTCCTTTGGCTGAGAATGGAAAAATAGAGCGAAAGCTACTTTTAATGTTGAACAATAACGCATAGGAAGGAATATATCGATAGCTCATGGTGCGAGGCAAACCGGCTGCGCTTTGGATGAGGCTGCGGCTGAGAACGCTCTCGTCCTGCTCCGCTAACGTGTACCAGGGAGTTGGCCTGGTTTCCCTGGCCATGACCCAGCCCGGCCATCCACGAGAGAGCGCGACCCAACGTTCCCGGTTATACGCCCCCGAAGAGCCCCCTCCCACACTCGCTTTCTCACTCATTCTACCTTTAACTCCCCCCTCCCTCATCCCTCGTGCTCTTCTCCCTTTTGCCCCTGCTCTACTGGCACAGCCTCGTCGCATCGAGATCCATACAGGCCTCCGCGGATGCACATGCAGCGCGGATCTTTCCCTCTTTCTCGCTCCAGTTTATGCACAGGCTGTGTAACAGGTGGATGACGTCACTCCAGGCTAGAAATTCTCTCCTATTTCTACCGTTTCCATAGAAAACCGTCCCAACTCTGTTCCCACTCTATTCAAAGGGACGAGGTCGTCCTCTTACGCGCTCTACTCTTTCTGATCAACCCTCAAAGAATCTCCGTTACATCTCTCCGACTTTTGACCTGCATCCGCTCGTCAGCTCTCTCTCTCGCTTTCTCTCTGCGGAATCTCGAAGCTTCAGCAATCTTTATTGTTTTCTGGTCAGAGCGAAAGGGAATTTGTATACAAAAAATGAGAAACCCTTTAGTAGAAAAATCGACCAATTCTTCGTTTTTTCTCGTTTAATTGCTCGCCACTGTCTTCACTCATTCTTTGAAATTAAAAAATTCAGCAGCTTGAAAACAAATATCAGTCGACGAACTGCGCGTATTTTTCGCAGCATTCGGTAATTAATTCCTCGACGATTTTCGAATCCTTATGGGGAAAAGAAAAATTAGGACCGAGAAAACCGGAGGAATCCACGTGTTGGTCGTGAATTATTGTTGCGAGGAATCCAGAGAATTTTGAGCTTGCTCCACCTGTCCGCAAGAGACGCACTGCTGCTTTGCGGTTCGCTCGAGTGAACAAACTGGGTTATCGAGGGAGGAAAATTAGATCGGAATATAGAGACTATGAGAAAAGGCGAGCCACGGCGCAGCGACGTGAGAGCGTCGACAGTGAAAGTCCCAAGAGTCGATATATAATGTGTGGCCCGACGTACAGGTCAAGTCAAAACTAGAGACTGAGATTTACAACCGGAAGACTTTGAAATTTCGAAAAGAAAATTTCTTAGCCATTTTTATCTCCGATTTTGCTTTACTGAGAAATTCAGCGATTACGCTGAAAAGAAAATTTTGTTGAAAAAGCTCGATATTTAGACGTTTTTTTTTTAATAATCCCAAAAATTGTGTCATCGCAGCAAGAAATATTTTAGAAAGTCTCTTCGGAAGAAAATTTTTGACGTTGCAATCGTTAATTTCGCTGACAATTCCGTTAGAAAACAAATCTCCTGCCAAAATGACGAAAATTTTGAAATTATCAAAAAATATTTAGTTTAACGAATGCAACAAAATATCGACGATTTTTAAAGAAATTTTGTTGAAAAACGATCGATATTTTGTTCAAAACGTTCGACCAAACGTTTTTTTTGAATTATTCAAAAAATTGAGTTATTGCAGCAAGAAATATTCTAGAACGTCTCTTCGGAAGCCAAGTTTTGTCGTTTCATCGTAAATTTTGCTGGCAATTCCATTAGAAACCAAATGAACTGGCAAATGGACTGCGGAAATTTTGAAATTATAAAAAAATATTCAAAATTTCATTTCCAGTGTAGGAGAGCGACCGACTCGCTGTCACGATCCAATCAATTTCTGCTCGACTGTGTGTCGAAGAGAAAAATTTTCACGACTTTTCTTCTCGGACTCGTGCGCGGCACTAATTATCTAGAATTTTTGAAAAATCATTCGCCGAACACCCTTTACATTGACGTCGAGACACGTCAATGTCGTAATGAAAAATCGTCCGAGCGCGCGAGACCTTTCAGCCCGCTGTTGCAAAAGAATTTTTTTTCCTCGCATCCTTCTACACCGTGGGCGCGATAGTTCACAAGCGCAAGCAGTACGTCATGTTACATTTTTAATTTGCACGCAGCACATTTTCACCTCGGTAAACTCAGAGAATGTAAAAAAAAAGAATAATTATGAATAATGAGTGAAACGCTCGAGTTTCGGATTCACTAACAATTTCGGCGATGCGGAAAGGGCTCGGCGAACAAAACCGTGGGCTTGGATTTCACTAATGCGTTAGACTTGCGATTGGTATACGAACCGGTCAACCTAAATTTAGTACTTTCCTAGGCCTCCAGGGCCCAGACGAGTTTCCGAAGCTCTAAATCCAGCTCATCCGACACTGTTGAAACGCTGACTGAGTGCTCACCCTAATGTTGAATAAAAATGTGGAAAGTTTCGATCGCGAGGGTGGCTCGAGACACAATTTCGATGTGGCTCGACCAAGGTACGACTTCGGAGTCTTTTCGAGGGTCATTCCAAACGAAGAATCTTCTTATATCAAAATTCCGACACATTGAGTAACGATGAGCCGTTAAAAAATTCTCGAAGGGATCGAAATTACAAAAAAAATGGTATTTTTATTTTTTCGTGTAAAACTATTTGTTTAAACAATAAATGAACCATTTTTACCAACTATTACAGTTGAAAAATAATGTTCGTAGAATTCCAAACGTGTCTGAATTTTTTCACATTTTTAGCAAACAGCCACGTAGAGAAAAAACTATTAAAATGACATCTTTGTCGGTGACTGCGTAAAGGTAAATATAAAAAACGTGAGAAACGTGAAATTTTTCAGTATTTTACCAAATTATTTTCCAATGACGACCGTTCGAAAGTGCCACGTACCACAAAAGTATTCAACACGGAAAACTGAAGAGTTTTCCTACATGTGTAGGAAACGCGTGACACACTTTCGATTACGTAGGAAAAAAGCATAACTGAGATGAAAACGCATGAATTTTTGAAAGGGAAGTAAAAAAACGTCTGGATAAAGGAGAGCTGCGAGAAAAGAGACTGAAAGAGCGAAAAACAACATTCGAAGCATTTAATTCCGGTGGTTTAAGGGACGTGATAATTTCCACAGCGCACAACATTGGTTCGTAAGGTTAGGGGAATCTCAGAAGCTTGGAAAAGAGTTCCTCGTACGGTCTCTGAGCGTTCGCGTGTTAATATGTATCATGTAGATATATATATATATATATAGCTCCATATAGAGGCGCGCGAAAGGTTCTACACGGGAGAGCGAGGCGGCCGAGGCCGAGCGCTTCTCCACTGTTGTTCACCAGTCAGCGACGGACCGTCGTCGCGGTAGTATCGTTGCGTGAAGTGCGCACCAGCGTCGCGCATACGCGGAGCGAGCGAGACAGAAAGAGAGAGAGAGTGTGTGTTCATGTGTGTGTTGCGATTGAGGGAGAGTGAGTGAGGAAGAGAGGCGCGGAGTGTGGTGAGGACTGGTGAGGAGCCACTCGTGCGCGGGCAGTTCTCGGCTGTGAGCTCGGTGAAGAAAGGTGGGGGAAAGAGTGAGAGAGACGATCTCGGCAACAGAAGGAACGAAGAGGCGCGCATAACACGTCGCGAGCGACGATCTGACTCTTCGAGTGTCACACAGATCATATAGGAAAACTTTTGACGTGAGAGGACAAACGAAAAAACGTAATAAATCCTTCTCCGCTAAAATGATGGACTGATCGTGCACGAATAACTATTATTTTCGTGCTTCGTTCGACCTTGGAATAAAGCATTAAAACATCGAGACTACGTTTTCCTTCATTCCGATTCTCGGCCAACTGTCCGACAATCTTTTCGTAGTGTTTCGCTTGTTTCTCTTTTTTCTTTCGTTGCGCATGCGTAAACGCGCGGCCTGCAACAGGGATTACACTCTTTAAGGTGTTTCTCGTTAGTTCGTGCGTCTAAACGCCTTTTTACGAAAAGACTACGTGGAAATAAAACAAGACTAAAACAAACATCGACTTGCATGACGCTTTACTCCAGCATGTGAGACGATGAGCAAAAAAAAATAGAGAGAGAGAGAGAGAGAGAGAGAAGCACGTGTTTCTTTTCAACGCGTCCCTCACGCCAGACGTCGCTGAATGACAATTCTTTTCCACTGTCTCGAAGTTAATTTATCTCGAAACCGATGGATTTAAAGGCCGCTTGTGTTTCATTGTATACATAGAGTATATATACATGTATATTCCGTATATACATCAATTATACACTCACGTGAGACGATAAATATATGTATTAAGAAGTTCGTGGGTGAAATTCGAGTTGGTGACCTAAATATCGCGAAAGCGTCGAATTCGAATAGCTCTCTCGACCGAGGAGAGTATCGACTATCGACTATTTCTGATCGCGTTCTAAAAATACAATATTTCTTCTACTTATTCTTAATCCAAAGAGTTCTTCATCATAAAAGCACTGCCCGAGGAAATCTCTTCGAAAATGTACGTCGTATTTTCATGTTGAAAAAACAAAAAAATAAGTAAAATAATAAAAATAAGAGTGTATTGTTTACGAAAGAATAAGCACAAAATGACGTTTTCTTGTGTTCCGAGGAGCGAGGATTGTGCGACGATAAAGTGTTACGAGAGAACGAAAAGTCTTTTCGTTTATTCTCGCTTACGCTAGACGCTCGAGTCTCTCTCTCTCTCTGTATATACACACGAACGTTCCCTTTTGCGCGCTCGTTCGTTCGTGACCCCGTTTTTCTCGATGACCGAGAGACTCCGAAGCATGAGGATGTGTGCGAGTGTCTCTGTGCATGTGTGTCGATTGGGTGGGCGAAAGAGTCGTTGATTTGATCACAAGTGCGCCGCGCGCGATTGTCGCATTGACTTTTCGAGCTGTGTGCTTCTCGAAATCAAGATAAATCGTGCGTCTTTTTTTCTCTCGTCAATTTTATTGATTCTTCGAAAATGGCTGCACAAAGTTCACATCCCAGAAAATTATCATTTTCATGGATTTTCGTGTAAAAAGCATTATCTTTGAGAAAATAACAACGAGTGAAGATTTATTGGATCAGCTGGTATGCTCCCTCGCGGCGAGGTTATCAAGGGCCTCGTTGTCGTGCTACGAAAACGCGAACGTTTGAAGATCGCTACGAATCGTGCAATTGTTGTTGTTGTTGTTGTTGAATCAGGATCGATATTGGATTATTGTGTCAAGTGAAGTGTTTCCCCCCCCCGCCGTGCTGCGTTCCGATCGAGTTTATTTTTTTTTTTTTTCGTTATTTACACATTTTNCGAGTTTATTATTATTTTTTTTTCGTTATTTACACATTTTAATCCAATTTAAAAAATATTATCTCTCTCGTATGTATATATGTCAAGCGACATATATATGTAGAAATATCTATTGAAATACATCGAAATAAAAGACGATAAAGTGGAGTCCGAGAGTGAATCGAGTGTGGTGACGCGGAGGGTCGTTGCCAGGTTTACCAAGCTCCTGGAAGGGGATAAAAAAAGTGAGATTGGGGAAAGTATCGAGGCCGAAAGGGTTACGATGCTTCAGACCGTACCCAGAGTCCCAATGGCGGGAGTCAAGCGTAGGTGGGGCGGCAGAATCGTTGGACTTCAAGAATCAAGTCCCGAGGTCACCAGCAGCGCTGAACTATCCTCACCCACACGACACTTCCTTAACGATAGTAGTGCTCCCATTAGAAACGACGAACTTCAATTGTGGGATCTCGATCTTCATCGCGGATTACAAAACAATAACCATCATCATAACAATCAACATACCAACCCCGGCACTACCATTCTTACTCCCGGTGACGCCTCCTCGCCTACCCCAACCACTATCGAAGGTACACACTTACGTTTTTATCCTCGATAAACCGCTTTCACCTACAGTCTCTAACGAAAATTTCTCAATATTTACGAAGTTGAAGTTTGCAACGTTGGAATGCAACGAAATTGTCTTTTTTCTTTGGCAAATCTCAAGATTCTCATTGAATACTTGGTCAGGATAATGAAACGATCATTTTTTAACGTCCAAAGAGAGAATCAGTGCGAAAATTGTTCTGGTTTTTAAAATTGANTTTAAAATTGTACAAACTATCGGTAGAAAAACGTATTTTTCGTTGGGGCCCAACGTTGCAAACTTCAGGCTCATCAAAATTTACATTTTCACATTCGATTGTGTAATGAAAAAATCGAGGAAAAAATGGATCGAAAAACAAAAAAAAACACGAAATAATGTCCAACGCTTTCGCGGGATGAATTATTATTTATTAATTATTAAAAAGGCATCGAAAATTTATTCTTTACGATTTATTTTATTTATTACACATTTCCGATTGTTTATCTGTCCAATGGAAACTTTGACCTTATTCTTTCTTTCGTAGAGAATCACCAAAAATACGAATAATATTGAAGTTTGCATCGTGTTGCAAAGCAACGAAAAATCTATGTTTTTATTTATCATTTTGATAATTAATTGACTCGTTGCAATTTTTCTAGTAAATTTACTTTTCGAATGGCGAAAAAGACTTTCTCGTTATTGTCGACAAACGCTGTATGAAAATTTGGTCCGATGCTATAACAAAATAATGACTTTTCGACGAAGTTGAAGTTTGCAACGTTGGAATGCAACGAAATTGCCTTTTTTCTTTGGCAAATCTCAAGATTCTCATTGAATATTTGGTCAGGATAATAAAACGATCATTTTTTAGCGTCCAAAGAGAGAATCAGTGCGAAAATTGTTCTGGTTTTTAAAATTGAACAAACTATCGGTAGAAAAACGTATTTTTCGTTGGGGCCCAACGTTGCAAACTTCAGGCTCATACTTTTCGTTGCATTTAATCGATGCAAACTTTATCATCTTCTTGAGAAGTTGAGGGAATTGAATAATCTAAAGTCGGCAAAATGAGGCGTTTTTTTTCTATTTGTACCTACGATCTCGTTCGCTTTTACTATTTTTCACACTTTTTTGTGGCATTTACGTACAAAAATAAAAATACAAAGAATGTAAAATTTACGAGGCAGTCTCACGAAGAAAAATTCTTGCTGCTCGAGTGTCGTGGTGGTCGCGTTTTATTCGCAATATAAATTAAATCTCGCGTGTGTATAAGTTTATGGATATTCGGATATAGATGCTTCTAGATTTATTTATGTTTCGTGAACCTCAGATTTTTAACTCTCTCGTGTCCCTGGCATCAGTCCATTCACGGCTACTCGCGCTAAAGTCTTTTTGTTTCTTTCGCATTTTCTACCCCAACGAACTGTCGTTCGTTTTTTTATTCGAAATCTTGAACGACGGGAATCGGTTGGTTTTTTTTCTCCAGCCTTTTTTGTCTCGACCTAGTTTTTCGACGCGCGACCTACTTTCGGCGGAGATGGGTCACGTTGGCCCACTGGGTTTACGTTTTCTTGATTAATTATTACGCCCCAGCACGAAGCACATTCCGTGCATTCTTTTTGTTCGTGAAGAATAAACAATTTTCTGGATTTTTGTTGTTGAAATTTCGAGAAAACGTGAAAAACATCGAAAATTTGAGTTTTTTTTTTCTGAATTTCGAGTTTTTTGTGGCTTTTGAATTGTTTTTTTCCTTTCGATTAAAATCGCGATGAGGGATAAATGGGGCGTTCTATAAATTTGTGGTGCGCAACTCCATGATGTCGTCGGTCCGACATTTCGTGAGGATAAAAACGGGGAAATAGAAAATGTTTCTTAGGGCGCGCGAGAGCCGGATAAACCGAAGGGGAACGTCGTCCGATCTCGCTTTCGAGGTCACGGAAAATACATCCGAACGGGGACGCGCGCGTGGCTTATCGACTTACGTTCTCGTGTGTCTATGATGACGATTTGTATCACG
This sequence comes from Hyposoter didymator, assembly GCA_037952995.1. Taxonomy (NCBI): domain Eukaryota; kingdom Metazoa; phylum Arthropoda; class Insecta; order Hymenoptera; family Ichneumonidae; genus Hyposoter; species Hyposoter didymator. Next base: position 12,180,688 of record JBAJMU010000005.1, read on the forward strand.
ATACCCCGGTACGAATACCCACCTCGTTATATTAACCCTAATCTTCATCTTATTCTTGTTTATAAACAGATATATAGATTGCCCTCACGCGAGAGTTAATGGAAACACAAAATCCAACCGATCCAAGTCTCTCCCGATTCCGTCGAGTTTTTATGAATCCAAAGATTGCAAGTGATTCTTTACGATCATTTCACTCGTGCCAATAATTTTTCGTCTTTTTTTTTCGTTTCATCAAGTTTTACGAGCCCCTGCGGACTGGAAATTAAATGAAAAATGCTCGTTTCATTGATCGCAACATTCGGTAAAGAATTTTCGACTAAAGAATTCGCTGAATCCAAATTTTCACGATGTTGAAATAATGCAACGAAAAGTAATTATTTTGTTATAGCATCGCACAAAATTTTCATACAGCGTTTGTCGACAATAACGAGAAAGTCTTTTTCCCCATTCGAAAAGTAAATTTACTAGAAAAATTGTAACGAGTCAATTAATTATCAAAATAATTTAAAAAAAATAGATTTTTCGTTGCATTGCAACACGATGCAAACTTCAATATCATAAATTTTTTAGTTCCTTCTTTTTTTTCAAACCCGAAGCATCGTCCATAAAATTTGACACATTTTTTTTTCAATTTCTCGAAATGTTTTCGGGTGAAGAAAAAAAAATTTGTTACAATTTTCATAATTTTTTGGTGGAAAATGATATTTTTTTTCTTTTTCGATACAATACAAAATTCGACGATTTATAGCGCAATAGTGCGATTGACAAATGGAGTCTGGTGACGCAAAAGAGCGCCGGTATCAGTTGCTCAGACAGCAGTTTCATAATTGAATGACTGCGAGATCCAAAGTGAGTCAGAAATGTCCGAAAATGGCTGAACGAGTTAATCAACAACTTTCACTCAACGCGTTGAGTTAAATTTCGTACTTCTCCAGTCTCAAAAAAATGATGTTGCAAATATTTGCAATTCGTGCTGAATAATCAAGGTGGGGAAAAATGCTGTGCTCATTTTTCTTTCGTTTATCAGTCGATCAATCCGTTCGATCATTACTCAGCAAGTTCCAATGTCGAGGATAATTATTCGTTTCACGTGGCTGGAAACAAAAGAAGAAAAATATGTCAATGTTTTTTTTTCCTCCTTGGCTACTTGTTTTTTTTCGCTCACAAGAACAACTTACTGCTTCTCGAGATCTTATTCTCTACTTTTATTATCTCTCGGGCGACTTCATGCCGATTTAATTGTCCTGGCACGGTCTCTCGTATTTCTCTCTCTCTCTCTCTCTCTCTCTCTCTCTCTCTCTCTCTCTCCCTGTCGATCTTATGAATGTATTTATACGTATGTAGTCTACACTATTTTCTCTACACGTATATTCCATCTAATTCCATCATAAATGCACATGTACTCTCAGCTCTCGGAGTTCGTCACGGATCTTGAGCTCACGCACCCAAGAGACCGGAGGCGAGGTCTTCATCTATGTGTCTCCCTCTTTCCCTCTTTCTTGCTGTGTCTCACTCTGTCTCTCTGGCTTCTTTGGAAGCTCGGAGCTATTATGGCCAGGGCTAATGGGAGTAGTAGCACGATCTCAGTTACAACCAAGCCCAGCAACAAAACTCCTCATCTCTTTTTTATTTCTCGTCTCTCGGGTATTCTCTCGCGCGAGTATCGTCGCGATTCTCTTTCCCTACACGCTCATTCTTCTTCTGCTTCTTTTGCCTCGATTTTTTTTCTTATTTCTCTTCGCATCTTTCTCTCGACTCTCTCACTCACTCCCTATCACCTTTTTTGTTTTCTTTCCTTCTCGCCATCTTTCTTACTCTTTGAGGAACGACGCAGGGAGCAAAAGAGCTCGGGCGTAATCAGCGTTCTTGGTACTTGGCCCTGACCTTGACTGCCGCGCGAGAACTCGCGCTATGGACGTTCAATTGTAATCGCGAGACGACGTTAGCCGCTCTCGAGATCTCTCTCTCTCTTTCTCTCTCTTCGTCTTCGACTCCTTATTCATTTTTTTCTCTTCTCCTCGTTCCTTCACTGTTATGCGAAACAATAAATCGTAATTCCTATTTTATTATTATCGTTGTTACTGCTGCTGCTGCTGCAAGATCTCTGGCAGTGATCCGCTTCGCTCTAAACTTGCTGAAAAATTCAATTCGTTCAGAAAGTCAGAAAAAAAAACAATAAATCGAATCCAGCACGTTTCTCTTCACATCGTGCGCGAATCACGTCTCCCACAGCTCACCGCATTAGCTTCTCAGCCATCGAAGAAAATCTAAACTTTTCCAAAATTGGTGCACTTTCACCTTTTCAACTTTTCAGTTTTTGACAAATATTCAAAAATTCTTGCTCAATTTGGAAAATTTTGAAATTTCAACAGATATAATCGTTGTAATTATTTTCGAGCGAGAATAACTCTCGTGCGTATCAGAAATTGTCGATGAGTAGGCGAGACTCGAGCTCAACTCACACTACGTTTTGTGTTACGCGATCGAGGCTGCTGACCCACGCATTTTTCCTCGTTCCTTTGCCCCCTCTCCATGACACACTACCAATATCTTTTCCTTTCTATATAAACACACATATAGATATATATACATACCAATGCGACTATAATATACAATAGAAATATGAGGGAGGAAAAGGTACGGAAATATATATACGCGTCCCAATATATACCCCCCGAGTGCTACACAGCGAATTGGAAGGCTTGATTAATGCGTGTATTAGGGTGCCTAAAAAAAAATCAATATCTTATTCTTTTTTCGAGCTTAGTTATTAGGAAGTTGGATTATGTCAGAAGGAAAAAAAATCCTGCGAGGAAACGGTTGTGGCAAAATATTAAAAGCTGTTCATGTGACTTTGGCATTTTTTATTTTTTGCAATCGAATATTTCCAATAAATAATTATTGTCACTGGAAATTAGGGAACCAGAATGAATTTTATTCAGAATTTGAGGTAAAACGAGAAAATAATTATTTGGAATTTAAAAAATAAAATTATTTGGATAATTTATCATTATTTTTTTTTTTTACAAATGGAATAATTTTTTGGATTTTCATTTATTTTCTCCTTTTATGAATTTTGCGTGAGAGGAAATAAAAAAGGATTGGATTGCAAGTTTTTTGTCAATTTGCATTTTGTGATGAGGTTCCTTGTTCTTTATTTTTTGTCACAAAATAAATTGAACATCGCATAGGCAAACTTGCAAGAATCACCGAAAGCTCCTCGACATAGTTTTTTCTTTCATCATAGTCCAACTTTCTTACAAACATGCTCGAGGCAAAAAATATTGATTTTTCTTAGCCACCCTAGTGTGCATGTGGATATATCTATAGAAATAAATACATATGAGTTTTATTCTCCATACGCAATGTATTTTCTACGTGTCCCCATTTGAAAATTACGATTCCTTCTCATTCGTCATGATTTCCTCGAGGCAAAAAGCTCTCTCTCTCTCTTTCTCGATTATTTATCTTTTCTCTCTTTCTCTCGTNTGAATTTTGCGAGGAAATAAAAAAGGATTGGATTGCAAGTTTTTTTTCAATTTGCATTTTGTGATGAGGTTCCTTGTTCTTTATTTTTTGTCACAAAATTATTTGCACATCGCATAGGCAAGCTTGCAAGAATCACCGAAAGCTCCTCGACATAGTCTTTTCTTTCATCATAGTCCAACTTTCTTACAAATATGCTCGAGGCAAAAAATATTGATTTTTCTTGGCCACCCTAGTGTGCATGTGGATATATCTATAGAAATAAATACATATGAGTTTTATTCTCCATACGCAATGTATTTTCTACGTGTCCCCATTTGAAAATTACGATTCCTTCTCATTCGTCATGATTTCCTCGAGGCAAAAAGCTCTCTCTCTCTCTTTCTCGATTATTTATCTTTTCTCTCTTTCTCTCGTTTTTATCACCTTCTGACTCGTTTCTTTCGTGTCAAACGAGCCAGGTCACGTCGATAAATTTCGTTTCGTCGATTCTCTTTTTTTTTGTTTTTTTTTTGCTTCATCCTTCTCCCTGTCTGTCTCTCTTTCTTCTATCTTTCTATACATCGCGTAGTCCTTGCACGTTTGCATCGCCCGAGCCAAAATTGTCAACGTCGCCATTAATCGATTAAGCAGCCTCTCCATGTTTCAACTTGAAGGAGTGAGTCATTTGCCGAAACGTTCTGAAATAACTTAACATCCTGTGCTCCACCATCATCGCCCTCCTGCCAATCTGCATTTTATTTCGATCGTTCATTTTTTATTATTTCGCCGCGGGGCCCCCCTTTTTATTTTTTTTACTCACTCTCCGGAATCCTTCACCATTTTAGAAGACTTTAAATGACGAAATTCGCTCTATCGTTTAATCTTTTCAATATTCCATTTAATCGAATCGTTTATAGACTTCGCTCAATCCCATTTTTGGCTTCGAGGATTCTCTCACGTGCTTTATAAAACCTTGAGAGATATACTTTGGTATGTCAAGCATCTTCGATGAAGACTATTAAATGGCTAATCAGTCTGTAAATAGATGATCGATTTTTTTTTTCGTCCCAACGAATTCTCGTAATCGAAAAAATATGTGGCCAGACACTTGTCGAAAGAAATATTTGTTTCTTTCCTTATTTTCTATTGTCGTGGAACATGGTGTCCCATTGTTTCTCAGCACTCGATGTGGCATGTGTACTCTCCGAGGCAAAGATAGACCTTGAGTGAATTATGTACTTTTATTTAGATTTTTACGCCACACTTTTTCGTACCGAGTTGTGAAAATTTCCAGACTTTCGTGTGTGCACACCACAAATTTTTGATATTCGTTTTTCAAACGAAGGCTCGCTGAGACTCAGACTGAGAGGAAGAGCTCGTAATTAACTAAACATGCTATTATGTACGTTTAGTACGTTGCCATCAAAGCCTCGTTTGTTCGTACTCCGTATGTGTGTCACTTCTGCTCACACCTGTTGCGGGACTTTCCCAACTTCAAAACACACCCGCGAGCATTACTTTTTCTAATATTTTCAAATGTTGATTTTTTTCTTATAATTCTGAAAGGATTATTTATTCCTTTATTTTTTAAACGAGTTGAATTTTTAATTCCGGTGACAAAGCGTAATATGAAAAATATCTTTTCGAATGTTTTTTTGTTTTTCATTTTTTTCCAAGTATCGTAAACGTGCTGAAAAAATTAGGACGAAGAGAAAAAAAATGGTGAATGACAGAAAATCATTCTTGACGCGTGGATATATCTTGGGATATATATATGTAGGGTCGTAACGTCGATTCGTCATAACGAGAGAATAGAGATTATCGGTAATGTCATTTTTTTCGAGATAACATTCTGACCCAATTTACCAAATTTATTTCTATTTTGAAACGATCGCAGAATAAGGTCAACAGTGGCCTTGACGTAATTGAGGAGCTATTTTTTTAACGAAGCCCGTGACCGTCTTCTCAGGGATTAGGATGATTTTTCATTAATTTTCAAATCGAACGAGTCTTCTTAGCAAAGAAGTTGCAGGAATCGATTTCAGGGATTCTCGTACGTGTACGAATTTTGTGCTTTCCTTGCTAAAAATTGTATTTATTTTTTTCGTCATTATTCAACGAAGATATATTGCAGCAGGTGCAATTCTTTACCAAGAATTAAAAAATGGTCACGATAAATACACTGCAACTTTATTTTTCCTCTGGTAAACGTTTGGCTCGATATGTACGAAGAAAAATGTTGTAATGCAAAAATCGTCCATGGTAATTTTATTTTTCATGCAACTTTGAATTTTATTGACATTTTTGACATTTGTTTTGATAATCAAATTTTTATTTTTCTTCTCATGTATTTCAGTGACTCACACACGTGTGCGAGAAATCATAAATGCGTTGTGAAAAGCGGCTTCAGAGTTGTTTTTACACGACGATAGTTATTTTAAGTACATCTTTTTTTTTTAGTATTTGCTTTTTTTTTTGCTTGACGTTTCTCTCTCGTGGTTTTCGTCGCGTATTTCTCGATGACCTTGAGTTCTTCTCTTCTTTTTCGTGGCTCGTTCTTTATCGTTTTGATAACGCGACAAAAAAAGAGAAACTGAGAGTCGAGATATAAATGGCCAACAAAAAAAAAAAAAAGTGTTTCTCGTACGAAATAAACGTTTTTGGTTCAACTCAATTATTTTTCTCGTTGAATTATTGGAAATTAGTTTTACTTTTTATCTCGAGACATTTCCTATTCGTAAATTGGACTCGCGGAGATACTTCGTGACTCGAATTAAGGTATAACTATCGCAGAATGGGTTGATTTAGGATTTTCTTGAAATTTAGTGTAAATATTCTTGACATTAAAACGAACAACTTTCCTATGAGACGAAACATTTTCTGCCGTCTAGAATTTGAGATATTTCATTTCCAATTTTATATTTTTCCCATCTAAACGCATGTAAATTGAAGTGACGTTTCGTTAAAAAAGTTGCAAGAAAAAACAAAAGAAACGCGACTTCAATTTACATGCGTTTAGATGGGAAAAATATAAAATTGGAAATGAAATATCTCAAATTCTAGACGGCAGAAAATGTTTCGTCTCATAGGAAAGTTGTTCGTTTTAATGTCAAGAATATTTACACTAAATTTCAAGAAAATCCTAAATCAACCCATTCTGCGATAGTTATACCTTAATTATGTACCCGGAACTCGATAATATCATATCGATATTATTTATAAAGTCATAGAAAACGAAAATTACTCCAACGGCTCTGACTTGATCTTTAAAAAGTATTATTACCATTTTAAAGAGACGAAAATATTGTTTCAATAGAGAAACAAAAATACAAACGAAAATATTATGGCAAAAGTCTTTGAATTAGCAACTTTTCGACGCCAGACACTTTTTCCAGTGGAATTATATTTCCAGTCCTCGTTTTAACTCGAGATCCTCGTCTTTCTTCATCTCCTCTCGTATAGCTTTTCTTTCACTAAATTAGTCGAAGTAGCTCAAGTAATACTTCTGCGATTCCGTAACCCTTTGTGTTTACATTCAATCGAAATCGATCCGTCTTCCATGCTGTTATACGGTCTCGAGGATTCCTCCAACTATTTTTGCCATCTCCCGCGCGTATATACACGCGCGGAGCATTCGTACGAAAGGTTTTCGAGGCCGCGAATGTGAGAAATCGCCAACCAAAGTATTTTGTTTATTTTTTCTTTTCTTTTTTTTTTTAAACTCATTATCGAAATTTTTTTATTTTTTCGTTATGAAAATGTTGAGTTTTCGAATTTAAAAGAATTTTTATTTTGCTCGCAATTTTTTCAGTCTCTTGGCTGTCCAAGCTTTTCCGCGTTTTTTTTACTTGCACGAGGGCCAAAGAAAACCGCCCGGACGCATTCATTACCTTCAGTTTTACATTGGAAACTCGAGCATTTCGAATTTACATAGAAAATTGAAATAAATACACGAAAGTTTTCGAGGCTCGACGAAATCAGATACGAAAAGTCTGAATTTTCATCAAGCACCCTCACAAGCCCTTCGCTTGTTTATATTCCATCGTTTGACTCCGTCTCTCGGTTTATTTTTTCGTCAAATGTATTCCGCGATGAAAAGAAAACTTTTTTTTTTTTTTTTCGACTTTCAATACGATTCTCAGCAAATCCGACAAACGCTAGTGCAATCGTCCTTGAAATTTTGTTCTCTCCGCGTAGAGAAGAAAATATAAACATGGCGCGCTTTGGCGAGGCAAACTCTCGTTGTTATTCCTTTTGCAAAACAAGTACTCGACTCAATTGCTTTACGAGTACGGAGTCGATGGCATCGAGCCGCTCGAACGAAAAGCTTACGTCTCTCGTTAATATAAATAAAAATTGGTCATACGAGTTTTTTTGCGAGAAAGCCTCAATATTTTTCCGTTTGGCACAAGGCGCGTGTCAGCGCCCGCGCACTCCATACTCTTATCGAACGCTAATCTACATTCGTTAATTGTTTGCACAGATATTGACGGACCGAGTGCATTGAGCTCGTTCGAGCTATTGCATTTTTCTTCTTTATTCGTTTTTCCGTTTTATCGACTTTTCCAAATCTTTCATTTTTTTAAAAATATTTCCTCGAAAATAGAGAAAGTCGTAAATTGTTTTTTTTTTTTTTCATATTAAATTGAAAATAATTCATTTCACTCAATTAATCAAAATGGAGTTTTTTTTTTCGGATAATCGGAGGCAGACACGTCTGCGTTGAAATTTTGATGACGTAACTCGTAAAATTTCACATTGAAACGTCACACATTTTTTCGTATTTCGAAAAAAATATTTTTCTTTTTCTTTATTTTGTTAAAAATTAGAGTAGAACGTAAAAAAATTTTCTTGCGTGTCGTCGAATTGAAATTGCGCCGAAACTCGACGTGAAAAATGGGAAAATATTCGAGGTACACTTATTTTGTTAAACAGAGCAAAAATGCTCGATGCAGTAACTTCTCGGGAGCATCCACCCAATGAATTATTGTGCAAGAATCGAGACGTGTTTCGTGTATACATTTTAATACACAACTCGTATCGCATGTACTCATCGACACATGAAAAAAATAAAAAGAGAGAGAGAGAGAGAGAGAGAGAGAGAGAGAGAGAGAGAGAGAGAGAAAAGAATGCGTCACCGAGAGACGCTCGCGATGCAGAAATGCATGTGCGCAGCTCTCTTTAACAGGAGTTGATTGAACCGTCCCTCGAGCTCCCTCTCGTCGTTCAAGGTCTCTCGTCGCCCTCTCCCCTCTCGTCTCTTTGGCATCCTCGGACCATTTTTTTTCAACTTGTTTGTTACTTTTTCTTCTTTTTTTCGTTCTTCCTTCATTTTCGTCGATTACACGTGATACAATATGATTTTTGCAATGTACTGGCTCGCGTATCTCTGAAGCGACGACTCTGAAGTTTGCAACGTTGACATTCAACGAAAAATATTTCATCTATTAATTTTTAAATGGATTTTAAAATTTGTGGCAATTTTTCGTGTCGATTGTGTTTTTGGGCGAGGCGAGGGAGGATCGTTTGATCGTCCGGACCAAATATTGAATAATAATTACGAGTCCGGCTGAAGAAAAACAGAATTTCGTTGCATTCCAACGATGCAAACTTCAGCATCATTATCTTTACCGGGTGTGGCCGATTTGAAAAAAGGTCGAGAGCTCAGTACTCTGGAGATTTCGAAATTTTATGAATAGACGAAAACCTTTTGAGACAGTTTTTTAATTAATTGAGCTCGACATTAAATTAATTATCGACTTGGTTTCGGTCAATGAGCTTTGAGGCAGAACTTATTGTTTATAAACCATTTTTGTACATTCATCAGCCAAGATTGCGTCGCAACCTGCAATTTTTATTCTGTTATTTTTTGTTTTGTTTTTTTTTTTATCGAATGGGCAATTTGTTTACAATTTTGATACGAAACTCCATACTAAAAAACGTAAGAGCGACTGCGTAAGTAAAATCATATTCAACGACGGACTTTGACGATTTTTCTGGTAAATGCAGGTCCGAAGGGTCAAGTGGAATTGTCTCTCTCGTGTACGAAGCTGAAAAACGAATGAATTCATAAATCACAATTTTCGCACCATTTAGCCATTCGATTTAATCGTCTTTCTACTAATTTTCCGAATTAACGATCCCAGTCATTATTACGAGTACCGAATAACTCACGTACACACAACACACGCGCACACAGCCGCACACGTATACACACGCATTATTTATATATATATACACGTACGGAGCCCATGATTATGGTTCATTGCGACGATAATAATAGTCACGAAGGCGAGCATGACGATCCTCTCTCGCGACTCGATTAACGAGCTACACTCTATCGTACTTGCGCGTCTGTATGTGTCGCGCTCGCTGGCCTCTCTCGTACGTGCACGAGACTTTTCGAGTTAAAATAACCCGCCACATCGCGCTCTTGACATTCTTAATTATCCTTTCTCTTTCGGGTGTCGCTAATCGCGATGAACAGCTGTGGAATTTACCATTTTTTTTTTCGAATTTCATTAGAAGTGGAAAAATACTTTGTTCTCCTAATTACGAAAATGAGGAAATTTAATCGAACGAGTTTATTAAGCCCGTGGAAAACTGCCAAGCTTTTTTTTTCGTTCTCCAAGTCGCACTGTGTTCGTATTTTTTTTTTTGGAGTTTTTATAATGTTGAGAAAATGTTTTATGAAACGCGACGCTTCGACGAGGGAAATGAATCAATTTTAAAAATCAAACATTTGTCAATTCTGACAGGAATGTCCTGTGGGCGGCTTTGCTGCTCGGCTCTTCATTTTGTACGATACTCTTATGACCTACAGCAAGCATTTTTCACATATCTCTAGACTTCTCGGCCAGCTAATAAAGGAATAATATCTGCAATCAGTGCCCGAGCTATAAATCAACTCGTTGTTGCACATAAAACGTTGTACATAAAGTGTGTGATGTTATACGAATATATGTCGCTTGCCCGAGTGCATTTTCATTTGTCTGTCGACACACACTTTTATATTTGTCCATATTTATCTCGACTGCGAGAGAGAGAGAGAGAGAGCGAGAGAGAGAGAGAGAGAGAGAGAGAGAGAGAGAGAGAAAAGAGACAAAACAGGAAAGCGAGAGGAGGAGCGAGAGAGAGAGAAAAAAAAAGAGCTGCTCGCATATCTTATTTTCATTTGGCAAACTGTGGCAACGAATCGCAAGCTGCACACATTAAAACGACCTTCAAAAATAATTCATAATCGCTAATGCTGGCGAATCTCATTCCAAAATGAGATCCACCTTTGTTTGGTATATACGACGATAAATCGGGAGACGATTTTTTTATTGTTACCGCACATTGTTGAGTTTTAAGAAAATGTTTTTTTTTGCTTGTTTATTTTCGTATTGTTTGGTTTGAGAACTCGACGATTTTTCAGTTATAACGAAAGCCATTCGGCTGCAGGATTTTTTTTGTCGTTATATTTATCATTTTTTTCGATTGACATTGCAGCAAGAGGTTTGATCGATTAATTAGTTATTATAATATTCTACATATTTGGACATTTTTATCGCCATTTCTTGCTCAAATATTTTTTTAATTTATTTTTTGTGAAAATACGAAAGAGTCGTCGAACCGAATTATCGCGAGTTTGTTGACGTGAATAAGAATTTAAAAAATTAACCAAGTTTCGCAATTTGGTGCAACAATCGCCTCTTAAAAAATCGCTTTTGTAATATCTCCGACGAGTTTAATCCCAGGAAATGGCGAGTTATCGTCATTGCTCGAAAACGTTGATCTTTGAAGTCTGCTCCGTTGAATTTCAAGTGTGAATAACCGAGCATCGATAATTAAAAGGTAAACACAAGAAAATACCGTAACAATCTTTACTCAACCATCCGTACCGATACAGTACTCCACGCACTATATGTGCGGCAATTTTTTCGTTTCTTTCGAATACATTTTTTTCATCGCGATCAAGAATTATTTTGATATTTTTATTTCGAAAAAATCGATACATTACGAATTTTTCGGAAATGTTGAAAAAAAATGTCCCAATTTTTCGTAAGCGTGAGACTTTTCGAAATATTTACGGAAGATGTTGATTTTCAAAGGAATTTCTTGTGATTCCGACGATTTATTTATATTTGAAGAAAATTATTTTTCGCGGATTTTGTTAATTGACAAAGCGATAAAGATAAAAATACATATTTCGCGTGCGCCGCCCGCGATTTATCTATATACGAAGAGTCCCACCGATGACCTTGATTTACGGAAGAACGAAGGGGACCGCTTACGCGCTCGAGTTTCAATCGCATGAAAAAAAATGCGCACTCAACTTTACGCAGTTGACCTTGTAGTTGGAGGAGGGCCACGACACAGGCGGAGCGTTGTCCCCACCTTGGGCGCGCGTGCACGCCGATCGATATATGTGCGACACGCGCTTCGAGCCTATAACGTTTTTTAAACCTCATTTTCATTTACACAAAAAATCTGGCTGACGGATCGAATCCCTTAACGTCTTCCAGCCAAAAAAACGAATAAAGCCAGAAAAATCAAAAGAAAAACAATGAATTTTGCATTTTCAAATTTAGCCCGTCGCACACATCGAAATCGCCCTTGAAAAAAAAACAAACAAACAAACAAAAATACTCGAAATCGGATCTATTCGAAAGTAATAGAAAAAAAAAAAGGAAAACGTTAAACGGAAAATGAATACGCCGAGCCATATAAATATTTCGGGCTCGCGATATCTACGTCCCAAACACACGTGTCTCGAATAATGTCACGAGACATTTGTGCGAGCCTTTTCAACCGAGGAACCACACCCGCGCACTCTCCCTATCTTGTTTTTTTTTCTTCTGTCTCTCGATCTCTTTCTCGCTCCCTCTTCTATAAATATGGCGCTCCGTCTCCTTCTCTATATATTTATTTTCTTCCGCTCGTACGTATATATGAGTTTCGCTGCCTCCATCTTCCTCCTCCATGCTTCTGTTTCCCGCTTGTTTCTGCGTCTCGAAGCAGAAGCCTCCGAATCACAAACACTTATATCTCGATCGTTTCTTCTTTTTTTTTGTTGCTTTTTTTATTCTTTATTTTCGTCCCCTGTGTCTCACTTTACGTCCGCGTTAGCAATGCTCTTCTAAGCATGCCGATTATGTGGGCTCATGAAACAACTGCTGTCATTGAGCCTCGTGGCACCCGCGTACATTTATTTATATCTTTACAGACTATTTTATTTATATACACATTGGGATATTTATTCATTGTGGGTAAAGTCATCGCCAAGTAGGCCATCGAGCTCTTCTCTGCATCCTTATAGTGTTCTGGACTCTCTGTTCTCTCTCTTTCTCGAAACTCTCGCTCTCTTTCTCCCTCTTACGACCTTTGATAACTCGTCGATATCTGGATGAGTGCAAAATTTGAACAATCGGCTTGCGTCGCCATAAGATTTAATAAAAATTATTTTCTCCTCATTTTTTTAACCTGCTTTCTCGTACTTATGGTTGGCTCAGTCTGCAACTTTTGAAAAATTGTGAAACTTGTTGAAATTCGGGTTTTAGTCCATTTTTGCAATTCATTCGTTTCGATTTTTTCTATTGATTGGTTTTGGTCAATTGTGTAGTCACATGTACCCAGATGATGATGATGATGATGTTTTAATGCCTTTTTTCGTTTTGGTCGAAAAATAATGTGGAAAAATGGAATCGCAAGCAACTTTCTCGAGTTTCTCGGATCCCCTTCACACGTGTCGTGCACAGAGTCACGTTCTTCGTTGGGGGATCCATGCTCTTTCACCCCAATCGCGTTTCCTACAGTCTCTCCTTTTTCGGGTGTTTTTGCCACGAGCTCATCTCTCTCTCTCTCGAAAAATGCGCATGACGCATGCGCCGTTGTATTATTCTCTTTCGTGCACACGTATACATACATACGTACGCGTTGTACTTGCTGCTGCTGCTGCTGCTGGGGAGAGACCCGCATCGAGAGAGAAAGAGCAACGTCACGCGGTTGGCGCGAGCTTCCTGCTGCTGCGGGGAGGGCGAACCGAGCCTCCACTGTCGAGAGAGGGGTCAGTAGGTCACTCTCGCTCACGAGGAAACCGCCGCCGCCGCCGCCGCCACTGCCGCTGCCGCGCGTTTACCAAGCACNGCATGCGCCGTTGCATTATTCTCTTTCGTGCACACGTATATATACATACGTACGCGTTGTACTTGCTGCTGCTGCTGGGGAGAGACCCGTATCGAGAGAGAAAGAGCAACGTCACGCGGTTGGCGCGAGCTTCCTGCTGCTGCGGGGAGGGCGAACCGAGCCTCCACTGTCGAGAGAGGGGTCAGTAGGTCACTCTCGCTCACGAGGAAACCGCCGCCGCCGCCGCCGCCACTGCCGCTGCCGCGCGTTTACCAAGCACACACGATGACGACTACGTGGCGAGAACGAAGAAGGGCAGCACCCAGAGAAGGGGGTTCCGGTCTCGTTGGCTTCGTTGACAAGCGATTCCACTTGGCGAACAGGTGGCGCCGTTCTCCCACACCAGCAGGGGACTAGCCGATGTTTCTAGCTATTATTGCTCACGCTGGTTCAATGCACCGGCATGCAAACCTCCCCCATCATAGACGAGAGAACAATCGGTTCCCCCTTCTCCTCAGCTCTCTCGCTTTATATTTATTCTCTCGCATCCACTCCAATAATTCATTGATTAATTATAAGCAAACAGTCCATGAATTAATTTCAACATCAGTTTGTCATTTCGCAGGAAATAATTTTAAAGTTTCAGCATTTTTTGCATTTTCATTTTTACTCGTCAAAATTCTCCAATTTTCTTTACATTTACATTTTTATCATTATTTCTCATCCAATCTTTACGACATTGATGCCGTTTTAAGGATTTTCTTCAGACATTTATATTTTCCGATGCATTGAAAAAAAAAAAACACCATAAGAATGAATGGAAAAAAAACAAATGTTTATCGGTTTCTGGAATATTGAGATATAGGCAAAGTAAGACTCTGAAGTTTGCAACGTTGATATCCAACGAAAAATATTTTATCTATTTATTATTTATTGAATTTTGAAAATTTTCGCGATTTTTCGTGTCGATCGAGTTTTTGGGGGGCAAGGGAGGATTTTTTTTATTCTCCGGACCAAATATTGAACATTAATAACGAGTTCTACTGAAAAAAAAAGAATTTCGTTGCATTCCAACGATGCAAACTTCAGCATCATGGCAAAGTCGAGGAACGAATTTGGTCATCGATCGTTAAGGTCACGGAGGAAAAAAAATGAATTTTTAGGTTTTCACATGAAAAATACGAAAACAAAGAAATAAATCAGGTAACGTGATACCCTATATTTATATATACTAGTATATATATATATTTCGTAGCGTGCCTGGGTCGCACTCTCGTAATCGTTTTACGAGAAACCCAGCACAGACAGAAGTGGGTCATCGTCGAACGAGCCCGGCGCGCTTGCGTTCAATGAACGAATATTTGCGAGACTATACGGGACGACATATATATATATATTTACAGGCACACTAAATATATACTCAAACGTGTTGAGTGACACTCCTTTCCTTTTCTCGCAACGTTCTCCTCAACCGCAATTTCACAGCTGATACAAAAATTTCGTATCGTTGTTTCGCCTTTTTTAAAAACCTGCTCTATTCTTAATATATAGCTGACGAAAGAGATAGCGATCGTTTGGAAATGGAACTCTATCGTGCTCGTATTAGCCACTCGACGAATCGATCGTAGACAATGATATCGAAGTTTGCATCGTGTTGCAATGCAACGAAAAATCTATTTTTTATTCATTATTTTGATAATTAAGTGACTCGTTGCAATTTTTGTAGTAAGTTTACTTTTCGAATGGCGAAAAAGACTTTCTCGTTATTGTCGACAAACGCTGTATGAAAATTTGGTGCGATGCTATTAAAAATAATGACTTTTCGTTGCATTTCATCGATGCAAACTTCAACATCATCGTAGACAAACAAACCCAAACAATTTTGACAGAACAGAAATCGTGTTTTGTGTTTTTTTTTTCTTGTCTTTTTATTTTTTTGAGCTTTGGATTATTTATGCTCGTGGCTATTTTCGGGATGGTCGAAGGGCCGAGTTCAAAGGACGAAAGAGCATTCATCAAAGTTTCACGAAGTTGTAATTGATTTCGAAGAAACTGTGGTGTAGATTTTCTCTCGGCCTCGTTTAATTTCCTCAAGCTGCGAATTGATTTTCTTGTCTCGTTGCGAATCCACGATTTTATGGAATATCGTCCTCGTTTTGCGCGGGTCGATGGCTCTTTGGTCCTATCGATGTGTATGTTTATTATATAATATTCACTTTGTGTATATATAGACGTGTGTCGCGACCGTGGTCTTGGCCACAATATCACGCTCACTGGGTCAGAATGAACTCAGCCGAGGGCAACGTGTCCTATAGCGCTGTAAGCTCTGCGTGGCTAACCAGCTGACCACCAAATGCCGTTCATGGGTACGCTCCTCCGATGTACCGGAAGCTGCGCAATCACTACCGCATGAGAAACAAACATTGAATTGTTTTTCTTATTATTCTCATTCTCATTCACTTGATTTTTCGGATGCAAGTGTTTTCGTNAAAAAAAAAAAGTAAAACACGAATTTTTCTCAACTATTTATAGATCGTTCGTTCAAGTTTTTCTCGAATTCGTCGCACATCGTTATATGAAAGTGTGGAACAAATATTTTCTCGTTTCTATCCACAAATTATTTGATTTTTAATAAAAATTTGGAAATTCGTTTTAATTCGCAAAAAATTTATTTGCATCATTGCCAAGCTACGAAAATGATGAACGGAAGGAAAAATACAAAATGGAGAATAGGTTTGCCGAGCAGCCACACACCGACCACGCACCCATCGCTCGCGTCTTGATTATTTATTCAAAAGTTGCTTCATTGCATCTGGAATTTATTTAAAAATTTTCCATCAAGGCTCGCGCTGAAAATAATCGTTTTATTTATTTTTGATGGATGCGAAGTATTCCAATGGATATAAAGGTCGAAGACAAAAGACCGAAACGCGGTGAGCACGTCGCGCGCTGACGGGCAAGGCCAGGGTTGACTGGTAATTTTCTTGCGCAACCATAGGCTCGTTGTTAATGTGCCTCCGCAGTCGTTGCTGCTAGCCTTCCCGCGTTACTCTGTCCATATATCGCTGTATCTATACTTTCTACGTATTGTCAACGTTCTAATGTATATTATTATTGTTATACGAAATACTGAAGATATAGCGAACGCCTACACGAGGTTTTTCTTCCTCGTTCTCTCTCCTTGTCTCTTTTTCTATTTTTCCTCGAAATTCCATTAATTTTTAACGAAAAAATAAAGAAAACGAAAAAAAAACGTTCAATGGCTCGTCGTCGTTTCTATCTGGTTTCACTTTTCACTCGCCAAGGAGAAAATAATATCAGAAAAATTCATTCAAGTTTGGAAACACTGTCAAGTGACTTTGGAAGATTTGGTGGCAATCGCCTGACATTGTGAAATATTTGTCTTCTTTTTTCTCTCGCGAGATTCGATCGCTTCCTCGATAATCACGATATTGGGTCTTTATTTTTGTTAATCGGCTATTTAAACGCGATTATAATGAAAAACTATTTTTACTCGCTTGCGATGCTCGACTGTATTTTTCTGATACTGCGCGGCTATAAATAGGAAAAAAAATAGGAGGTGGAATTGGGAAAATATTTCATGAAAGCTTACTCAACTAGACAGCTCGGCGCGAGACATTTATTCCCTGTCACTTGCGACGTTTTTTTAATTATTAACGCAACGTCTACCGGTTGACGTAACAAAACTCATTTTCGAAATACATTTCAACAGCGACGCTGCGATATTATTTCGTTGAGACTAACTCTTGTCTTTTTCTTTTTTTATTGCCAATTCGTTGGGGGCTTATTATTTTTGTTGCTGTGTTATTTTTTTTTATGGGAAATTGGGTTGATAATCGTTCGTAGGGACGCTTTTGTGGATCCGATGAAATTAGATATTCGCGCAATTGACACTCGCGGAGATTTCAACGCTACAAATCTGCGTAAGGCATGACCCGTATCGCCCCAATTCTTTTCAAAGACATTGACGTCTCCATAGATTCCCAAATCGTTAACTTTCGACATGAAAACCGTTTGAGAAAATGAAAAATGTGGAAAAAGTCGCGGATATTTATATTTGCGTCGATCGAGGTCATACCCGCGCAGAAAAAAGTAGTCTCGGCGAGACGTCTCGGCGAGATCTCGCCGAGATATCTCNCGATATCGTATCGGCGATAAGGTCAGATTTGAAATACGAAGGTCTCGTATAAATCGTGCAGTCATATATATAAATATATACAACAAAGTGAAGAAATCTCGAGCGAAACTTTACGTTCGTTGCTCGAGATGGTTTTTTTATAAAATCGAAACTGCACCAAAAACATGCAGCAAAGTTGATTAATCCTCGTTGTTGTGTTGTTCACTTCCGGTTGTCGATCGCGAAGCTCGGAGAGTCTCTCGAAAAGATGGAAAATTCACGAAGGGGTTCTCGTACGATGGCGTGCTTGGAGAATTGCTCGCGATTCAAGTCGCCAAGCAAATAACACACAACGCAATCTCGGACATTCTCGCGAACGAGTTATACTTTGCCCTCCATTTTCTCAACGCGCTTTCAGAGGCTGAACGTGAAGAGCGAGCGAGCGAGCGAGAGAGAGAGAACGAGAGGAAAAGAAGGATGAAGAAGGGAGGGGGGCAAAGGGGGAAGGAGGTAAAAAGAGCGGAATCATGAGGTAGGCAAGACGAAGGAGAACGCGATGAGATTTTATGGGCAAACGGAGCGAGGCGAGCGCACGAGCGAGAGAAAAAGAATGAGAGGAGGCCATTTTATGTGGTGAACACGACTCGGTGGGGCATTTTGCACTCGTCGCATCAAGAAGGGGGATCCTAAGGGGACAGGGAGGGGGAGGAAAGGAGGGTTTATATGCAAGCCAGAGTCAAGGCCGCTCACTGATCCGACGAGTACCAGCAAGAGCTACTAACCAACACGGAAACCCTCGGCTGTCCTCCAATCTCTTTCTCTCCTCCGCCCGCTCCTTCGTCTTCTTCTTCTTCTTCTTCTTTTACTTTTATCCTTATTTCGTTCCTGCTCCTCCTGCACCACCATCACGCCATCCTAATGCAACTCCGCTTCCCATGCATACAGCCACCTTTCTGCGTATTTTTAAACATACGTTCGCTAATCAGCTCGAAAAATGCTCAGCATCTCGACCACTCTAATCGACGAGGTATTTCGACCCTGAAACTTCCTCATTTGGTCCACAACGCTGCCAACTCGTTTTCAATGTCACATAAAAACATCGCTGCTTTTTTTTTCTTCTAAACTTCCTGATTTTTTCAACGTCCCCTTGGAATTTCATTTTTTTTTACTCTTTCGTGAAAAATTATGAAATTTAAGATTTGGCGAAATTTCATCGACGCATCGAGTCCATGACGTCACTCTTGCATTTTACTGCAAACGTGCGCTCGTTTGCTCATGCAAAACCGGGGAAAAAAATGATAATAATAACGACACTGTCCTCGCCATAATTTTGCGCGGATCCCTGAGGGGGGTCGACCATAACTGTACCTCCTGGATTATTGGCCCAGCGAAAGGGGTTCCTCAACTTATTCCTTCCCAAGGAACCAAAGCATCGACCTTTTTTTCATTTTTTTTTTTGCATTTATTTTCTTCAAAGAAATTTTTTATTTTTTTGTTCGTAGCTCATGCTGTGAATATAATATTGTAAATCGAATGATATCGAAGTTTGCGTCGTTGCAATGCAACGAAAAATCTATTTTTTATTTATTATTTTGTAAATTAATTGACTCGCTGCAATTTTTCTAGGAAATTTACTTTTCCAATGGGAAAAAAGACTTTCTCGTTATTGTCGACAAACACTGTATGGAAATTTGGTGCGATGCTATTAAAAATAATGACTTTTCGTTGCATTTCATCGATGCAAACTTCAACATCATTAAATCGAGCCAACTTACCGGCGGAGTCTGCAGCAGTCTCTGTTTCTCCTGCAAGAGAGTACCGGAGATTTATATATTGACCGGATAGAAAACATTCGCCCCGATGAAACACTGAAACACTGACCAAGCGAGAATGCCTGAACGTTGCCTGGTCACTCGGTGATCCGAGCTATAGACATACACGACGCTATCGCCCATGTCGTAGAATAACAATTTAGCTCGTAGCCCCCTTTCGCTTCGATCCGTTCTATACGAACGTCATATCCTTACCAACCACTTGATCACAATTTTGAGGATCGACTTTCGTACAATTTCTCGCATGCCTCCCAAATTTTATTCTCTAAATACCGTTTTTTTTTGCTTTTATTAAATTTTGTTCATCTCTCATTTCGCACATACGAGGCTGGAGCTAACGCCATGCAAACTTTGCACTCTTAGGTCACGAAAATTGAACTAAACTTTTTTTTCTACTCAAGAGCTTCGAGCTGCGAGAAAATTTGAAAAAATTTCGAAGGAAAAGGTTTTGACGATGTAGGAAAAAAAAATTTGCGATGCGCCAAGAATTTAATGATATTTCGTAAAAATTTTCATACATTTCCAAGTTTCTGTCAAATATTTTCGAGTCTTTCATTATTCTCATTGAGTCTGAAGCGTACGGGCACGCTTTTTTTTCTGACTTTGCTGTTTTTTGTCCATTTGCGTGTTTCCATATTTTTTTACGTATTTTTGTTGAGTAACACGGGGAACACGTGTTTTGGAAATGTCACGTGGCTCATCCATGCGCTTCGTGTGTGTCTGTGAGGTTTTGTCTTTTTAGCCCACGTCGTTGTCCGTCTTCGTGTATCAATGCAGGTTCTACGTATACGAAGGAAAAAATGTGCGTGCATCTGTCGACGTATGTGGGCGTTTGTACGTATATGGATGTGCGTGCGTTGGTACAATAACGAGAAAAGAAAAATGGGCACACCACGTGTCGTACGGATAATGACGGAGGCCCGGTTACTTTCACCAAAGTTATTCGGCTCTCCCGAAAGTCATTCCGAACACTCCCCGTTGTGCGTTGCATACTCCGAGGCACGTACAGGCATATATACATTATGAGGGTCTGCCTCAATGCCCACTGGCTCGGAGCAATAAGAACATTCTTCATTTCGAATCTTCCGGCTGTGTTGCAACGATCGTTTTGTTTTTTGTTTTTTTTTATTCACATTATTTTTTCATCTATGCAACGACGACCTTTTGTAAACGCCATTTTGATTATTCTCGCGGTGATTGCGTACTCCGAGACATTTGTTGCGCGATTTTTTTGCGTAATTTCTCGTTTGAATTTCGCCGGAAAAACGCTCGGAAAGTTTTGTTTTTTTTTTTAAGAAATTTTCATTCGTTTTGTTATGGTGACAAATTATCAATAGGTCAGCGGAATTTTTACGATTCGGGCTACGCGAGTATTGGGATTATAAATGTTGGATATACGCGTAGATCAAGTTTCCAATATGGTGACTCGACTCGTCAGATATGCACCTAGATATACTTTGGAACCGGTTGTCGTAGATCCGTAGTGCTTTCTCCATGTTTTCCTCTCTCTCTCTCTCTCTCTGAGTCTCTATCTAAGTCTATTCCTCGTCCTAGATATTAGGTTGGTCAACATCAAGGTCATACGTTATCACAGATACGAGAGAGACACCGGTCGCGATCGGAGAGGAAAGATTTTTCTCCATAGAGGTTCGATCGCGATTCTGTGGGAAAAATGAGGACAAAATGGACGATCGTCGTTCGAGGAATCTCGTTTTACATTATTTCCTCGTTTTTGTCGTTGTTTTTGTCTTTTTATAATCAACGCGCATTTGTAATTTCAAGATGCACGAACGCATTATTTGCGTAGGCGCAGGGACGTTTCGCGCCTCTCGTGGTATTCTCCACGATCCATAAATCTCGTAACCTGTTACAGCTGTGGCGATATAACTTGCAACTTGTCTCGGAGACGCCTACGAGCAGGCTCTCCTCCTTGCCCTGCTCACAAAGCAACCGGGAGAACTATATGGTTCTCAATTCCTCGCGCGATCGCTCTCTCTCTCTCTCTCTCTTCTCTGTTGCCTCTTTCGCCCATTTTGAATCGAACGTGTCTAAACGCCTTCTCTCGCATCTCCCCTCTGCCTTATTCCTCCTCCTCCTCCTCCTCGATTTTATTCTCATCCTCCTCCCTTTCCCCCCCTCTCTCTCTCTCTCTCCTTGGTCTTGTTCACCCCGTTGCGTTACATGATCGTGAATATTAATCTCCACGAGAGCATGTTAATAATAGCAATTGCACGAGACTAGCACGAGTTCCTGTGAAGTGGAGAATTGCACACACGCGTATACGTGCACTTCGAGCACTCGTCGCACCGTCGTGAGATCTCTCTCGTGGCCCTGACTTACACGTACACACACTTACTCCTCTCTCTATCTCTCTCTCTCTCTCTCTCCCTCTCTCTCTCTCTCTCTCTCTCTCGCTGTACACACATGTGTGCAACTTAGACCAAGATACAATGGCGTCCTTGAACATTAGCAGCCCCTTTGGAACGACCGGTTGCATATGTATATAATGTTACATCTAAAACCTGAATGCAGGATCCCATGAAAAAGCTAATTGTCGTGCTTCGATGTCATTGACCTCATCTCAGGCTATACTTTGCCTCTTTTATTACCACTTCCTAAATCACATGGTTCCATAAGTTTCTCGTGTAAATACTCCAATTCTGTTTCATCCCTATATTCGCATCAATTCATTTTTATTGTTGTTTGCTTTCACGTCTCCAACAATTTCGAACTGTGACACGATCTATGGAGTTTTTTTTTTAGTTTCGAAACATTATCGTGGAAAATGTGTGCCATGATCGACCGGGATGAAGGGATCTTAAGGATCGATACTACTCCGAACCTACTCGAAGAGCTCCATCGTGTTTTCGCAGTCGAATCCCTCAAGCAACGTAAAAATTCCAATTTCTTAATCAGTCTTACGGTTTTGTTTTTTTTTCTTTTCTCTTAATCCCCTGTGGACCGAACAACCTCACGATCGATTCTGTCATTCTGGAACGCCATGTCCAGACGAGAAACTTGGAAAATGATTCGTAACGTCAGATTCATCGATCGACTCCAAGTCAATTTTTTTCATTCACTTTTACGTTTTCATCATTTTTTTTTTTTTTTCTTTTAACAATTTTGACGACTCTCGATCGCCATGTGCTTGGAATCAGGAAGATCAAACGCTAAATTCATCGAATTCAACCAATTAGATTTCAGAGTATGCCTCGGAAGTCGCGATGCTGCGGAGTGAATGTTGGCAATGTATTTTCTTAGCTAACTCGTGCGAATCTATAATTTGACGAGTGTGAACGGTGTTTGGGTTTCCTTTAGCAACCTTATAGATCAATGTCGTATAAAGTTACTCGATATCCTGAATATTCTCTAGAACCTGCTCGTGTTTCACAAGTTCAGTGAAACATATCGGACGGATCTGTTGTCTCCAGTGACCCAGAAACCGATCAGGTCGAATATCAAAACTTTATACCGACTTTGGTAACCAAGTTTGCTCATTATCGATCGCCGCTACCGGTCGCATCCGAATATTGCGATCCTAACGCTTTGATGCGTTTGTTCCAAATAATGAGGCTGTTCAGCTCTTTTACCGAGTTTCTCATTAACCGGCACAACTTTTTCCGGCAAATTGTCGAAGATTGAAAAAAAAAACACATTAGAACGTCGAATGTTGTAAAAATTCGAAAATTTGTTCGTTTCGTAAGGATTATTGAATTTTGGGAAAAATCTCGTGGTATTTTGTTTACTATCTCGAGACTCAGGTTTGAGAAACACTGCACGAGAAAATTTGAAGTGCAAGAAATCCTCAACGTCCCTATACTATACACTCGCGGAGAAGCTCTTGTGGCTGACTTACACGAGCGTGTTGGTTAAAATATACCTGTAAGAGGGAATATACTTTATAGCAGCTCATACTACAACGCACACCTTTACTTAGCCACGAAGCTCTATCCAGCGAGCAACTCTCGAGAGCGCCGGACCGTCGCTCTCGTACTTTCACCGACCGTGACTTCTACACGTTCCACTCGACGGAGTTTCCACACAGCAGTGAGAGAAAAAGACTAAATAAAAATAATATATATATATAGTGAAGAAAAAGTAAGCGCGTATACATATATGTATGAGCTAAGTATATATAAAGATAAAACAGGTAATGAAGACACGTGACCATGTTGCCACGTAGGTTACTGGAACCCTGAGATGCTATTTGCTGCCCGCAAAATAACCACCGAGCAATAATATCCTAATGGCCGGAAATCTCGTGGAGAACTCTTCTCCTACTTTGTCCCTCCTTGCCCCGAGTTCCCTCGTCTATCCAACTCACGTCATCGCTATTATAAAATATCAAAAAAACAAAAAAAAAACCTCGAGACACGAGAAATGTGTCGAATTATTGAAAAATCATAAATTTGATGAAAATTTTCTTTCTGTGTTGTCGTTTTTTTGGAATTTTGACTATTTCGTTTGGTGCGAAGTTGCAAAAATACTGCCAGCCTCTTTATCGAGCTTTCTTGGTGGGAAGCTTGAATCGCTCGGAATGGAAATTTAATTGAAAGATTCTCCGATCGCTGGGCATTTGACTGATTTCGGATTTTTTCTTGGCCAAAAATTGTGTCAATGATAATAATAATTTTAGTATAAACTGGTTGATGGGAAAAATTTCCTGGAATAGATGATTCGGAGGTGGAAGTTATTGAGGAAACGAGTTTTTTAGTGTGTCATAAGTTTTTGAGCGTTCCCGGAGGAGGTTTACTTGAGATTTTCGACTGAATTATTCTCGAGGAATTTTATATTTGCCAGAGACGAGAAAAAAGCCTCCGGACCGTGGGTTTCTTAATTACGTAAGGCCCTTGCCCCAAATATCAACTATCTGTTTGAATGTTTTGTTCACAAGCGGTTCCTCGCTTGTATTTACATGTCACACTCCGTCGTATATCCACCTTTCACTTTTCCTTAACGGCCGCGCCGGTCTAGACTCGAAATATTTACTTGGAGAGAAAAAAAAAGAAAAAAGAAAACAAAAAAAAAACAACGAAGACAAAAAAGGGTATAATTATGATGACGTACGAAGATAACTCGTTATAATTGCCACTCTTATATGGAAAAAGGGGACTTGGGAATGTCACGGACATTAAAGATTTTTTAGTCAGTTTTTTTTTTTTTTTTTTTTTTTTTTTTTNTTTTCATTCCTCACGCCATTCAATTTTTTCTCACGTTCGTTCGAACCACGAAAATCAATGAATTTTTTGCCTCACCCTAATTATTATCAATCAATTTCATTTTTTTCTCATTCGTGAAAATATTTAGAAATTGGATTTGGAAAAATTGGCTGGTATTTTGTAAATGAGAATTTTTTCAAAATCTTTGTCAAAATGCAAATGTTTTATTAATTGGTTCGGGTTTTTTGAAATGATTCCAGGGAGAGACGACCTCTCACCGCCAAGCTCGCTGAACGGATACAGCGCGGACAGTTGCGATGCGAAAAAGAAAAAAGGCCCGATGCCCAGACAACAGGAGGAACTTTGCCTCGTGTGTGGAGATCGGGCTTCCGGTTATCATTACAATGCTCTTACCTGCGAGGGATGCAAAGGCTTCTTCCGAAGGAGCATCACGAAAAATGCCGTTTATCAATGTAAATACGGCAACAATTGCGAAATCGACATGTACATGAGACGCAAGTGTCAGGAATGCCGGTTAAAAAAGTGTCTGACCGTTGGCATGAGACCCGAATGCGTCGTTCCCGAATATCAATGTGCGGTCAAGCGTAAGGAGAAGAAGGCCCAGAAGGTAGGGGTAAGGATATATCGATTTTTTCATTTTATTCACAACACAATTATCAATTATTTAATCGACACTCAAATTTTTTCTCGCCAAAAAATTAACAATTTTATTACAAAATTTATCCGATCAAAATAAACATTTTTTTGCAATATACGAAACTCTGACAATTCAGCTGACTCGTCCATTCGAACCGAAACACCAAAAAGTTGATGCAAAAATGAAGAATCAATAAATTTGAGTACTCGCCACTTTGTTCCAAATTTTATTCGTTTCGTCCCATAAATTTAGACACGACGGAACGAAATTTTCCCGAAATTTTGAGACGAATAAAAAAATGGTTTTTTTGTTTTTTGTTGAAATGTATTTTGCATTTTCTTGCAGGAGAAGGATAAACCGAATAGTACAACGATGAACGGATCCCCGGGTAGCATTAGTGGAATGGTACCCGATCAAATGGGAGTCAAGATGGAACCTGCGGAAGCCGAATGTCTATCGATGTCCGGAAGTAGCAGCGTCGGTACGACACCAGGCTCCCATAATGGCGTTAAGCCCGTTAGTCCTGAACAGGAGGAGCTCATACACAGGCTCGTTTATTATCAAAATGAATTTGAGCAACCCAGTGACGAGGACATCAAAAGGATTACCGTGAGTCCTTCGTCTTATTTTCTATTAAAAACACTATTTTTTCGGGAAATCCAAAAAGTAGAGAAAAATATAAGTTTTCTATGAAAAAGTCGAATTTTTTCATTGAATTATAATTTTTTTTTTTAATTTTCCATTAATTTGATTTTTTTTTTCGCATTATTTTGATAATTTTGGTAATTCAATGTTTCGTGATTTGTTTTTACAGAACCAACCTACCGAGGGCGAGGATCCAAGTGACATAAGGTTTAGGCATATTACCGAAATAACGATATTAACGGTACAACTGATCGTCGAATTTGCCAAGAGGTTACCAGGCTTCGATAAACTTTTGCGGGAGGATCAAATAGCTCTATTGAAGGCTTGCTCGAGCGAGGTCATGATGTTGAGGATGGCGAGGAAATACGACGTCCAAACGGACAGCATCGTATTCGCGAATAATCAGCCATACACGAGGGACAGTTACAGCCTCGCTGGTATGGGCGAAACTATCGAGGATCTTTTACACTTTTGTCGGCACATGTACAACATGAAGGTCAACAATGCTGAATACGCGCTTCTCACGGCCATCGTTATTTTCTCAGGTTCAATATTTTTCATCAAAACTAATTCGCCTTCGTTCTTTGTGAAACTTTAATTCCTTGCAAATGAGAAAACAAAAAAAAAATGGAGCTGTCGATTTTTCTCTCTTTGCGAATAAATGAGTTGGAAATTTTGATTTTAACGAGACTTTTGGGATTTTTTCGCTTTAAACGGTGATGCACTTTTTGTTTGTTTCGCTGGGGAAATATAATTGGTTAATAAAACAATAAAAAATATTATTTGTTTATGGAAACAGAGAGGCCGAATTTGCTGGAAGCGTGGAAAGTGGAGAAGATACAGGAAATTTATCTCGAGGCGTTAAAGGCGTACGTGGACAATCGACGGAAGCCTCGATCGGGTACGGTGTTCGCAAAACTCTTGTCCGTTCTGACGGAGCTGAGGACCCTCGGCAATCAGAATAGCGAAATGTGCTTCAGCCTGAAGCTCAAGAACAAAAAGCTACCTCCCTTCCTCGCCGAGATATGGGACGTGTTGCCCTAGTTTCTCAACTTGCTGTTTCGCCTCCAACGAGACAACGAGGAATAACTCTTTTTCGATGAAAACAAGAGAGACACGCGAATAATGGCGTACGAAGATAAATATTGAAAGGTCGATGTGCGTGGGCACATGGTCGTGGTTCGATGATTTATCGAATCATTGGCGCTTCGCGTTGCGCGTCGTCTCAAAACTTGTTCTACAAAATGACGTTCGCATTTTCCCCGTTTATTTAAAACGGCGCCTCGACGTTTACGTGAACGAGTAACACCGTGTGTTAAATTCACGGCTGCGACCAACAGCGTCTGCGAATCGTGCGAAGATGGAACAGATTTTCGAAAAGCTTGTAAAATCGTGACGGAAATTGGAAGAAACTGAAGCAAGAAGAGAAGCGATCAAGAGGAAGAAATAACGAGAGAGAAAGCGATAAAAGTAAATAAGGAGAAAGACGGCGCGTGTGACTTTTGTACTAGTGCACCACTATGCCACTGCCGTTTCCGTATCGCGCCGGTCATTACAATCGTGATTCTTTTTTATTCGAAACAAAAAAAAAAACAGAAAAACACACACACACACACACGTAGAGAAGCAAAGAAAACGGAACGACACAAAGTGAATATAATTGTTTAAGGGCCGCGCGAAAACAGCCTCGTCGTATATAAAAAAAAAAAACAAAAAAAAAGAGAAAACGAATAATCGTACGAGAGAGCTCCCAGAGTTTTTGCACCCACGACTCTCTACCACTGAGCAGAACAACAAGAAACCATATACGAATGTTGAAAAATAAATATAATATGCCCGAAACATTAACATTCGGAACGTACAAACAAACTGAATGAGATAAAAGTGAACGAACGAACGCGAAAGGCAGTGGCGAGGCACCCAGGCTGTGATACGTAGAGACAGTACAGAGACTATATAAGGAACTACCTGCACTTATATATTACTATATACTTAATATTTTCATATATATATCCATTCGTCTATAAAAACACTTGTAAACCTATGGATATGTATAGAAAAAATATATAAATATATATATATTACCCGGCTACCCCCAATTATCGATATATGTAAATGTAATGTAAATGTTATAGGTCATAACGTTATGAGAAGTTGGAGAGAAAGTGAAGGAGAGCGAGAGAGAGAGAGCGAGAGAGTTGAACAGAGGAATAATAATGGAAGAATGCGGGAACAAGGATGAGAAAATACACAAATGTACAGTGAGGGGCGATCCAAAGGATACTTTCCACACATACACACACACACACACACAAACACGTATATTCATCGACAAGAATTTGTGACTTGATCGGAATATTCAGACACTTGACGTTGCAACGAAAATCTCAATAATTGCATGAAATACGATGTCGAGAAAATTTGGAAATGATAAAACTCACTGAATTCATGATGGAGAATGAAAACTGTGCGAGTGAGTAATGAAAAATGGTTGCGCGAGGGAACCGTGTACAGAAATTCGAAAGGTATATCGATTAATCAATTAATCTTGATTTCCTTCGATGAAGAGAAATCACTTCTTTTTTTTTTTATTGCTTTATAATAAATTTTCGATGTTATTGTTATGGAAAATAAATGTTTATTAAATTTGAAGAAGAATTCAATTTTTCAGAGTCTTTTGTGTCATCGTCAAGCGTCCGAATTTCGAGAGTTGGAAATGTCTTTGGCTGTGAATATTGTCGTGCGTATCCTCCAACTGGCTGGGAAAGATTTTAGCCATGTTTTTTATTGTTTTGATTTTTTCTCTCTTTTTTTCTCATGAAAGAGATGGAAAAAATACACACAGACACCAAAATCTTAAACAATAAACTCGGACGGTGATCAAGAGATTTTAAAATGTCACCCCGGAGGGAGAACAAATTGGCATTTGGCGAGAAGCATGGATACTGTTGAGCAGTGATCCTCGTACGCTGAGAACCGAACGCGATTTACGGTATACATTACGATACGATAGAGTCTATTTCACACACACACACACACACACACACACACTAACATACACGTGAAAACACACACACAAACACACATAGCATAATAATATATTGCCAGCATATGTACGTTGTTTATACGAGAAACAAGATCGAGCGAGCTGTACGAATGATGAATTTTTGAATCACAAGGAAAACACGTTGTAATAAGTGGAGCGAGAAAAAATTTACGTGAAAATGAGAAAATGGTGGAGAAAACGGAATTTCCAAATACGAATAAATACTTGGGGGGTTTTTGAATCGCGAAAATCTTGCAACTAACCATTTTTCCGTTGTCGTCGTATTCTTGGGGAATTTGCACTTCCAAGTTTTTCGATCTTTCTTTCGTTACCACAATGAATCTTCGCGAGTAGAGTTTTTGGGAGAAAGACATTTTTCCATGCTGATTTGGGAAGAAATCGCAATCATATGCGGCAACGTTAACGTGACTGGAAGGAAATAAAATTTTCGGTCCGGAATTTTTATCGATTTGGGAAAACTCAAAATAGAAAAGTTGAACATTTTTTTTATTTTCTTTTAAATAAATCACATCAGTCTGTTCAAGCAAAAGGTTCAAATGTACGGAGTTATAATTTGTATACTTTCTCGGCACTGTGCGAATAAGGAACTGGAGGAAATTGTAAATTTAAGGAAAACAAAAATAACAAAAAAAAACAATCAGGAAATTGGTGAAAGTGCAAACTCCAAAGTATTGACGACGATGAAAAAATGAAGATGTAGGGAAAGCAGGAAGCGAAGGAAATGGCTGAGGAATGTCGAAATAAAAGGTAGAAATAAAAGGAAGAAAAAAAAAACGTTAATGTATAAGCGAGGCTAGAAGAAGAAAAAAAGGCGAGTAGGTCGTAGTAGTGAAAAAAAGTCAGCTAGGCTAGGTGACCGAGTCAAGTGCAAAGCCCTGTGCCTTCAGCAGCGGACATCGGCTCACCGACAAACGAATATATGAAAATTAACCGTCCGTTTTAATTTTTTAATAAACGAAAAATGCAAAAAAAAAAAAAAAAGAACGAAACTAAACAAAACAAATAACGCAAGAGAATAAGAAAGAAAATAGAAGAAAAAATAAACGAGAATAACGAGGAAACAAAAGAGAAGACGAAATCCTGGAAAATCGTAAAATATTGTAAGTCCCTTTCGAACGCGAGTTCGAGGGGGAACAGAGAAACTTTATTATTAGGAATCGGGAGGCAAAGGAACCGACGAATGTGTTATGAGAACGAAAGGAAAAAAAAATCGATGTGCTTGCGGAGAGGGAAGAAAAAAAATGCTTTACCNTGGAAAATCGTAAAATATTGTAAGTCCCTTTCGAACGCGAGTTCGAGGGGGAACAGAGAAACTTTATTATTAGGAATCGGGAGGCAAAGGAACCGACGAATGTGTTATGAGAACGAAAGGAAAAAAAATCGATGTGCTTGCGGAATAGGAAGAAAAAAAATGATTTACCATTTTTTTGTGTGGGCTGAATGAAAAACGGCGCGTTTTTATTTTCTTTCGAGTACGTAACTACGATCTCTGAAAAGTTCGTTTATTTCTCTGTTTTCGTGAATGTCCTTATTGCGGAATTTCGTTGACGACATGAAAGTGAGATTTACCACGAAAGAGCATAATATTTCTAGGAACGAGGGAAAAGTCCCGATGGAGACGAAAGAGACGAAATTGGAAGTGAAACGAACGACGTGCGAAGCGCGACAAGGCACGAAAAATAAAAATGTCGCTCGTTGAAATGCAACGGAATTATTTTGCGGGCTCCACGCACAAAATTGTCGCAAAGTTTTTGCGCGTGGTCGTGGAAAACGTAAAAAAAAACGTTTCACTACATTTTCGTGGCTCAAAATCTCGAAAAATGGTGAAAAAAAATAATAATAATAATTTCGTAGCGTTACAACGATCGCCATTTTTTATTTTCCAATCGTACGCCGTCGATGCCGAGAAAACGCGCGAATTAACCGAAGAAACTTGTGAGTAGCTACACAACACACAGACACACACGTATACACCATTTTTGCAAAGGCAAAAGATCGAGAAAGCAAAAAGAACTGACAAGATCGAGAAAAAACGAAAGAAAAAGAGCGAAGAAAATGAAAAATAACTCAAATTATTAAATCATAAAAAAAAGAGAGAGAGAGAGAGAGAGAGAGAGAGACATCAGAAACATACACTAAGATTCTCGATGTTGTAAAACTGTAAACTCTATGCTATTAACTGATTGTAAAGAAAAAAAAACGCAGTTGTTATTCCGTAGTTCTACAACGCAAGTAAAAATACGTCATAATTCGTGTAAACGTGAATAAGAAGGTAAAAAAGGGAAAAAAAACAAACATAAAATGACAGAGGACACACACACGCGCGCACACGTACACACGAAACTACAATAACGTTGAAAAACAAACGAAAAAAATACAAATTTCATTCGCTACGACGAAAAACGTGAACGCGATAAAACAATTCCAAGAAGCATTGCGAAGCTTCGAAGAACGCAGCCAACTTTCTCGGACGTCGTCTGCCATTTTAAAGGGACGCGCAGAAAACACACACAAACAAAGAGCACGTTTTTTCGTATTATTAATAACTTGCATGTCGTGTTTATCGATATAAGTGGCATGTCATTTTACATGAAAAGTTGAGATGCTATTGAAACACAAAACAGCTGCTACGGGCAAGAGCTTGAAAATTGGAATAAAGACAAAAAAAAAAGATGAGAAAAACTATCCGAAAGTCACCTTGTAGCCGATCGAGTCCACGGGGACCTCAAAGTTTCCAAGTCATGTTCGATACATAAAAATATTAAACTCTAAAAATTATATATACTAAAGTAAATAGACGTGAAAATGAAAAATAACAATAATAATGAAATAAAGAAAATTGGATGCCCTCGTTGCTTGACGAGCCGAGAGGTATTTTCATCACTTTTTTAAACCCCGTGGTGTTTATTGAGTCGGCATCAGGGCTGATTTACATTCGAGGCTCACACGCGCGCATAATACTCCGCGCGACAAGCCCCCGCGATTGAATTTCCGGAAGGGACGGGAGGGGGCTCGAAAAACAGTTATAGCTAAAGTTAAAAAAAAACAACAACAACAACAAGAAAAACTACGTAACGCCGCAAGGCAGACACTGCCACACACCGCAGAGTGGAACGCGAAAACACCACGTTGACGCTCGCGTCGAAATAGCGATTAAAAAGAGCAAACAAAAACACAATAAAACGAAAAAGACAAAAAAAAACACAGCGAGAGAGAGTAACGTACTCGACGTCTGAAAAAATGGTAAACGTTATCGAATGCGAAAGATTAGACGATAAAACTAATCGTCATATCGCTGCTCATCGATAATCATTTTCGTTACGATTTTGTGACTCTCTCGTAGAATGATGTTTCGAATATAAACGCGACGACGTACTAAACGATCACGATTTTCGCCAACACACTCGTCGCACTCCATCGCATCTCGCCTATAGGGACGATACAGTCAAGATCCGGAATCGAATGACGAATAATGCAGGAAAATATAAATTATGTGTTGATGAAAATAATAATCTCGAAGAAAAATCATGACTCCGCGACGATGCCATTTGCCTAGCTCCGAACTCGCTTATAGAGACCGCGAGGTTTGAGGTTGTGTTAACAAACAACAAAACATTTAGCATGTCGTAAATTTTAAGCACTCTTCGCTCGTATTGAAATATCGCGCTCGACCGGACTCCATTGCCCTCGTCTATTTGAATTTAACGGTTTATGAAAATAATGAGAGAAACCATCTCCGCAAGTTTCGAGTCGAGTGGATCTTGAGACTAAATTTTTTAAAAGAAATTCATCCAACCGAAATTTCGGTCTAGAAAAATTCAAGTTTATTTATTTCGCAGCACTTTGTTTTTTTTTTTTTCACCTCCATTTCGCACGAGAATGATGGCTCGAAATTTGTCAGTTGGATCTTCTTTTCTAAAATCTACGAATCCATTTAGTCTAACGCACGAAAAAGCCTCGACGCGTCTCCGCCAGACGGCGCTGGCTCGATTTCATTTTTTTTTTCGCGAAATAACATCGAGTCTCAAGATTCCACAGCGACGAAAATTTGTGTTGAAATTTGTAGGGAGTTGTTGTCACGGGAGGACGGACGGCGGGTCGCCATTTCTCGTTCGACGTCACATACTTTCGGTATCGCGGAATGAATCGTGCGCTCAGTTGTATATTTTCTGTGAACCTCGTCGCCAGATGAATTTCTCATTAGAAAACTTGTTCACGCGTTGAGTCACTTATTCGCAAAAAAGTATTACGCAATTTTTAATTGTCGCGTGGGTGCACGCACGCGCTCACTCGTTTGTTCGTATTTTACAAAGACACTAAAAAGTCAAGAGAAAAAGTGAAAACAAAAAAAAGGGATAAATAAAAATGATGAACTAACATTGCAATTCTACGATCACTGCCAAGGGCGTTACTGTTTGACGTCGGTTTCGTTGTCTTAGATGTTGTGTCGTTTTTCGGCCTCTCGCGCGCGCTCGTCACGGTTTTTCGCGCCATTTGTATATTCGGAAACGCGTGTGTGGGTGATTGTTCATGATACTGCCAAGCGTAGAGTCGAGTCTCTGTGTTTAAAAGATAAAAAAAAAATAATAAGGTGAAAAAAACAAACAAACAAACAAACAAAACTATAATACTCTCCCCTTTCCCGCGCGCGCGCGCGCGCTATTCAATGTCACAAATCGAAGCAGCAAAGAAAGAAAAACGAAGAAAACAACAGAGAAAAACATCGAGCCCCATTCTACACAACATTTAGTGAGCATTTTCTATTCGAAAACGCGAATGAATCGGACGAAAAAATCATTCACAATCGTCTCTTCAAATATGTAATCGCAATTTTAACGCGTACAAGCTAAACACACTCTCATTTGGACCCGCCCTCCACGATTTCCGCGAACGACGAGTGAAATGAAAAAAAAAAACCGAATAAAATCGACTCGTCGCGTATTACCATCTTGTTCACTCCGCGACGTACTTTCATTTTTTTTTCACACGCATATATCGATAAAATACGAAGAAATGATTTACCGACCTCTCGGACGAGTCTCGACAGTGCCCTCGCGGCCCAAAACTTTTCGGAAGACGATTTACGCTTACCTCCAACTTTCTAGGATAAATTCATGACCTTGACGATCGTAGTGACTTTGGCGGAGGAGAAAAAACACAAACAAACACACACGACACACCGATACGATTTTAAAATTGAGAAAAAAAATGGTCAATCGCACGAAACACCGAGAAAATAAAACAGAAACCCAAGACAACGCACTTGGTCTGTTAGACAACGTAACTTGCTAATTAATTTATTGAATAGAAAGGAGAAAACAAAAATTAGTCGAATTGGATGAGGGCCTGGGATGGCGAGGAACAGGCAATAAACGTGTGGCCCTTGACGAGGCAGCTCTCGATTTCAGCAATTGATTAATCGAATAAATTCTCTGTTAATATCCAGTTTCGTTTCTGGCCAACGAGAATACGAGAATCTAGGTAAACCTATGTTGTCACATAGAAAAAATATATTTAGCCGGGATTAAATTTGTCGTGGAAGTGAAAATGGTGCTTTGGAATAAATTAGACTGAATAATTGTTGTACGTTTTCGAATGAGGAATAAATTTTAATGAAGAAACAAAATGGAAAGGTTTATATCGAAAAATAGAGAATTATGCCCCGCGATGATTGGCAAAAATTTGTTTCAAGTTAATTTGAGGGAAAAACAAAAAAAAACAAAAAATAGAGTTTTATATTCGCGCTAGTTGATGCGCGTTCGCGAGGAGAAAAAAATAACACATTGTACACGTTGATTCACACACTATACGACACACCAAACGAAAAACACGTAAACACACGCGGTGAGATCGAAATTTGCGGAAATTCGAGATGAGCAAGTTTCGAGACGCGCGAGGGAGTCGCGCCCACTTTTTCCACTCGTCCAGTGTATGCGGTTTTATTTATTTTACTTTTTTTCCAACGAGGCACGAGTCTGTGGGGGAAAATATCTATTCCGAGAAAATTAAATTATCTCTCGTTAAAGGAGAAGGAAAAAAACATTCTAAGGAATAATGAAGGTGAGAAAAAAAAGAAAACAAACTGGCGAGATTTGCGTGTGTGCATGAATATTATATTCTAACGATTATTAATGAATAATATACAATAATTTTAACGATTATAAAGGTCCTTTAAACGTAAGCGTTTAATGAAGAAAATTGGAGGAAAAGCGTGAGTGAGAGACGGAAAGAGAGTATGAAACGAACATCCGGTTTTAGCGCGCGGACGTTGCGATTGTGTGTTTTTCATTTGATACGACGTGCAAACATTTTTTTTTCTAACGTTATCTGCATTGCACCAGTTCACTGCTCTCGTTATTCGGGCCTTCGATCAATTTCTATTTCTTTATTCTTTAAAAAAAACAAAAAAAAAAACAAATGATTAATTCGCTTCCCAATTGAATAACAAAACACTATGCTCGACTGACCTTTTTTACCTCCTCGAAGTTTAAGGTATAACTATCGCAGAATGGGTTGATTTAGGATTTTCTTGAAATTTAGTGTAAATATTCTTGACATTAAAACGAACAACTTTCNGTAATCGTATAGTTCCAGGATTATTACTTTTTTGTAAATATTTGCTTCATCCGATACACACGCTCAACGAGGGCAGTGGCTTGGCACGAATTTGAATCTTTGTCATTGAGAAAATTGGAGAGACGAATACTGGAAAATCCTCAAGCGGTGTCAAAACGAGCGAGCGAGACAGCGAGAGAGAGAGAGAGTGGGACGAAAGCGCGTCGATGTAACGAGCGCCCGTTTGTAAACATAATTTTAAAAAATTCTCAAATTTCCTGCCAAGCAACATCTTGCGAATGGAAGAAATAACAATGGTTGACATTTTGTAAATATGGCGGAAAAGGAGGAGAAAAACCCGTGAGAATGAAAAATCGAAGCGAGATATATATATATATAAATATACATAATGAGAATATACGAAAAGAAAAGGAAAAAAAGATAAATCTTTACACGAGCTTTACTCCACCTTGTTCTTCTTTACGATCGACTCGTTTTTCTTTGAATTCTTTTTTTTTTCATTCGGTCTACGACGATGATTTTCGGAGCAAACAATTTGTTGATTATCCGAGACTCGTTTCGACAAAGGGCCCTCGAGAGCTCACTATATATACCGGGCAATCAAATGTTTAACGCTCGCGCGCGCGCAATAATTGACGCAATCGCAATTGACCGCGAATGCGAAAAATAACAGACATGTATTATTGTTTTTGTTTTTTACTTTTATTGCTATTTGGCAAGAAATTCTAATCGATTACGAAAATAATATGCTGCTCTTTTTATAGAGAAGCACTTGTAAATAGTTGATTATTCGGTCACAATTCCAATCGGCGTTTTCGAGATTATTTGAGAGATCAAAGATGGCGATACTTAGCGTACAATCATGGCCGCCCTTAAGTGACATTTTTAACTCGAGAAGGTTGGATCGAATCATCGAAATAAAAAATAAATGAAAAATTCGACATTAAATACCATATAAGTTATGTTCAATTATTATGTATAAAAAGTAATTATATTGTTATTGTCCTATATAACAATTTATATATAATTATCGAAGAATTATATAAATTTTGTTATCTCAAGTATATTAATTTATGAATAATTATGTATACGTGTGTACATACAATAATACAACAATCTGTTTATATTTATTTGTGTGAAGCTTTTCGATGTTTTGTGTCCTACGCTCTCACGCTACGATAGAAATTATTATTTTCAAGGCTCGCGCGCGCGTTTACAAGTTTTTCTTAGTTCATTGTCTCGCCACCGGGTTCGTGCATTCAGCTCAACGAATCTCCGTTGTTTTTTTTAACTTTTTTGCTGCATTGCTGCTGCCACGACACGTTTCTTTGTTTTTCTCTGCTCGAGAGTGACGTTTCGATCAAGAGATCGATTTATGCCTTATTTCGTGTAAAATAATGTCACTACGGCGCGGCCATTTTTTTTTATTAGTTGGAACTACTGCCGTCAGGAGCACAGCCCGAACAAAATATTTTCGCTTCTTTTTTTTTTTTTTTTTTTNTTTTTTTTTTTTTTTTACCCTGATCAATGAAAATCCAATCGAGTGAATTTTAAATCGTGCAAAAAAGCTCCATTCTTCTTTTTACCGGTCATTCCCACTGTTGAAATCTTCTGGGCGAAAAGTTTTGAAAAGAAAAATAATTGTAATCGAGAGATTCATGAAAAAAGCTCGTGATGCACGCGACAGAATAAATCCTTTCCCCTTGTAAGAACCACACCAACACACACGGACGCGCATACAGGGGAAACACGCAGCAGGTGTTTCTAAAGAGAATGTTCCTATACGTTGTAATGCTATAAATAACAAACGAAAAAGATGCATAAAGAAATAAATATACGAAAAAAATAGCTTATATACAAAAGTAACGTGGATAGTCAAGCATATACATATGAATATTTTTCTTACGCGCCGGCCGTCACACCTCACGATTCTATGATTAGTATAGAACATCCCAAGTAGTGAAACAAGAAAATCCAAATAAAAAGGAAAGAAAAAATATGAAGAAACGCACGAAAATTGCGCCAAGTACACAAACGACGCACGATTGTTCACTTTTTCTCTCGTCGTAGGTATTTTTCATATGCAAATTGAAAAAGAATGGAGAAATTAATATCCGCGATGTATATACAGAGACACGCTAAAGTGTGCGACCTCTACGTGCTTCAAGGTCAGATCGTCGTGTCATCATGAAACACGAGTGATACATACTGATAGGCATATTTATAAATAAATATATTATATCAACATAAATATATAAATAAATATATACTTGCATAATATATTTTCGAACGAGGAGGGCGAGACGCTTGGGTCACTGCAAGGTCAATGGCGCCCCGTTTACCCGCATTTTTACACGGACGAACAAAACTTCAAGTTCCAAAATATAAATTAAACCTCGATTGATAGAAAACTTTTTTTTCACTCATCGTTTTCGATCAAGGAACCAAAAATGATTATAAATTACAAACAAACAAACAAAACCCTGAACCTTATGGTGATCCAGAATGGCGTCGCTTTGCTGACAAAACGCGTGATTTGACCTTGAGCCGAGAGTCGTGTAATTCGTGGCGATTTTGTGTCGTCTCATCTCTTTGGAAGCACCTCCGATCGACGGAGGCTCGAAAAAAACATCAATATTTCGACAAAACGTCTTATTCTCAGAAAGTGTTTCCCTGCGGGCCCATTTCCGCGAAATTTTCTCAATTCTCGAGAATCCGAGGGACAATGGGTCGGGAGAAAACACGAGCGATACACAGTACACACACTACACACACACGCTAGAACCCACGAAATAATAAAACAAAGGGCATGAAGCCACGGTTCTCGTTGGCTCGAAAGTTCGATTATCATTATTATTATTATTATTATTATCTTCATTATTGTAATAATTATTATTATACATAGTTGTACATTTCAAGAGAATAACGAGATTTTTCTTAGGCCGTATCGTGTGTGAAGAGAAAATCGACGATTAAGAAAACGAAGGCTCGCGATCGCGAACGAGAGAGTTGCGAGAAAAGGGCGGGGGGGTTTAGCAGAAAAAATAAATTCGCGAAATATAAACGATGTACAGGAGCAGAAAAGTGGCTCTAGATGTATTATTACGATTAATAATAGTAACTGATTATGCATGATAATGTAACGTTTTTTTTTTTTTCTTTTTTTTCGGTTTTTTAAAGAGAATTTCGTTGGATTCGTTTTATTTTTCCGTAATTTTCTTTCACTCGATACTTGACACTTGTGACTCAAAGTGGCATAGTCGAGTGCGGGAAAGACGTAAAGAGCAGAGCCAAAATGGCTCCTCCTTGTTTTAGCGAGCTGTCATTATCGAATAAAAATAAAAAAAAACACTTTTTTCAATTGTTAATTGATTAAATGAAAATAAATATGAAATAATAATTGTATTAATTAATCCTCATTGGACCGTGCAATATGTACAAATTTCGACTACATTACCTTTTTATATGGAATATTAAGTAGGCCCAACCGTCTGCGAGGAAGCGAAAGACAGAGAAAGAAATAAATAGCCCTTTAACGAGAGAGCGAGCGCGAGTTGAATGCGTTTAACTAAAATCATCAAGGTCAAAGCGAAGCCCTCTGTCTGTTGTATATTATTTTTATTTCCAACCCTTTTTTTACATAAAAACAAGCAAGATCGGCATCGACCGTGCTAATTGTATGGATGATATGTTCCAATACTAGAGTAAATCTTTCAACAAATACACAAATTGTTTTTTATTCCATTTATTCGCGATTTATCCATCCTCTGCTCCTGCCAACAGGCTTGACTCTCAACCGCCATCGTCTGTAATTCATAGCCACGGTTTTCGTTATCCCTCGGATGCGGAAATGCCCTGCACGGCAACGGGCGACCGTGTCGAGCTACAGGATAAATAAGGGACTGAAGTGATCGCTGGTAGTACAACGACCTTTCGGACTTTCTGCCCTTATTGCTTGTCACTCTTGCCGGAGTCTGTCGCCTCCTTTAGAATCGCATCTTTGCTCCTTCGAAATAACGAGAAAACGAAAACAGTCTGCAGAATCGCCAGTTGCGCGACGTGATCGTCGCCGCCGCGAGAGATTGCTGCCCAGCTGCGATATTTCGTCACGTACTAACGGATTTCCGATAACTCGCGTAACAAGACGAAGCAAAACAATCCATTTTTCATCTCACATGCTTTTTATATATACATATATCTTTTTTTTATATATTTGTTTATTTTGACGTATGTTAATGCTTACGACAGAACATTTGATCCATTCAATTCTATTTACTCACTGAGAAAACCAAAATGTTCCATCATTCAATATTTTCGGTATATTTATCTTCAAATTGTTTTAACAGTTGTACGAACACTTTGAAATTTCAATTCGTCGCGAAGCTCTGGACTGGTAGATTTTTGCATGGTATTTGATGAGCTGGGAGCTGATCGTCCGGCTGCTACACCCTCGCGCGCTTATAACTCATTGGGCAAAGCTCAACATTTGGATAACGTCGCAAATATTGGTCGCATCGTAAAATGCTAAAGGACTATTCTGCTCGGAATTCGGTCCTTGAAGCAGAGCTCGCATCAGTGGCTTCGGACTTTGGGACACCCTGTACATGTATGGTATTTGCAGGTATTTTTAGTTTAATTTACATCGCGTATCCCTGAAAGCTGCGTTAACGGTGTGTGTTTCGAAATAGTTGTGATGAAAATCTTGCGTGTATTTTATTCATCGAGTCGTGTGATTGACGCGGGATTCGGAAAAGATTGAGAGTTTCGATAAAAATAGAGTTCACTTACAAACGTTTCGACGACCTCCAATTTTATTTTATTTAGCTGATTACGGAGTCAGGAAAAAACCAGAAAAGTTTTTCCGCGATACTCCAACGAAAATCCGATTTTATCGTCATTTTATCCAACTTTTATTTTTTTTTCCTCTTTTGCATGTGGAAAAGTAATTCGTGATGCGAGGTCATGTTTCACACAAACACACACTTATATATAGAAAGAAACCCACGTACACGTACTCGACGTGGTAAGCGACACGCGAGCTTTCTTCGGAAATATCGAAAGCATCAAAAACGGACATTTTTTACTTTCGGTTGAGCTGGTTTCAATTATTTCTTAGACTTTTTTAACATTGCAAACAAATTAATTTACTCCAGTCGCCTGCTCCGGACTCTTCTATTGAGACGCAATTTTTTTCTAGAGAATCCTTTATCATTACCTGCGAAATATAATGACTTTATTTATATCTCCTTCCAGCTCGAGGCACTTTCTCAGTTTCCACGAATTCAGGCATTTCAACTTACCAAACGCTGCACTTGTTCTTAG
This sequence comes from Hyposoter didymator, assembly GCA_037952995.1. Taxonomy (NCBI): domain Eukaryota; kingdom Metazoa; phylum Arthropoda; class Insecta; order Hymenoptera; family Ichneumonidae; genus Hyposoter; species Hyposoter didymator. Next base: position 12,221,660 of record JBAJMU010000005.1, read on the forward strand.
GATTCATTGGCGAACCTAATGGACAATTATAAGCTTTTGCGAAATCTTCGCTGTTCGACAACGGACCCAGAACTCTTACTTCACCCGGCGAATGCACGCTGCTGCGTATTTTCGTGAGTGCCTCTTCCGGTGTCATCGAACCGCACCATATTTGAGCGTAATTCAGGAAAAATAGCTGGTCATGAGTCAGATTCACTCCGGGAAGTAAAGGCTCTTCACCGTGCTGCGATACCCACTTTTTGTACGCCTGAAAAAAACCATCGCACGGTGATGTCTCATTAACGGTGGTCCAGATAATAAAATGGCTAGGGACTTTTCTGCGCAGAATCATGCTCGCCCGATCCACACTGTCAATATCGAAGATGACTTTTCGGGGACACCCCGTATAACTTGACTATCACTTTGATTGATATCTCATTAACGGCGCATCGGAGACCGAAATGGCTAAGGACTTTTCGTTCGGAAACTTCGCCATCTTTCTAGATGGCGAATAATAATCGGTGACTTTTCGGACACCCTGTATAAGATTGGACATCGCATCAATTAATATCTCGTCAACGGTGCCCCGGCGACAAAAATTGCTCAGGACTGTTCTCTCCAGAATTTCACTGTCGATCACCACGCTACACCAACACGGCCAAGACTGACTTTAAATGCACCGTGAATAAGATGAGCTTATACCAATTAATATTTCGTCAACGGTGCTTCTCAGCGGAAAGTTGGTCAGGACTTTCCTTTTCAGAATCTTGAGATCCATCAGCTCTCTAATTATCTCGTGTCACTTTTGGGACACCCTGTATAGTGGAAAAAAAACTTACGCGGAAGGATTGTTTGAGGCCCCCGTTGTCGGCAATATTTTCGCCCTGTGTCATCCTCCCGTTGACGTAAAGGTCTATTTCTTGAGGCTTATATCGCGAATATTGCTCGACAATGCATTGAGCACGTTCGCGAAATGCCTCGATGGTTGCGTTGTTCCACCACTGCATCATGTTGCCATCTTTGTCAAACTGACGTCCCTTGTCATCGAAACCATGCGTTATCTCGTGACCGATTACCACACCGATCCCGCCGTAATTCAACGACTTGGGAAAATGTTGCGCATAGAAAAGTGGCTGGAGAATTCCCGCTGGAAAAACTGCGCAGAAGAAATTAACGTTTCCTCGTTAAGCTCACATTTTCACTCTTCCTCGGATTCAAAATTCGCCAAAATTTCCACTCGCCTATGTCGTTTTTGTTAGGATTGTAAAAAGCGTTGACGACCGCTGGCTCGGTCGACCATTTGTCCTTGTCCACCGGCTTCCGAAGCTTCTTCAGATTGTGTTGAGCTTCGTATCGCAAAAGCGCCAGGATGTTTTCCAAGAAACGATTCTCCGTGATGTTCAACTGTGAAAAATTCATAAATTTATCGACTCGTTGATAAAGGAGAAAAACGTTTTTTTTGAATCTACGAGAAACTTCCTACCGTTACATATTCGCGAGACAGTTCATCCGGGTCTTTGAGAAACTCCGGATATCCGATTCTTTCGTTCATCGAGTCTGCCTTCATTTTAGCAACGGCTCTCGTCTCGTCGTCCATCCAATGATTTTCAGTTAGCAATTCATTGAACGCTTCTCTGATCGTGTGGATCATTTGCAACGCAGTCTCCTGAACGATAATCAATAATAAAAAAATTAAAAAAAACAATATTCAATCGTCCGTTCAACAATTTGCAGGTCCAGTCGATACATTTTTTAATTCATTTCCAGGAACATGGAGTCCGAGGGGTTGAATAATTTCAATTTTCGAATTACCTTACTCTCTTGATTAAAATTGTCACGAATGAACAAAGCCCCAACAGCCATTCCAAGCTTTTTGTTGGTCCATTCAACGCACTGAGACCATCGATTTCTTTCGCTCAAAATTCCCAGCAGAACTTTACGATACTCGGTCCGTTTTTGCTGGTACTCGTCGATCATGTGAGGCATCAATGACATGACCAAACGCCATATGATGTAGTTGTACAATGTCCTAATTGTGAGTAAAAAACGTTGCTTGACTTTAACCGAGACCGAGGCCCCAATCAACCGAATTTATTGGAAACCGTTGTTGCCTCATTTACCTTTGATCCGTTCTCTCAATAATCCGACCCATTTGGACGAAGTAAGGCATCCCGTAAGCGACCACTGGCTCATCGTTCGTAATGGACGAATTGAGAAGTTCTTCGAGATAAGATCGCCAGTTGAGCTGCGGCACTTGACGCTGCAACTCTCGGAGAGTCAATTTTCGATAAATCAGCGAAGTATCGTGTCTGTCAGCTTCTGCTAAGGAAGCCTGCGAAACAAAATTCCCAGCGAAAAATGCACAACGACTTTTCATTCTCATTGCGGTCGTCAAGTATCAAATTAATGGATTAATTTATTTTCTTATCCTTTTTTTTATCATCAAATGAATCATACTTCAGCGAGTTGTTTTTCGAGATTGATAACACGTTCGAATTCTTCTGAGGCAGTTTCTGGATCGGCACCCAATAAGACCGATACGTTGGTCATGTAACGATGATAAGCTCGCAATTCGGCTTCACTGTTTTTCTTCAAATAATAGTCCCTACTCGGCAGCGCCAATTGCATCTGATCCAACTGCCAATAAATCCTTTTCGTTAATTACAAAATGGGGGAAAATAAAGTTTCAACGAATACTCGAATAACGTCGATGTTTAGCGATTGAAAATTGGAAAATCGATTATCACGAGAGTTTCTTTATAAGTCACTCGATTTTTCATTAAAAAAATAAAAAAAATAAAAAAAAATACTGACAATCATTGAAAATCTGTGAAACTTTGTTTACGAGAAAGAAGAAACTTGTTGCTTTAAAAATAAAAGAAACCTTGGGTCGTTGACTAAGGTCTTACTTTGCCGGCGCACCTGGATGATGTTGGCCGAGGAATTCTTGTCGTCCGGACCGACCCACTGTTCTATCAAAACTCCTTCATTGTACTCGCCACGTAAACGACCGAGTAAAGCTTCAACCGGATATTGTGGCGGTCGCCACTTGCTGCCCTCAACTGCTGGCCATCCACCGAGCTTTTCCAACACTCCTCGTAAAGGTGCGTCCCCGAACTGCTTTATTTGGCCTGAAAATTTTGTCAGCATTGGATCATTTATTTGATGAAAATTTTCAAAATCGTGTCAGTCACGAAATAATCGACGATTTTTATCTCCAGTTCGTTAAGATCATCGTGGAGATGACTGACAATTTTTTCTTTACGAGAAACATCGTGCCTTTCATCGTCGAGCGACATTTTTNTTTTTTTTTTTATTTTTTATTTTTTTACGAATTACATCGAAACGAGCCGATTTTTCATTCCATCTTTTCTAGTCTTATCGTTTAAAAATGATTTTTCATCATTGTACCCACGGATGTGCATGCAAGATTTGTAAAACATCTTGGCTTTGAGGGTGGCGTCGTTGTCGTCAGAGTTTGGTGGTTCCTCGAGGACCTGCTTGAGTATGACTTTCAACTGATGGGAAAGAACTTCGAAAGTGCTGATTGAACTACGATCCTCTGGAATCACGTGGACTCGATTCCAGGTGCCACAAGCGTATTGAAAAAAATCGACGCATGGTGCGGCCGTCCGATTCATGGCGGACAACAAACTAGCAGCTGGAACGAAAAATGATGGAATTCATGACTTTATTTTCATCATTATCGACGAAAAAATGAGAAAATGTGCAAAATCCGGAAGATTTTTATTTCGACTGCAAAAATATGGAGAATAAAATTACAGAAGGACTGAACGGTATTGCCGACTTTTTATTTTATTTTATCAAATCGAACTTCCAAGGAAGAAAAAATCTTTGGCCTCCCGTTCAACGCAGCGAATTAATCGCATTTCAGGAGCTTTTACCGAGGGAAAGTATAATTCGTTATTGACTCAACGAGGCCGCCGCGGCAGCCAAGTGCCGTTATTAAAGTTTCACTCGAAAAGAAACTTGCAGCTCGGCAAAATTGCGTTCGCCTCCTTCCAATGATTGCATTTTTTCCTGGACTTGCAAAATTAATTAATCCCACAAAGTTGATAAATTATTTACGTGAGACGTCCCTCGTGGGAATTTGTCTCGGTAAGATTTTTATATCGAAAATTCATTCGCTAGCAAAAAAAAAAAACAATTTTTTTTTAAATGCAATCGATTTACCAGAATAATAAAATCTTCAAAAACCTCAGAACTCACCAGTCATCACGCATTCTTCGGTCATGCAGACAGCGGGCCCTGGAGAAAAAACAAACAAAATGAGAATTTCAATTCCAAATGGTGCTGAATCGTCACGTGAGAATTAAAAATACATTCGTCAGCTTGGCCGACGTAATTAGTGCGAGTCACGCTAAAATTTTAATCTTTATTCAGGACGTACGTGTTTATCGAAGTTTGCAGCAATTATTCGAATTTCAGATTCGATGATAAATGAATATTTTAATTAATCTGCAAAAAGTCACAGATTTGTGTTTTTTTTTCAATTTTTATTTTTTTTATTTTTTTTATGCGATAAAACAATTTTTTAGAATAAAAATAAACATCCAGGTTTCTATGTCAGAAAAAAAGGGCCTTCACCTAGATGAATAACGAGATCCCGTTGAAAAAAAACACACTCATTATCCTGTTTCGTTTAACTACGAGAATAAAAACATCTCGCAAACGACGAGCACAAAAGTCATTCAAATTCTCTTTGCATTTTCCCCCTCACACTCCTCTTACATAATTGCGACAATTATGTTAATTTTTCATTCGTTTGGCAATTCGTGTTTAGAAACTGCTAAAAATAGATTGGCTAAAGTCTTGCTTGTACAACGTTTCGAAAAAGTAACAATTATCGATAATAAAATTGCATGCAGCTCTTGCGAAGCAAGATGTGCCACGGACACATTCATATTTTGATGAAAGGAACGACTTTTCTTCTTCCATATGCGATTACGTAAAGTACATTTGCTGAAGCCTCTTCAACTTCGCGGCTCTTCCTTCTTCCTTATTTCACGTGAAAAGCTCCACGTATGAAAAGAAAAAAACATTTCTTGTCTCGAAACGTAATCGACGTCTTTTGACGATTGTTGTATTTTCTGAAATTTCGAGTCGCACATTTCCTTGTCGTAATTCCTATCGAACGATTCTGATGAGTTTAGTTTTCGACCTTTATCCATTGGCATTCTTGTCGAAATGATGTAAATGATTTATTTTTCAAGCTAACGAATTGAGGGAATGTTCTGGGTCTCACAGACCCAAAGGTGATTCAATGAACAGGCTGATACCGCGTTTTCTTTGGACCGATTGACCCAATCTTATCAAACAATTCCGAAGAGTTTAATTTTTTACCTTTTCATCGATTCAGATTCTCGGTCAAATTTGTGTGAATTTATTTTTATTTGAAAATAACAAATGGAACGAATATTCTGGGTCTCACAGACCCCAAGGTGATTCAATGAACAGGCTGATACCTCGTTTTCTTTGGACCGATTGACCCAATTTTATTAAACAATTCCGAAGAGTTTAATTTTTTACCTTTTTATCGACTGAGATTCTCGTCAAATTTGTGTAAATTTATTTTTATTTGAAAATAACAACTGGAACGAATATTCTGGGTCTCACAGACCCCAAGGTGATTCAATGAACAGGCTGATACCGCGTTTCCTTTGGACCGATTGACCCAATTTTATTAAACAATTCTGAAGAGTTTAATTTTTTACCTTTTTATCGATTGAGATTCTCGTCAAATTTGTGTGAATTTATTTTTATTTGAAAATAACAAATGGAACGAATATTCTGGGTCTCACAGACCCCGAGGTGATTTGTAGAACAACCTGATACAGTGTCTTCTTTAGGCTGATTTTTTGGCGGATGTTTTGTACTGAAGTACATTGCAGTACGAGGATTCGTGAGGTAATAATCGTTGACCTGGTTGGCTCGATCAGGTTTACATGTACGTCGTTGGATATATACATATTTGTCTCGTATATTTTATTGCCTTGGGACTATACATATAATTGAATCGTGCGATCGACTTGGAATAAGTTGATAGCCTCGACTTGGATAAACCAGGAGACATGTCTGCAGAAAAAATGGAGGCTCTAAGAAAATATTTTGAAACAACAGTGTAAAGCATGTGCCTGGTATGTGAATGGGACGAAAAATTAATTCTGTACGATCCTGAGTCCCATTAACGGTTCCATACATTTCTGGCGAATACTTTCTCCTCGTAATTTCTTTACGACGTGTCTATAAAAGTTTCCATGCAAATTTATCATTTACTTCGAATTTCGACATTCACGTTTTTCACGATATTCGATCTTGAAGTTTGTTTTTGGTCAGAGTCGAGAACGATTTCAAGGTCTCGAAAATTTTTGAGAATTTTGGGAATAAATATGGATTTTGTAACAATCGGAGATTTCGGCTTCGTGAGTGGAATTTTAATCGATAATTATGAACGTACAGTTTGTCCGAAGCCCCAACAAAAGAACGTCAAGTCTTTTATCGATATGATGCGAATAGCAAGAGGGGACTTCTTCGGCAAGTACATGCCGAGAGTTCTCGAGTGGCAAAACTTCTGCAGGAGAGCTCAACTGACAAGTTTTGCGGCACACACTCGAATTATCGAAGGTTACTTGCACACAGAGTTTGACGAAAGTTGGTCTCTCCTGCGCGCGAATGCGTCGACAATTTCTCTCTCCCTCTCTGCTTTGTTGCACGGAAAGCCACAAATACCGTGACGTGCACAACGAGTGAAACAGACTCAACAACAACAGGTGAAACTTTTCTCGACTCTTTTGAAACTTTTGCTTTGCGCAGATATTCAAACGCAGCGAAAAAGTGCAAAAAGGAAATTAAAGAGAAACATGAAAAGAAAATGTTAAAAACGTTGAAATAGCGAATGACGAGGCTAAAAACTCACTCGATTCCTGAGCATTTTCACGGGATCGATTGACAACGAGAAGTAAAAGTGTAAAAACGCATGTGGCTATGAGGAGAGTAATCGCCAAAACGCCAAGAAGCTGTTGCCTGTTGGTTGGCCCTCTGCGACGTCTTGTTATCGATGTTCCTCGCGTTATACCGGCCATAGGTCTTTGAGGATTTGTTGGATGATGAACCAAGGTGGTCGTCGTGGTTCCTCGAGGCCCACAAGTAACCTACGAATTTGAAAAAAGATTAAAAATAATTCTAAACAAAGTCAAAAACTGCAGTTGCATTCTTTTCGGCTCTTATTCATTTTTCTTTTTTCTTCGACTTAAAAATTGCGTGAAACAGTAACGCCGATTGTTTTTCAAGAGTTTCCTCATCGACCAACTACAATGTTAACAAAAAAACATCAAAGTTTTTTTTATTTTTTGTCATTCCTGGGAGTTTGAATGTTTCAGACGACCCGAATCAGTTCGAGGAAAAAGTCGAATTTTGTACTTAACCCTTGGAGTGGGTCAATTTGACCCGAAGCGTTTTTCCATTCGTTGCTTTCCGGTAAATATGCATTGTTTTTTTTTTGTGGAGACATTTTTTTATAGAAAATTTATTTCTTGCCGAAACCGGAAATTAAATGTCAAGCGATCGGTGACAGAAAATTGTTCGGGTCGAAACGACTCAGTGTGCACGCAAAGGGTTTTGGTTATTGTGAAACAAAACAAAACAATTCTAAAATATTTAGAAAATGGGACGAGCAATTATTTTAAAAATTCGATACACTCCGAAGGATTGTACAGCATTTTGATAATAAAGAAATTTTCATCGTGATTTTTGTTTTGAAAAAATGCAGCAACTACTTTGATTTCTAAGTCACGAACGCAATTCGCACGGAAAATATAAGCAAATGATTGATTGGGCATTTTCAGTAATTATGACGATTTTTATTAATGATTATTAGGATTTTATGAAAACGATAAAAACCTGAAGGGAATTTCCGGTGTGTGGAGGTTCTCGAGCAGCAGGTGGCAAGAGTTCGCTCTCTTCGACGATGACCGTTGACCTGAGGTACCCATTGTTGCTTTCCGGCTTCATGGTCATATGCTCGATAGTTTTCGTTGCTTTTCGTTAACTCAATGAAGGTTCAATTTAATTTTTGCATTATTTGTTTTTTTTTTTTTATTTTTTTTTATCGAAAACTCTCCGCGCCTGCGAGAGCGTGAAATTTACTTTGACATTCGAGAATCAACGACTTTGCCGAACAACAAAAATCGCCTATTTATTTTGAAACGATTTTTTTTTTTTTTTTTTGCGATTTGGAGAAAAAAATTGCAAAATTTTTGTCTGCGAAATATTACGCCTGACCTATATCGGACTTGTGTCACTTTTTCCCCTCCCACGACCAGGTGAACGCGTGTGTTTAGTTGACAACCTCGTAGGGGTGAATCCGTCGGGGGAGACGAAACTCCCGGGCGCGCCAAAGTGATGTTGACATGTACATTTTACTATTTACGAGCCCGACGCTGATCCGAGTCAAAATAGGATTTTTCAAATCGATTATCGAAAACCGTAAGTACGTGAAAATAATTGAAAAAATGATGAACCGAGCGATTTAGCGAAAGTTGACGATTAATTAAAAATTTAATGCAAGATTTTGAGTTTCCTTGGAATATTTATAACGAGAGCAATTTTATTTTGTCTGAAATCAACGGTGTCGTATTTTTATAATTTTCTGTTGAAAATTTGTGCTTCACGTTGCTTTACTTTTGATTTTTAATTAATTTTTATGTGTTTTATGGAATTTTACGATTGACGCGAAATGATTTCATGCTCAAGAATTTCTCGAAGCTGTTCGGACGTTCAAAAAATGAATGCGAAGCTGCAGCATCCAAACTTGACACCCTGACCATTTTTGAACGTCATTTCTGCAATTTTTTTTTTTTGCTGTTTTTTTAAGTGATTTGTTGTAATTTGAAAATGTTGAATTGAATTAATTGTTCACAACGGCATCGAAACCCATGGATTAGAATAACTGTCGAAAAAGAATAATTTTCCAATTTTTATTTGACCTTGCTCGTTGTTTGTTTTGGTATCGAGACCATCGAGTGAAAATTGGAGAATGCGGAGAGTTTGTGAAGCGTGGCGTGACCGGTTTCGGCGGCAGTCGGTGCCAGACTGAAAGGGGCGAGAGATGAGACGACGTCGCCATGAGAGTCAAAGCAAGCACACCTTGCGAGAGCCTCACCTCTCGTTTTGTTGCTCTTCAGTTTCTCCATTCCCTCACCTTGCTTTGTACTTCCATGCGCGCGTACCTCAACCCCTGTTATCATCCCCTTCCTGCTTCAAACTCCCTCTACGTCAACCTCAGCCCCTCGCTCGCCTTTGCCGCCTCGTCGCTTGCGTCGCAACAACGCCAAACTGCGATTGTGCGAGATAGAAGCCTCGCATTCTACGTCCATCTCGTTTATATCATCTCGCTGCTCTCATCATCGCAGCTGACCACCGCTCCCGTCACTTTTATTCACTTGTTCTGCTATCACCCTCTCTGTACAACCCTCCGACCCGGCCGCCGCATCGTACCCGAGAACCGAGCCAACGCGTAATAGCTTTTCCTACCATCGCTCGTACGAAACTTGCGAAAATATCGTTCGCGAGGAGGAAAACGAGAGAAAATTTCTTTGAATTTTTTACTTTGCAAGGTTATCGAAGGTTATTCGTTATTTTATGAAAAGCGGACAGAAACCGTGGGAATAGAAATTCCGTTGACGAAAGGTCACCTTGCAAAATAAACAAAGAGCCAAACGATTTTATGTAAAAATCTAAAACCAAATTTTCGTGAAACTTGATCCGGAATTATTTCCAATCGTTTGAAAAAAATTTCTAACTGACGATCTTACAATTTCGCTGATTAATAAATAATCGCATGCGTGAGTTATTGAATTTATGTTCCACTTTTTCAATTTCGTGTCCGAACTTTTTTGAAAGGAAAAAAAATGATATTTGAGAGTCGCGAAATGTATGAATTTTGTGGAAACTCTTGAATGAAACTTGAAACGATTTATTTATCAATTTATCGACAGGGTAGTTTGACCCGCATTTTCCCTTATCTCTTGCTTATCTGGGCTGTGGGATGAGATGTTGACCACCAGTGCCGATGGTGGTCTCTCAGGTCGATATCACGCCTGCGCCTTCAGTGATGGGAAACTGTGCTTGTCAGGCCCAGAATCACTCCAAGTTCCCTGCACATTCAGAGTCGCCAAAGTTCGATTAATTGATGACTATATTGTCGTAAATAAAACCAATCAAACTTTTTCCAAATTCCATTCGATCCTTGGTTCGCTTTGTAACGCTCATCCCAATTATTTTCCATCATTTTCTTCGCTCAAAATTATTGAATGAATACGAAAGGAGACGATTAATTAATTTTTTTTCAATCGAAGAGAAATCTTCGGAAATCACATTTTTCTACCCTCAAGAATCCAAGGCTTTCGCCTCAAATTCCAAAATCTCCAACTTTTTTATGCGAAAGCTAAAAATGATTTTTTTTCCTTGAACAATAATCTCTGAATATCACATTTCATGACCTTGCAAATTGGATCTCCGACAAAGTTGAAAAATTACGAAATTACGAGCTTTGAAATATTTACAAAAATTTGGATTTTTTTTTTTCTTCACTCCTGAATGCATGTTGCGTTTGGAAAGAAATGCTTTGAAAAAAAAACACCTAGTGTTTTATGTTTACTTTTATCCTGGATGTATAGAGCACGTACAACGAATTGATTTTCACGTCGAGAGTCAGGGCTTATCGAGCTCATGTCAAAACGGTGTGAGCTCGTGCAATATCGTGTTAAAAAAAAAGGAGAGAAAAAATACTAATCTACATGTTGACGTTTCAACGCGTCGACACTTTCCATTATACATTCCTCGGCCGGACGCGTGTGTTCGGAATGCCGCACATTTGGAAAACACCAACTTATCGAACTTATTCCTGTTTTATTACGATTTTTAATAATTTAACAATTTAACAATAATCAATGAAAAAATGCGATCGGTTTTCAAAGTTTGCGCTTCGGTAAGGCCGGCCATTCATATTGACAGTGTTGGGCTGAGAGAATGAAAAGTTTTTCGTAACGAAAAACATAGATTCGCGAAAAAACGTTTCGAAAATATGAAAACTGCGGGAAGATTTTTTTCTCCTGTTTCAAATCTTCGATATTATAATGTTTCTGTGACATTCACTCTTTTCAGTTACTTCTCTGACATTTCATTTCGATTTATTGTTATTGAAATTTTTTTTGAATATTCCGATCGCGTGGTCAGGCATGATTTTCTGTTTGTTTTGCTTCGCAAGGCTAAATTTCAATATCGTAATTACAGTGTTGATTGAATCTTTCGAGTTTGCGTGACACGAGTTCATTGAAAATTCTCCTACACTGAGGATGCGCCATAAATTATTCGTTGGATGACGCAGAATAATCATTTTATTGTTTTACTAGTTTCCAGCTATTCGCACAGAACGCCTTCGTTACGATTTCCATTTTTCATCATTTTATGAATTTCGGAAAATAAATATTTTTCGAATTAACCATATTCACGAAAATTGATTGAAAAACTTATCATTTTGACGTAATTATAAAATTTCATGATTATTTTCACTTACCTGGATAAATTCTTTCGTGATTTCCATTAATTATTCTGCTGTAAAAAAAAGTTTTCATTTGAGAAACTAATCCAAACGTGATGAAAAATGTCTTTGTTCATTTGCTTGGGGGAAAAAAAAATCGTTGTTATATGATGGTTCAATGGACTCCTCATAACGCGAGAGGAAATGTCTCGCAGTAAAATGAAATTTTCACACGGTACATATTGGGCTAACAAAAAGTGAAAATGGTCCGATTTCTCTTTTAATTCGGTAAACAAACCGCACCAAATATCGACGTAAACGAACATGGATAATATAATTCTCGAAATAATCGCACGACACAATGCCATTTATTCACAAAATGTCATTCTTCTAACGAAACTCTAAAAGTTTCGATAATTTAATGAGAAATTTGGTTACGAATTAAGTTCGCGGACTCCTCTGTTTTGGTTTCTTGCGAAAACGACACGAAAAGACTTACAAAACCGTTTTCCTCTGCATGCTCGTATTTTCGCGTCCTGTTGCAGGTGGTGCTGTGCCCAAATTTTCGAACGTACTACTACCTTTTTACCATCCGAGATTTAAAATCCGAGCAAATCTTGAAAAGTTTTGTCAAGATGGATTTTGCGTCGATGGGGCTTTTGTCTATCCGCACTGACTCTCAAAGCAGCTGTTTCAAACGTGGCTTTTTGAATATGTACAGAAGGCGTCAATGGAAATGAGACTCGACTGTGTTTGTAAAGGAAAGATGAAATGTTTATTTTTCTCGGAAGCGGGAAAGCGTCTCGTCGGTCCATGACAGCTGCGAGGCTCTTGGGGGGCAGTGTCGATTTGAAAGAGACTCGCAGCCGGTAAGTTTGCATTTTCAATAAACATTTATTCACAATGAACTCTCGAAACAATCAAAATGTTCTCCCGTTTGAAAGATTTCTCTAGCTTTTATTTATTTATCTCATCAAATTTTTAGAATCGTAAAAAAAAAATATTTCGCATTTTGTTGCTCGGTCGGTAACTGGTATGTCGAGCCTGCGTACACACACACATGTAAGATCGCTAACGAATCGCAAGAGAGAGGAAACAGTGCGTATTCCCAGCCAGCCCAGACGATTTCCGAGCCATTCGAAGCAATTCGAAGCATCATTTTTTTTGTTTATCTCTCATCAGTCTCATCTTCTCTTTCTATATGGACGCTCGCTCTTTCTCTCGCTCTCCGAAGCACTGACGAAACTCGTTCGTTCAGCAGTTGTGTTGCATGTGAATTTCCGAGGGGGCAAAGCCCAGCAGTTGATGATGCGAGTTCGCTCGGGAACACAAACTGTCAGATTACGAATTTACTACGAGTGACGGAGTAGTGTTCTCGTTTATTGTACATGTAAATCGTAAGAGTAGTAATTGTGTAGTAGCAAGAGAGAGAGAGAGATAACAACTGCTGTGATAACGGGCGGTAGGGATGTATAAATATAGTTGGTGAATGAAGCGAGCGAGATTACCGCGAGGCTGATATCTCTGTTGGGCTTTAGCGAGAGAGGCGGTGATTGAACAAAATTATTGTTGCGAATCACGACGAGCATGGTCAAACCACACTCACTCACAAGCATACGAAAGCGTATATAGAAAAGAGTGAAAAAGGCAGAGCCAGAGGGAGAGAGGAGGGAAAGAGATAGAGGCACTCGAGGACTTTGCGAACGAGTCAAAGTGGGTGGATACACGCTATTTGTTATCTGCCCCAACCCGGAGACATTATCAACTGGCAAAACTCATTCTTATCTACGATGTATAGTGAAAAATATCGTTCGGCGTCATTAAATCGCGAAACTAACCCAAGATTTGCTATTTGAATTAGGGAATCCTTTTTTTTTTTGTTTTTTTAAGGTTAGACCGCGAACGTAACGAAACAAAATGTCCTCAGTGCCAAAAATACGTACTACGGTATAAATCCCCGAAAATTAGACTGTTTTGTTTTTTTTTTTGGGTTTTCTTAAGGTTAGAATCGCTATTGCATTGCATATAATAATGCACTACGTGAGAAACGCGATCGGTGAAAGTGTGCTAGGCGCTGTCTGGTTGGAATTCAAGTGGTCGCCAATTTTTTTACAACAATCGCGTCTCTAACGAAAAATGGAATTGATTTCGGCTCCGTGCGCGTTTTTTCACGTCGTTTTTTGCTTCGGTTCGTGAATTCTTGGCTTTTCGTATTTTTTTGTGTATCGGCTGTGAATTTTTGCGGGATAAAAATGCGAAAGTGAATTCTCGAGACTCAAGGATGTCCGTGAAGATTCCTTGCGTCGCAAAATCTTCGGACGCTTGAAAAATAACGTTTTTCTCCAGCGTCCCTGATAATAAAGAGAGATAAAAAAAATATATTTTTTTTTTATTGTTCTCGTAAGGAGCGCCAAGGCCTTTTTCGTCATGCTGTAAAGGAATTCGCTGTACGCTCTCTGAATTTTCACGGTACGTTGACAGTCTACAAAGTTACACCAAATACCGCATAAAAATTCTTTCTTTCCCTCAATTTTTACTTCGAGCCATAGAATTACATCTCAAAATTCCGAGAAATCATCTTATCTCGAACATTGTCAAGTTTTCTCGAGTATCGTGTCGACCTTAGACCCAAAGTTTCCAAACATTTTCAGAGCCAATCGCAATGATTTCGAGGCATTTCTTCCCCTCAATCTGGTGACTAAAGTTTCGAAAATAGAAAAGTATCGGCAGGTGCTTCGCAGTAAATTATTTTAAACGCCACGAGATTGGTTCATTGGGAATTTACTTAATCACCGACAATTTTATCGCCGATTTCGCGATATTTCATAAATAACCAATTCCCATCAAATGCCTCATTGTGAATAAAACCATTTGGACCGTCCGTATTAATTGAAAACCCAGCGTCATAAATTCCCTCGGCTCACAGACCCGGAACGTGAAAGCAAGGCGACGATGGCGGAGGACGAGGGAACCGAATGGTTGCAGGATCTTCTGCGCGACGTTCAATTGACGCAATTCTTCACAAGGATACGCGACGATCTCCAAGTGACTCGTCTCCATCATTTTGACTATGTGCAGCCGGAGGACCTGGAAAAAATTGGCCTCGGAAAGCCCGGCATTCGGCGTCTCATGGACGCTGTTAAGAAGAAGCGAGCAAATCAAAAGAAAAAGAACCTCATCACGAAGATCCGACCGGGCGGCAGTACCAAGAGTACCAAGCGATCGTCGCAGCCGATCGAATGCGCCTCGGTCCTCACGTGTCTCATTCAAGACAAGGACGTTACGCTCTCTATCAAACTCGGCGACGGCAGCTTCGGCGTTGTCCGACGTGGCGAATGGACTTCTCCTTCCGGAAGAACTCTCCCTGTCGCCGTCAAAGTTCTCAAAGCCGATGCTCTTACTCAGCCCACTGTGATCGAGGATTTTGTGTCCGAAGTCCATGCCATGCACTCTCTCGATCATCACAATCTCATAAGGTACGCGATTCGTTGTTTTTTCATGAGTTCTTTTTGAACAAGGGCTCGGAGCAAACGTTTCTTCTCTCACAACGCTCCTTAATGATTTTTGCTCGACTTTTACTCGAGTGAAATACAACTTCCCAATGTTTCTCAACGTTCTTCAAAACAAAGTTGAAAATCCAAGTGTGAATTCGATGAATTTGCGAATAGCAATCGTGGAAAAAAAAAACAAAAATCAAAGTCTCGACCAAATGAACAAATAACTTTATTAGTAAATCCATCGTTCTACAAATTTAATAGATTGAGTCAGTCTGACCCAAGGCGTTTTTCAAATTGTCGTATTCCGGTTCCGAATATGCGTAATTAGTTTTTTTTTTTCCGTACTGAAAAATCCATATTTCGAGGCTCCGAATGAATTTTTTGAACGAAAACGAAAATCACGTGGCAAAACATTGGTTGCCATTAAATTTAAAAGAATCGGTGAGGGAATATTTTCCGGGTCAAAACGACCCGGTATGCACTCGAAGAGCTTGAGAGAATGTGAATAAATTCGGAATATTGAGAATTGAAAATAGTAAATTGATGATTTAAAGAATTGATTGATATTTTCAGACTGTACGGAGTTGTACTGTCGCAACCGATGATGATGGTAACGGAGCTAGCTCCTCTGGGTGCGTTGTTGGATTACCTTCGTAAGCAATGCGGTCACATATCGATATTGACATTGTGCGATTACGCGTTGCAAGTGGCAACGGGTATGGCGTATTTGGAAGCGAAACGTTTTCTCCACCGTGATTTGGCGTGTAGGAACGTGCTGTTGAGTTCAGCGGACAAGATTAAAATAGCGGATTTCGGTTTGATGCGAGCATTGCCACAGCAGGAAGATTGTTACGTGATGACGGAGCACAAGAAAGTGCCGTTTCCGTGGTGCGCTCCAGAGTCGTTGAAAGCTCGTCAATTCAGTCACGCCTCGGACGTGTGGATGTTCGGTGTGACGTTATGGGAAATGTTGACGTTTGGTGAAGAGCCATGGGTGGGTTTGAACGGTTCGGAAATATTGCGTAAAATCGATCGTGAGAACGAGCGTTTGCACGAGCCGGAAGCGAGTCCGCCAGCGACGTATCAGTTGATGTTGCGTTGTTGGTCCAGGGAGCCTGGGGAGAGACCAACGTTTGCGAGTTTGCGTGAATCTCTGACGGGCATGGTGCCATCGGTGATGAAAGCGGTGAATCGTTTCGAGGAACAGGACAAAATGACGATCGAGCAAGGTGACCAAATCGTAATAATAGACGGCAGACCGGAGAATTATTGGTGGAAAGGTCAAAACCAACGAACGTTCCAAGTCGGTGATTTCCCGCGATGTCTGGTCGATCCGATGCGTCGTAAGCAGGCCGAGGACATAAGCAAACCTCTAGAGAATTCGTTTATTCACACCGGGCACGGTGCACCGTTTGGCAAGAGTTGGGGCAGCCCGATATTCATCGACGACGTTTATCTGCGAAATCCAATGGAACCGCCCGACATCGTCGGCGTTACGAGCCTCGACAATGGCCCCAAAAAGAAATTCCCTTACGGCAATGCACCGCGTTCGCGCAAACAATTCAATTACACGAAACTCCAGAACGATCTTCGATCTAGTCCGGTGAAAACCAGTAACGCAACCTCCGGCGCTCCTTCGCTCAGCCAAGAGGGAAGATTGATTGATTTATCGCCGGAGGAACTGGCTGCAGCATCCGCTGGACAACCAACCACAGCCGGTTGTCTCCGAGTCGTTAACATTTTGGACGAACCAATCGATTCCTCGGCGACCAATAATCCTCGGCTTTCTCAGGAATATTGGCAGGACGACGATCCGAGAACTTACGCCAATTTTCCGGCTGGAGTCGAAGCCGCTGCAGCCGCTGACCCTTTCGACACTTCACGAGTTTTCATGAATCCTCCTCATTCCCGTTACTACAGCCATGTCACACCGGATCTTACGAATCATTACTACAAACCGCCTCTGCAAGCTTATGGGAATGTAGAGGCGATGGACGAAGCTGCAGGCACGAGCGGCCTTGCTGACCAACCAGCGAATCAGTATTCGCGTGATAACAACGCAGAGATAAATCAGTATTCCATTAATTTAAATAAAAACATTAGAAGCGAAAATACGAATTTGAATCTAAACGTCGAGGCGACCGCCGAGAATTCTTATTCGGGAGATCATTATAGCGAAATTGACAAGCCGAGTCCAACGGCAACCAACTTGTCGGTTTGGCCAGAAGCGCTACCGGAGGAAGCGACGGAAGCTTACGCCAATATTTCCAGTCGTCCTCTCAGTCTGGCGACTCCGCCGCCTCCTCTGCCTGCAGTCGGTCCAAACGAAGCTCCTCCGAAGCCGAAATCTAACCACGATCTCGCACAGAGTCTCAACGAATTGACGATCGACACAAGGCCGCGCGGAGAATCACCGAAAAAACTCGATCCTGCTTTTCTCGCCGAGCTGGAAAAGCATCTCGGCGAAAAGGAGGCTTGCAAAAACACCAACGCCAGCAAACAGCCCGCACAAACTTGCAACTCCGGCGCGACTTATGCATCGGTTAGCAAATTGCACGAAACAACAGAAATTCCGATGTTGAGACCTCCGCCGCAAGTCGCTAAGCCAAGATCACCGCAATCCGACGCCCGGAGCTCGACGACCTTACCGAGCAAAGTGCAAAATTCTTGGCAGTCGAAAAGCACCAATATACAGAGACCCCAGAGTCAATTGGGTCAGAACGTCGGTGGCAACGTCGTGGAATCTGCAACCGACGTTATCGTCGGTCAAATGTGGCAGCAGTCGCAGACCAACGTGTTCCCAGCAGCGACCTCGAGCTTCGTTGGACAGCACCAACTTCTCCAACCACTTCCCTCCACTTCCTCCTCTTCCTCGTCGATAAGGCCGTTTCCCGCAAGTTCAAACTTGCTCCAAATCGCTCCGAGCAATCTCGCCCAATCGGCAGTAAAATCCGACAATACTCAATACGCACAAAGCTCAGTAGCGGAAACGAACCTTCAACATCAAGCATCTTCCTCGTCGACTTCGAGTTTCCCTTACTTTCCACCTCCCAGCCAAGTTCACCATCAACAGAATTACGCCTTTCCACCCCAGTCGCAAAACCTTGGTCACAATATAGTTTCCCAGGTGCAAAACGACCTTCAGCAGCCGCAGAACGCTGCCAGGTCGGCGGGAACTCTACCGAGACCTACGCTCGCTTCGGGCGCTGTCCTTTCCGAGCAGGTCTACGCTGAGCTCAAGCAAAAAGTACCGAATCTCGAGCAGCTCTCCCAGAGCGAATTCAACACGCTGTACAACAAAACTGTGCAGCAAAACATCCTGCGGAATTATCACGCGAACAATGCCTCCTCGGGCAGCGGCGCTACTACCGCTGCCAATTCTTCCTCCAGCCCGAATCGTAATCACACGATTTATCAGAGTCAGCACCAAATCACAAACGGCAGTCAGTCTCAGTCGAATCTACGACAGAATCAAACTCTACCGCGTAATTACGGGCTCCAGGATCATCCGTGCGACTTCAGTCCAAGTTTGAAACAACCGCCGGTGTACAACCCTCCTCCGGCTTGGAGTCCGATGAAGCCTCAGCAAAATGGCTTCATACCGAATCAACAAATCGCGACCAAGATCAATGGCCCACCGAGCCAGAGCGGAAGTCCGAATCTCATGCAATTCACTCCAACGAGACCGTCTCATCAAGTTGCTTCGACTTCGCAACCCACCGCGGCACGAAGTTTACTGCCGCAGATGAACGAGACGGTTGTCAATACGCAATTGGCCCCTTCGGCAACGGCTTATCCCTCCGGAGCGAGCCCACCGCTCACCGGAGCTTCCCAACAATTGGTCATGTCGCTGAACGACGAATTTCGCGAGAGCAAAGTTCTCAAGGTACAAATGGACGCTGGCGATGCTACGAGGCAAGAAATATTGGCGGCTCTTCAAGCTACTGGCTGGGACACTAACCAAGCTGCTAAACAAATTAGCAAGGACAGACAGGCGAAAATTGATTCGCTCATAAGGTACGTCACAGTCTTTACCAACAAGTTCTTCATCCTTTGCTCCCGAAAAATTCATTCACGAATAAATCGTTTTCCCCAAATTTTCCGAGGAGCAATCTCTCGAAGAAGAAATATTCATTTTCGGACAATCACACCTGCGATCAATTATTCGAGGCGATCGTTGCAGGAATAATTGATTTTTTTTTTTAACACTTTTTCATCGAACAATCGGGTTACCGGTAAACCGATTAGAGCAATTTCATTTCCCGACCACATTTTCCATCGAAAGTCATTAACGATGCGTTTTTCCTCATTTCCCATTCAGGTTGGGATTGGCGAACAGGACTCAGTGCGAGGGAGCACTGAAACAAACGCAATACGACGTGGAGCTCGCAGCTTCGTTGCTTCTAGACCGAATAAGGTGAAAACCTGGAGGCTCCTCCCGAGCTCCGAACGAAGGATTTCCAATGAATTGAACCAGAGGTGCCCAGAACCCTCGACAAAAGATCTGTGTTTAGCTGTAGCTATAGAACTGCAATCGAACAAAAAGGAGCACACACAAGTCCGCGACGACCACAATGGGAGCAGGTAAAGCGAACAGCTCTCGTTTTCGTCTCGTCGTTTGATTCACGTTCGACCTTTTTATTCCGATCAAAGAGGATCGAAGATTCGAGATTATTTCTAACACTAAGTAACACAACGGGCTCACTAATATTTCCAGCTGGACATTTCATTTCCCTCAGCAATTTCAAACTCACGAATTCACCAAAATTCCACACAAAACCAAAATACTTTACGAACGATAATTCCAGCTGGAAATTCACGTGATAAGAATCCCTAAAAAACGAACAAAAAGAATCTCATAGCAGATTGCTACTTCGTAATAGATATTCGCGACATTAAATACGTAATCAAACAATTTAGAAGAAATAGGCGACGTGCGGAAAGGAACTGAAATAAAAACAATAAGAGAACGTTGGAAAATGTTTTATTGAATGAGACACTGTGATATACGCTATTAAAGGCTCTGGTCTCTATTTTTTCCCAGAAGATGTTTGTCCTTCGATATTATTATTATTATGTCTTAATTTTCTGCGATAAATCAACGAATATACTGATACAGAATTCTCGTTAGCAATGTAAATAAGTGTAGGGATTGTTAGTTACGTGCTTCAGTTGGAAGCAACGAAATTTTGATCTTTTCTTTTTTTTTTGTTTTTTTTTTCGTTCACAATAATGAAAAATTCGAAATTTACGTTCATGACGACGATCAAAATTGGGCAGGAGCTCTTGGACACTTCTGACTAGAATCTTTTCGTATTAGAATATTGTTTGGCAGGTTTGGAATTTCCAAAGACGTTATGCTGGGGCATTTAGTCGGACAACGTGCCTCGGAATCTTTCGTTTACAGCCAACTTTTCTTGCAGAAAAATCGAGTGGACATTTTTATTGTTTCTCTTTTTACAAATTCTCGTTCGAGGCGATTTTCAACACGAAATTATCGTTCTTGTTTGTTATTTTCGAAAGCTCCGCCTAAGCTCAAATAGTTTCGACTACGATTCGGTTGTTCGAACGATTAACAATGTTATTGTAACGTTATTTGGTAAGATGTCGTGTTCGGCTTTGCGTCGGTGATTGAATGTTGTAATGAAAAGTGTGAGTGTAACATAATAACTGAGAAAATACAACACATGAAAAAATCTGAAATTGCACAAATTTCTCTTTATTTCTCGAAAATGGAAAAAAAAGCAGAGAATTGAATTTTCCAAAAGAAAAAAAAGTTTTAATGGGAGAAATGAAGAAAAAAAACACACACAGTTTTGTCGTCTCGCGAACGCAAACAGTGATTAGTTTTTTTTTTACTGTTTCAAAAAACGTCGTTAATTTATTCCTCGTCTCGGAAAAAGCGACAATTTTTTTTTTTTTCTCCTCTTTGAATAATTACTGGATGTCGAGGAAAGACTGGGGGAGAGTAAAGCATTCTTTTTTTTTTACCGCTACCACACATGGCCCGTGTGAGAATCGTCGGGGGCCCCTTTCGACGAAGAACAAGGAGAGCGCGGTGGGGCGCCTTTCCACGAGTGTGAAACTCGTGGGTTTCGAGAGTAAGAAGAAAAGAGAGTCAGAAGTCAGAAGACTTTGTGTACTCGAGTGGTGCGCAAGGTAAAAGCAACGCGATCGGGGAATGCGTGAAATCGCGCGATAGATCGTGGCTCGATCGTTTGACGTGACAATTACAAGAACCGGAAGTGCGTAATAAAAAATAAATGAAAAATTGAAGTGTGTCGAAACGAGTGAAAGGAGTGTCGACTGAAAAAGTCGCAATTTGTGTGTCGGATCCTTTTTTGTTTTGCGAATCTATTTGAAAAAATTATTGTCTCATACATTAACAAACAGCATGCCAGCAGCTTCTTCGATTTATTGGGACTCTGTAGATTCCCAAAGGTCTTCGGGCGCAAGTTCCGGCGACGGAACCTCCGCAAGTAGTCGTCACTACGTGGACCCATGGGACCTGGAAAATTATGCTTACCTGAGACGTCACAGCATCGCAGCACCCCCTCAACATTCCAATCCGGTTCAACAACGACGAGCCCATCAACAGCACTCGCACCAACAAAAACAACAATCCCGCGTAGTCCACAGACGAAGATCTCACGAGCAGAGGCTTGAACCGGAAGTTGAGTACTGGTGGGTTTCTGACTATTGTAATTCACACGATAATTCGTAACATTGCATATTTCTTCACACCTCAACTTTCGTTTTTGCATCTATCCCGCAGAATTTGTGTTTTTTTTTGTGTTTTTTTCTGTTTATGACTATTCAATGTTGTAAAACATTTTCAATTGTTTGTTCCAAAGGTACGCCCCGAGGGAACCGATAAGGGAGCCAGGATATCACGCTCCAGCCTCTGTCGAGGAGTTATATTTTGGAGGAACGAGACAACGCGATACTAACAACGGTTCCTACTACCAGCCAATCTACGACGATACTTTGACTCACTACGCAGCACCGGTTCCCATTTATGCACCCCTCTCCGGTAAGTCCAAACATTGTTTTTCACTTTAATGCAAAACAACAACAAATCGAAAGAAATCTCCTTTCCCATAATTATTATTAACCATCAATCGATAATAATAATAATAATAATAACGGATCATTATTAATTAATTATTACTAGTAAAAAAAATTATTATTGGCAGAGAATTTCTCTTTCGATTCGTCGCAATAATAATAATGATTTTTTATTGTTCATAATATTTTGTATTAATTCGTACCTTCGCCATTTGTTGCTAAAAAAATAATTACTAATTAAGATTCATTAATTGTCGTGCTTAACAATAATATTTACATAATTAGAACAACAATTATTATTTTTTCAATAATAAGACGATTCAGGGTCGTTTTGTTGTTCAGAATTCTACTGTTTTTTTTTAAAGTCATTCCCGCAAGGGAAATGGATTTAAAACTGTTCGAGTTTTTGGTCTTAAATCCTTTTGATAAATTTGTAAACGTGGCTCTGAAAACTGTGAGCAGCCGTAAGAACGATGATGCAGGAGGAATATGAAATTTACTGAATGCAATGAATGATGATGAACATTTATGCTGGAAAGTTGAATTGTTCGAAAAATGGCGATGACAATTTTGGTGCTTTTGCAAAAATATTTAGTAATTGGCTTTTTATGGGATTTCGCGGTTCGATTGGTTGTAAATGTTGCCCAGGTGATTAGTAAATAAATGGGACGCACGATCCTTGACCGCAGCGATCGAAACCCACACTCGTTTCCCATCGTTTATTGCGATCGTATAAATGTCCGTCTCTTCATTCGTCACCGTACGCCTTCGTAATATTTTTCTTGTCTCAGTTTCGTTTTCAATGAGATCGAAGGATCTTTCTCGAGTTTCTTAAATAATGCGAAGGAAACGTCACACTGTTCGTGACATTTTGTTATTTTTAATTATAATTTTTATGTCTTTATTTACGTACGCGAATGACACAGTTTCCAAGTCTTATGCACTCCGGGCGATGCTTAACAATTCGGTGCCTAAAATAATAAGATTTTGAGTTTCGCTCTCGCCCAAAGTGCGAAGTTTTATTTTCAGGATTTATCGCCCATTAATTTTAAAGTGCAGAGAAAGTTGGGGATTTTGGTTACATTTCCATAAAGCAAGGATCGTGAAATTTGTATACCGTTGATACGCTAGTTCCGTGTAGATCGAAAGAAAAAGAGAATTTCGATTATGGGGATAAAAAAATAAATTGTCCAAAAAAATCGATATTTTTGTTTCATTTTTTGAAATTCTCTTTTGAAGAACAACGACAGAGGCTGCATTTTTTATTTTTTACGAATCCAGACCGCGCCAGGCCCGTTAGCACGAAATTGCGCAATTTCGCATGTAGCGGCAAAGAAGTATGGCGCGCGCGCGCATGTGCACGAAGGACGTTGCGTTGCGCGTTGGGAATGTAAAATAATTTCGTGGGAAAAAAAAATGTTCGCCCGCGTTTAGAGGGAACCAACTGGATTGTCCGTTGTTTGGGTGTGCGTACTTTGTTCTCGAAAGCATTAATCACAATGGTAGACAGTTACGCTACTCGTCGGGTGTCGCGGTTGTGCGAAAGGTCAAAAAGCTCAACCAGCAACGATCCTGTCAAGTGTATACAACTCTGGTAATATTTCATAAGCAATGCACCTGACCGTTGGATCCCAGTCTCGCCATTTTTCCTTCACACGAATTTTAACGAATTAGGTTACAGAATTTTTTTTTTTTCTTCATTTTAAATCTCAATTTTTGTCCGTGTTTTTCTTGCACGATTTTCAAAAACCTCGATAGATCGAGAAGCTACTTTGTCCAGACTGCAATTTTCACTCTTGAAAAAGTGACGTTTTTCTTCGTAATAACTTCGTTATTATTTGGAGACGAAGTGTTTGAGTGAAAATTCTTATTTGCATGAAAAAGCGCTGCAGGTTTAGTCTCCAACGATTTTCATACAAAATGGCGTCGTAAAATCATGTCGAATTAGGCTTCTGGTGTTTTTAATCGTGCAAGCTATAAATAATGCGATGAAATATATAAAAAACGGGAAGTCGAATGTCCTGGTCGACAGTTCAGTAAAAATGGAGGGATAAGAATATCGCGGCCTTTTTTTTCAAAATAATTAACTGCATAAAGACGTCCGAGAAAGTTGCAAATAATTTATAGTAAATTTAACATTTGAAATGCTAATACGGGATTCACGAGTGTCCAGAACTCGGGTTTCGAATAATCTAGTGAATTAATGACATTTCCGGTTTTTTATGAGCGTCGTGTCATAACGATGTATAGCATGAAACTCAAATCGTGTTTATAAACACCGATAGTATTTTTTTACACTTGAAACGTAATAATCAAAGTTTCTGCAAATAGTTGAACCAAAAAATGACTGCCATTTTTCGTTATGTCACCGAACGTTGTCAATGCGTAAGATGAATCGAAAAGTAGGGTTATGTACTGGCAAACTTGGATCTCGATCCGTTAGGAATTTTAAACGAGTTTCGTAGACGCGTAAACCGGCGAATCAATCGTAAACAGTCCCATGTTAAACGAACTGTAATAACGGAACGCGAAACCTCCCACAAGCGAACAATTTGTTTTGAAATCGTTTTTCGCGAAGCCAAGTTTCGAACGCAACTTTATATCATTTTTCTTTGTTTTGTCTTTGAGAATCTATGTCGCTGGTTGCTAATCCATTCTTTTGCGTCAGCTGTTGACGTCCATAACCTAAAAATTGATTTTCAAACGTATTTCCGTCGCGTTCATCACTTTTTTTGAACTGTATTTCGTTTTTGTTACGTCGTTTTTCGCGCGGTTGAGGGAAAGAGCTATTAGAGTATGTTATTGAGTTATAGATCGCAAAGTGATTTCCGCGGAGTCGAGACCGTAACGCGCGCAGGCGGAAAGTGGAGAAAGAGAGAAGCGAGGCCGCGGGCATGAAATTTTACAGTGAAATTTATAGTTCACGGTAGAGAAGATCGCGGCACGTGGGCTCCCGTCCGACCACAGCCACGCGTATCAAACTTTACACAAAAATATATGCACTTGCGAGTTGATGCAATATCTCATAAACACAGATCGAAAGACCGCGGCTTTCGTTTGCAATCTCAATTCTGAGAGAAACGAACAATTTTCAAAATGACCCTCATTTTCGTTTGTACTTTGGCAGCGCGATAAATAAAAAATGTGAAAATATTCGTGGAATCCGAATGTGTGATTGGCTTATTTTGAAAATAAGACCGTGACCGGAACTATAAACCGAGTTCTCACGTCAGGCCACGACGACAACCTCTTCTCGTCTTTCGCTAACCTTTTGCTTATTATTCTGTATAAACTTTACAATACGAGAAATTTTCTAACGAGCTACCAAGAAATTAGAACTCCTTAATACGTGTACGCGTATTTGATCCACTGGTATCTCAAAATGCGTGCGAAAATCAACGTTCCGGATGGAACGAACGTTAAGACGCACATAACCTCAAACACGAATTGGTTGTTTATAACTTTTAATTAAGCTAATTGATACCCACATTTTCTCGAGAAATCCTGAGCAAATATTCAACAGTGACACACCTTTAAGGGCTCGTACTTGCCTCTCGAGAATAGAAAGTATTCGCAACTTTTCTCACGAAATTATTTTCACTCGCTTTATTCGAGCTCTGATTAAGGAAACCAAGAGGTCGTTACACAAGGTTATTAGCATAATACGCTTTTTTCGTAAGTCCATTGAGACGCCAATTTTTTTTTCCCTCCCAAATTTTCTATTAAGATTTTTTTTCTAGTCGATAATTGCATTCCATGAAAGTTTCGGCACGCGGTAGTTCGTAAAATATCGAGAAATACTTCGCCATCTTGAAAATTTACGTCAGAGTAAGAGAAAGCCTCATCGACGCGATTTATTGACCGAGATAATGAAAATTCGCCAGTGGCACTCCGAAACGATGTCGAATTGACAACAATTCGGAAGGCATCGGGAGAAAGATGCTAGCGTTGACGAGGAATGCCTTATTCAGCCTTGTGTAGTATCAATGACCTTAAGGAAGATCAGACAAAAGAGGAAGTCGTCACTTCCGGCGCTTCCTGCTTTCAATGGCCGTTCGCGCCAACTCTCGAGTCTTTTTTGTCGATACCTTCGTATATGGCAGATTGACGATCTCTTGCAGAAGAAAAGAGTTATTTCTCCTCTGTTCCCCTGGCATACAAATATTTTCATGTTTCTACAAGACTCCATAAAAAATTTCACTGGATCTAATTAATTCGATGAATTAAGTGGATGAGATGATTCAGAGACGTCCTGAGTTTCCATTTCTCGCCGCATTCGGAATTCCAACAGTTTTTTCTTCATCTAACGTATTTATATTTGCACTATGATAGCAAGTTGATGGAAACAAAAGTCTCAGGAAACATTCTTTCGATGCGAAGCATCATCGAGCGACAATGACTTCCGGTGACCTTGAGAATCGACAATTCAGAAAAGTACTGAAACGTCGTGCAAGAATTTCAAAATTGTTGATCCGAGGTACGGGAATATGAATCGGTGCTTTTTACAGGATGGGATGTGAGATAATTTACTGAAAATTCTTCGATCGTGGCGTTACCATATGCAAGGCTGATTTTCTACGATGTTTTCCGCGTTTAGAGATCGTTGGCGAAATGGATTATAACTTTTTAATCTTTTTCCATAAGTGAGCTTGAAATCAAGTTTTTTTTTAGTCCGTTAAGGCCTTGAAAGAATGCATGTTACACGCTCCGCAAATCACTCGCTTTTCTAGTCTAGTTCCAATGGAGTAATTTCATGTTTTGCCTTTGAGGCGAGCATGGTTATACAGTTTGTCATTAAAGTTATGTCCGAGGTGGGGCGGTCGTTAGCGCGGACAATTTTAAAGAAAATAGTTCTGAACCATTTTACTCTCGGATAAACCGTTACTGAGTTATTCATTGTTTCCATTTACGACGCCGGTAAATTGGCTGTCACTCATTGATGATTATTCAATCAAGGGTGCATCGCAGCCAAAAACTTCTAAGGACTTTTCTCTTCAGAATTGCATGTCCTACTTGTACTCAAAATTTGGACGATCACTTTTCGGACACCCTGTATAAAATCCCCGCCATCAATCATCAATATCTCGTGAACGAAGCGTCGCAGCAAAAAATGGCCAAGGACTTTTCTTTCTAGAATTCCCTTCTCTATCCATCCTTCACAATATTAAGGGTGACTTTTCGGACACCCTGTATAAGATTGGCTGTCACTCATTCATCGATATCTCTGCAGCGGTGCGTCGAACAGAAAAATGACCAAAGACTTTTCTCTTCAGAATTTCGTGACGCATTGCGTACATCGTGTTAATAACTCCGTCGAAAATCAATGGAATTATAAACATCGACAAAAAAACCAAAATAATTCTATATTTCCATAAATAACAGCGTTTAGGAAATAGCTAAACGGTTCGTGTCACGCACGTCCTTTCGATATCATGTTAAGTAGAAATTAAAAGTGTGAATTAATGCAGAACCAGTGAATCGAAATTGCATGGGGAGAGTCTGTTCTCCAATGTCCTCATTTCCGGTCTGGCTACTCGAATCTTGTGGACGCTCGCACGATCGAGTGGAGAAGTCGGGTTTAACGAACCAGAATGATAAATAGAAAGCATCGAAAATTCCAACATTTCGATTCGGACGTTAAAGCCCATAATTCCTTTTTTCCAACTTCTTTTCATTTTCACAAACAATTACCGATCAATGTTTTTGAAATTTCCTCGCGCAAGAACGAGCAGGAAAATGAAATTTGAAAAACAGGTCATCGGGAAAAAGAAAAACGTTCGAACGAATTACTTAATTTTTTTTTCCTCCACAAAATCAATTTGATGTTGTGTAACCTAATTAGCGGTGCATTTCAGTAAAAACCAGTCGATGTCTCATAGCGCAGGACACCTGCTAAAACGAGGTTAGAAAAGAGAGAAACTTTTACTAGCTAAAGGCACGTCGTATCGGAAAGTTTATCGAGCATTTAACAGCTTGGACGTAGGTGCCCGTGGCAAGGTCAAGAACTCGTAGATAGACGTCAGGTTTTCACCGCGTTAACGAGTTTGTTGACGTCGTTGCGGTGAACGAGCGATAGAAATTTGCGCGATCGTACTTTATGTCGTCACTGGGTTAACGTTGTGAATTGCGTTGACATTTATGTACAGGATGTCCTTAAAGTCTCTCCTACGGACTGCAGAATGCAAGAATCTCAAAACTTTGAGGACGAACGTCAATTTTTCATCATTTTCTTCGAGCCCTTAACATGTCACGAGACGAGCATCCGCAGACTTCGAAATTAATCAACAGAAAAACATAGCAAACACGCCATCTTGAGAGTTTTACGAACCTGCAAAACATCGTAAAGTTTGTTTACATTCTCAAGGTTGCTTCAGCCAGTTGGCGTACTCGAGCACGGAGCGCGCGTATGTAAGACCGAAAGATTTCGTATAAGCAACTCGATTCCACTGTTAATGTCAGACGAATTTAATTGTTAGAGAATAAATAAATAAAACAACGACGTCGAGTTACGGTAACGTGCGGCGAACACGAGATTCGCGTGAAATAATTTTTACGCGAATCCGAGGCTTTTTGTGGGAGCCTGAGACTTTTCATAAAAAGTCTCAGGCTCCACGTCAATGTGAACCTTCCTACGAACACAGCAGGTCGACGTCTCTACCGTTGTGGATGCGCGATCCAGCAGTTGATAACGAACCGAGAGTTCGCGTGGAATTCGTACAACGAGTCAATCGAGTTTGAACCTCATTAACAAATCCAATCAAGAGGCTTTAGTAATGACCGAAGGAACAGAAAGAACAAGGAAAAAGTCGAGTCACTGGTCCAGCTCGTGGAAACGTGCAGCAAAAAATGAAAATTAAGGAAAAAAAAACTGCAGCCCATTGTGTCGTTTTTCCCTGACAAGCGACACACGTGCCGAAGGTTTTTTTTTTTTTTTAACGCGTATTATGCAGTTAAGCAACGCTCCGGTACCTCAGCCACGATCCTTGATGCAGATATGCAGTAAAACGTTCAGTTGATCGATATCGTCGAGAGTTTTTCTCTGCTGGGCTTTCTGTAACTGGACCGCGAATTCCTTTCCATTCCCCGCATGTCCACGATTTATTATATTTTCATTGATCGAACACTCGTGTCCCGAGCCAATCCATATTAAAGGAAACGCGCTCAATCTCCTGGGAAACGTTCTGCGCTGCCAGGGATCGTGGACAGTAATAAAAAAAATAAAAAAAATTGCCCGAGGGGATGTAAATTCAATGGGGTGAAAAATGATTTAGAAATTTCGCAATTGAGTTGAATTTAGCGATTTATTTTCGTCGTATCTTTACACTCGTTCGCAATGCACCTTTTGCCGTTGCCTTACATGGATTCTGAAGCCCGAGCTTCGAAAGAGCGACAAACACAGACGCAGCCTTTTGAATAAATGTAATTGCATGAAAAAAAAACGGAGACACTGTCAATAAAAAAAAAAAAAAAGTAAAAATATCGGGCCAACTTTCGTCTCGTCGTTTGCCTCGTTAAGGAACGACCGAATCTCTCTCGCACACGCTGCTTTTGCTGCCACCACCAATATGTTGCTCCTGCGCTCCTGCCAGCACAGACGATCGAAAGTTGTTTTCGCCGCCTCGGGAGAGAAACCAGAGTTTCGATGAGATGAACGCGGCCACAATATGCGACTCGCACTGTAAACGCATTTTTCTCAATCATACACTTCGCCAATTACGATTAATGCAAGTCGTTCACGCGAATACCTGAATATATTATTTATTATGATAATTGTGTTGCACTATTTCCATGCTCAGAGCGTTGCCATTAACGTGTAGCAAAAGAAAGAAAAAATTCTTTCACATTCCTATATATTAATTGCAAGAATTATTATTTATGAATTATTCATCAATTTATTTCTGTTCAATGACCTGGACAATTATTCCATAGGCGTACACCATCGTCAGAAAGATTTTCGAAGTTTAATTTCGTTTGAAAATTCAACGTCAAATCCAACGTGAAAAAATTTTCTGGTTCTAAAAAAATTTTATGCTCGAAAGCAAATTTGTTTATGCGAACACGAAACTTTATGACAAAACCGCGCAAACTTCGGTCGTTTGGAAAATTCGTTTTGGTGGGAAAGAAAATTTGCTCCACGTAATGAAATATTTTCGGTGCTCGTCCGGAGGAAAATTCAATCACCCGCGAGTACGAATTTCGATGGCACAGAAGAAAAGTTTTTCTCGAACGAATTACGAGTTTTCTTATGAGAGTTGAAAAAAACAAATGCTCGCGCAAAAGGGAGAATGCACGCGTGCGGATCTTGAATACATTATTTTTACAATTATCGAAATAATTTATTTATTCGTATTACGGGGCGCTGCTATGAATACGAGATAAAGAAACGATTTTCTTGCGCATTGCGCGAATAATACATTTGCAATCGTTCCATGAATTATTAATCGTATTATTCAGTCCGTTCAACGACCCCATCGATTATTCCAAGTACAAGCATTAGCGTGAGAAAGTTTTGAAAAAATTCGAATCGATTTCGAGCTCCTAATGAGGCGAATCGATTTTTTATAATTAATTAAAATATTGATTAACGATTTAGCTGCTGTTTCACTAATTGTCTTATAATTTCGTTGTCTAATTAAATAATCAATGAACGATTAATTGGAACAAACGTTTCGTCGAATTCATCGCTTCCGATCGAGTCACGGACTTAATTTTTGTGAAGGATTCGTCGAAATCGAGTCTATGGTTCAGGAGGGAAAATGGCCGAGCATATTTGTGCAGCAAAGATTTCTATTTTTAGAAATATTCCGATCTTTCCCTACCACGTGAGTGTTTAGATTGCATTTTCGCGAATAACTCGAGTTGGGTATTTCGCTCGCTATATACGTAGAGATATATAGAGCCTCTGACTTTCCTGGGAATCGAATTAAGCCGAGAGCATTGATTGCATGTGTGCATAGGCGCACGATATACCCCGGATTTCGTTTAAATGGCGAAGCACTCTGCATCAATCAACGATCGCGACCCGAGAAGTAATTCAATTTCCGGTAACGCTATGACCTCCATTTCCCATCGCAATTAAGAGTGTTGAGCTTATTGAATGAAAAATTGAAAACAACGTCGGAGATTCACCATGGAGATACCAGCGTTATTAATTAACCCGTAACTTTTACCGTTAATTACGAGCTCGCGACAGGAGCGTTTCGTTATTACGAGAATTTGAGGTTAGAAACGTCTCACTGCGACAAAAATGACGATATTTGCATTTTTGGTTCTATTTAACCTCAAAAAAATCAGTCTGTCCACTCAGCTTTTCAGTTTTCAGTCATTTTTCTTTATTTTCAATGTTCGAATCGTACGGAGCGTCGTCAATTTATTTCCGTATCAACGACACTCTCGATCAGGATTTAAAAAAAGTCCCACTTGTCGTTTCTCGTCGTGCCCCGATTTTTCGTCTTCTCGATCGATTGCATCAGTTTGTTTACATTTAATTTCCACGGATTCCCGAGCTGCCAAGATGGCGTCGACAGCAAATTCTTTCGCTACCTCCGATCGAGAGTAGAAAGCATCAAATTTATCGGATGTATCGGGTTCACTCACACTTTTACTCTCGTGCGTTTCAACTGGTTCCAACTTTCAATTTCTCTGGTTATTTACATCTCGCGATAGCCTCGGGTCAAACGACGACGAGTGGGCACTTTTCCCCGTTTCCCTATACGTATTCGTAAACAATTTCTCGAATTTCGACTCAGAGGAAAAAAAAATGGGAAAGAAGGAGGAAAAGAGAGTTTGTGAAAAAAATAATTCGTGGAGGTTATAAAATCGACAAGTTTATGGCTAGAGGGATATGGGTAACCTCAATTACACCTGCTGCGCACACTTTGATGGGTTGGGCAGAGACGAGAAAAGTCTCATTAAGAGAAGCAACCGAGCTCAAAAAGTCTTGCTGCTGGAATGACAGGATGGGTAGTCATCGTTGCAAGGTCTTGATGTTTATCGTTCACCTACAATATATATTTATAAAACGCACTAGCAGCGCGACAAAGCTGTAAGATAAATTGGCGTTTCTTGTTCGTTTTGACCGAACCCACTACTTCGCTACGGTAAAAAAGTGACAAAACAATCTCAAGAGGAAAAGCGCAATTAAAGTTGAGGGTCGTCGATCTCCTCTCGAGAGTCGTAACCTGTAGCTACTGTAATCTCGTGAAAAATCTATAAAAGAGAAAAATTATGTTGTCACATGACGATTGTGACGAATTAACCGTTTCTTTTCGTTCTCGATCGGCCATGTTTTTCAAACGACTTCGTTCCAAACAGCGACGATTGCTTCGATTTTTCGAGATCAAGAATTCGCTCAATATTTGGATCGATCGAAAAAAAAATTGTTCAAGTTCTTACAGAATCTTAGCAAGAAAGACTTTTTCAAATTTTCGGATGAATTATTTCTGTTTGGACGAGACACGTGTCTCGATGCTGCTCTCATAACCTCAAAGTTTGTGTTTCTTCCTTATGACGCGTCCTCCGAACTCGCGAAAGGAAAATGACATAGGAATCCGCTGTTTACGATTGCGAAAGAGATGGATGATTTCCTTTCATTGATTTTTTAATAAATAAATGAATAATTAATTATTCGATGAAATTTTTTGAATCCAATTGATAATCAATTAGTGAATTCGAATTATTCAACATGTAGGAACGCGAATACAGATCTGTCGAGGCGATATAACTGTGAATTATTGTGCAATACGAATTATTAATTAATCAAAGTGCACATGCCAGGATATACGTACACACACATGGATGCGGGTACGTGCCTGGTCACGAGGCTGCACTTCCGTTCGTTGCAGCGTTTCATGATCACTTATTACCGCGCTGAATATTTGCTTCCATTGAATAGGCGCAATGGACGAACCATGAAACTTTTCAAAATTTCGCGACCCAACAAAAAATCAGCGAATTACGACCTCGATGACTCGCGTCTTTTGTATACACAGACGTTGCGAAAGATGGTTGTTTATAAAAATCGTCCATTTTGAACGTAACCTCAAATTCGGTTTGATCGTAAATTATTCACTGCGGTGCAAAGGAGATAATAAAAACTGATGATTCNGTATCGATACACAAGATGACAATTCAATTCAATTCTGAGAATCGATTCTTTCCGAACAATCCGGCATCCCTACTTCGGTGCAAAGGAGATAATAAAAACTGATGATTCGGAACTATAAAATTGCCGTAAACACTGATATATTGCAGGGAAAAAGAAAGTGTGCGGCAAATACAAATGCGGAACACGTTCCCTCGACATTTGTCTATGTTCTGGACTTTGCATTAGATCGAGAGCTATAGCTTGGCGTATAGATTTTAGATCGCCATGCAACAGGAGCTCCTAGACTTGTTTTGCATTGTAAAATGTCTGTAGAGAGATGGAGAATGAAGGGGAAAATAGATGCACCGGAAAAGACGAGGTTATGGTGAATTAACGACGCCCGAACGAACATGAGCCTTTCTAGAGCGCGACTCTCGTTTCACCGGACAATTTCCTTTCCACACTGCACTGTAATACACTGGTCAATACCGTGACCGAAGCTGGCAAAACTTAACACGAGTCCTCTGTCGCACTCGAATGCTCGATGTCAATAGTAGACATTACGATACACGGGAAGACTTCCTGTAGCTTAGAACCAAGCTTTGTCGCTTTTCTGAGCGTAAGCGCCAAGAAAAAAACAAATTCTCACGCGCGACGAAAAATGGAGGTTAGAAAGTTGGTATTGACTTGAAAAAGATCGAAAACCGCTTCAATATGGCGGGTAATTGATAATTGATGAATTAGAATCTAATTAACGATCGAAAATATCAATGGCGACGTTTTATTGAGAATTGCATCGAATTTTTGAAATCTTCATCGCTTTTCGTCGTTACTGCAGGGAATGAAAATTGCATCATAAATTATTAAGAACAGCTAATTAGTAATCCGTAACCCACGAAGAATCGACAGATTGTCCTCGAACATTTCGCAAATAATATTTCTCAACTCTCTGTACGAAATCCCTGAACAAAAGAGACGTTGTCGTGAATATCGAACAACTTTCTAACATTCTTATTGCATATATGTAGAGGATGTAGAGATTCTGAGCGCGTTTTCCTATTCCATTTTGACAATGGGAGCCAGAATAGTCTTTGTCGACATGAATCACCTCGAATCACGATAAACAGAAGGTGCGGTTTTCTCAGTATTGATGGACTTTTTCTCTTTTATAATACGACGAATATTAATTTGTTGTAGAACTCGAGCACGGTCGTACAGTCGAGGATCAACGGTTACAGGGGATGATCAAACGTAGAAACAAACTAGGACGAGCCAAGGGTCACGAGAGGTAAATTTCTATGAAAATTGAAAAACTATGATTGGAAATCGTAAGAGGAGTTTAATTGGAATAAATATCGTGCTTAACCTTTTATCTCTCCGATGCGCCGTTCTCGAGATATTTATAAATGAGAAGAACCGCCAATCCGGTGCGTCGATGCGACAAACTGGGCGTGGCTTCTGGTTCAGTCATTAAATAATTAATATCTCGCCAACGGCGCCTTGGAGAAAAAAAATGGATAAGGAAACTTGATTCCAGAATTCTGTGATCTATCGACCTGTAAAATTTTAAGGGCGCCCATTAAGGCAGTCTCCACTTATGACGTATTTTCTCCTTAAATTCATGGATTCTCGCAATATTTCTTATCGCTACCTTTGAAATCTTTCAGGAATAAAGTAGAATGCTTTTATCACGGTACGTCGAACAACAGTCGACGTGATTCCGTCGATGAAACAGTGCCCGATCGATTTATCAAAGGACCAGAAGACGCCTGTTACATGGAAGTAATACCACCGTCAAATTTGGGACTCAATACATATGGTCATTTGAAAATCGACTACACAGACAGCTGGAACTCTCTCCACCGAAAAATAGCAAAATGAAGAAATTCGCTCGAGTCTCTCATCAAATTACTTTAAGTTTTCCACGTCCATCACGATTCCTCCGAAAAAAAGTTGAATCTTGTACTTTCGAAAATCCTATAAATCTTCCACAATTCCCTGAAAAATTCTTCAATTCTCTTACGAATTTTTTCGCCTCATTCGCAGCTGGAAAAATCGCCAAATATTCGTAGACTGAGTTTTATTCCCGAAACTTTATTTTTTCAGCTGTTTCATTCAATTTTCTAATCAATTGTCAACTCCCCCTGCAGCATTGCTCCAGACACTCCAGTTATTAATATTTCAACTAGGAACCCGAACGTTCCAAGCGAAAAATTCAACATCTTCGGTTTCGATCGACCTTTAAACAATAAAAATTAACTAACGATTTTATTGTTACGAATATCGAGTCCCACGTGTTACGATATTCCTTGTACATATACAGAATTACTCACTCACTCAGAAAAACGAAAAATGGTTCAAAAAACTTTTTTCTTTCTTCTCTGTTTAAATTATAATTTCATAAGAAAATACAACGAAACTCCACGTTTATTTTATTCCATTGAAAATAAAAATAAAGATTACGTACTTGTAAGGTACGAATAACAAAACAAAAAAGTAGTTTTTCCAGTTACTTTGGAATTAGCTACCAAACTGAAAATTCAATCCTGAAAAATGGAATTTCAGCGTCCCGTTAGTTTCTCAACCGAAACGATGCTCCGTTCGATTTAAACATAAACAAATAATTCATTTTTTTAGTTTTTTTGGATCTGATTTCAGTAGCCACGTTAAAATTTGAAAAATTCGACGAGACAAGTTTTTTAGGACGTGAGATCGACGATCGCTTCATTGTCGACGTTGAATAATTTCTTTTTTTTCGGACGTGACACTGCCTCATGATTATTTTCTATGTTATTTTTCAGGTCGAAATCAAGTTGAGGCCATCTGGAAAAATCCAATTTTTATCGATTTTTAAGGCGTTTTTTAAATTTCCACATTATTTGATGAATTTTTAATTATTATTTCACTGAATTTTTGGTTCAACTTTTCATTGCGTTGTCAAGTGGAAGAAGACTCACCTGAAAAGATTCGAATTCTTTCGCTTATGATCCTCACGGACGTTGTCTGCAAGAGCAGGATGTGAAGTGTGTCCATTTTTTTGGGATTGTGAGAGAAATTGATTTTTCTTCGGCTCAAGTTCCTTTTTTTTGTACATTGCAATTTCGTTGCTCTGACGTTTTTCGATCGCACAACAATGCTCCAATTTCTTTTTATACAGCGAAATTTCTTGCTCGTGACTTTTTCTCAGCCTTTCGATTTGCTCTCGGGATTTCTCGTTCTCTTCGACCATTTGCGATCGTAGCTCCGTAAGTTTTTCTTCTAAATCACGAACTGCTCGGAAGGAACGCGATCGTGTAAAAAATTTTGTGCGAAAAATTTGCTTGATCGTGCGCAATAATTTCGTCAATTATTGAATTAAACAACGCTGCGTTGAAGTAGAAGCAGAATTTTTCAATCCGGGTCACTTTCCAGTAGAAAGTTCAGGGAATGTATAAAAAATTGTGCAGCAATTAAAAAATGGGATAGAAATGAAATTTCTTATGTGAATATACAAAAAAAAGAAAAAAAAAACATTTTTTAGAAAGGATTTTCGACCCCGAGAACCAATGAACTTGAAGTTTTCTAGAAAAATCGTTGCACTAGTAAATTTCATTGTGTTCCGAGGTTTTCAATATTTTGCGCTATAGAAAACAAAGAGCCCAGGCGAATTAGTAATTTTCGAAACTTTTCTATATCTCGAAACCGGAAGAAAACGTTTAACCTTGACATTGAATAATTTCTCGACAAAGTGGCTTTCTCCTTGAAAATTCAGCTTCGAAACGTTTTGTAAATATTAATTTAAAGCGAAATGGAAAAAATAGTTACCTTTCGCTTCGCTTTGTCGGCGAGCTTGATGCGCAAGCGCTCCACTTTGATGCTGTAAATTTTCGACAATTTTTTGGAGCCTCTGATTCTCTGATTCAAGATTACGTAATTTCAGGTTACAGCATTTTTGCCATTCGATGAAAGTCGTACTCAATTTCTCAACTCGCAAATTCATTTTTTCCGCTTCGATTTTCTGCAATTTGAGCAACTCGTCCTGAGCGTCGTGATGTGTTTTCAAGGTCACGTACTTCTGCAGGCACACGCAAGAAGTTGGTTTCACGAAGATCGTTAGAAAAAACGTAGATAAACAAATCGACGTACGGAGTAAATCGAAAGGAGAATTTCGAAGAGTTTTCGTTTTGTTTTTTTGTACCTTGCTGATTATTAATAATAAACATTAATTGAATCCGCAAACAATCGATTTTTTCTGGCGGAATAATGAAAATCTACGTTATTCGTATCTAAACATGCACAGAAACTATCAAAATCTTACAATTCGAAAATTGACAAACCGATCAATGATACTCTGCAGCTCGGGACAAAATCCAATTTTTTCCATCCTCCGAAATACGATCGAAAGGATTAGTGTTCCTTCTTTGAATTCGTTGTTGCTCTGCGAAGCATAACAAAGCTCAGTGCTTAGTACGATAACGACACGGTAAAGGCGCCAGCTACCGCGCCAGCAAAATTTGGATTCAATGTGGCGGCAGGCGTTACCGCATGTTCATGCGTGCATTGTGGTCAACAGTATAAAACTATAAAACGCGGTTGAAAAACTCTGAACA
Organism: Hyposoter didymator; assembly: GCA_037952995.1. Taxonomy (NCBI): domain Eukaryota; kingdom Metazoa; phylum Arthropoda; class Insecta; order Hymenoptera; family Ichneumonidae; genus Hyposoter; species Hyposoter didymator. The sequence goes on from JBAJMU010000005.1 coordinate 12,259,439, forward strand.
AAGTAAACCGATGAATGATTTACGAAAGTCCAAAGTAATTCGAAGGTCATTGATCCGCCACTGCATACAGATGACGTCATCGAAGTAATATCTCGCTAACAACACAGAAAAATCGGGAAAAACTTAACCTCAAAATTCAACCGGAATTTTATAATTTTGCATTTCGAGTGAAAATATACAGACAAATAACAATGTACAGTCGTGTAACTCGCACTTTGTCGATAGTCGGTCGACAATTGACAAAGAAATTATACGAAAATACGAAGCACAATGTTGCCGGCGTAATTGTGTGTCCTTCGACAATGAATTCGTACAGTGCGCTAAGGAATGTGATTTCAAAACGCAATTATTGCGAGAAAAGTTCGGAGGAATCGGAAGCAGAATCAACTAAATTGTTGGCAGTCGACCAAAAAGCGGAAGAAAAATTGAAAGAATTTCTTGCAGATCCAGAGAATGAACGTCTTTACAAAATCATTGAACTCGAGCTCGAAGTTTTGAGACAAAACTGCGAAAAAGCCCCGACCACAATGAAACCCAGGCACTGGTGGGAGGCCTTACAACTCGACAGTCGCAGCAAAAGGAAGTAAGAAAAATCTTTTTTCATCAACTGAACCCAAAAATCTCTTTCGATTCAGTCTCAATTCTTTTTTTTATCAAATTTCGAGAATCGTCCAAAAACATCGGCAATGCTCGATCATCAAATGATTTTTTTTCACCCATTGCAGACGATACTTCGCATTTCTTTTTGGACTAGAGAAAAAGAAGGAGAACCAAAAGCTTTCAAAATTGGCAAAACAAAAAGAGAGAGCGGAAAGGCCTCCCACTGACGAGGTGTACGGGCTCGGCCGCAATACAATGTTTTTGCGGATATACGAAACCACCATAAATGAGTTTTTCAACGCTCGATGTATCAATTCCATTTTGTACGGACAGCCGGTGGTTTTGGATTGTAGTTACGATAGCTACATGACGAGACGGGAACTGAAATACACGGCGAAACAACTGAATTTCTGTTTCGCTTTGAACCGAGTTCACGACGATCCATTCAATATGTATTTGTGCAACGTCGATCCTAAGAGCGAGTCAACGGAAGCTCTTCATCGTTTCATTCCTTCGCTCTACGACAAAGATTTTCCTATGCATGTCAAAACTGAGTCTTATCTCGACATTTTTGATAAAAGCAAATTGATTTATCTCTCGCCTCATAGCCAAGAAGAAATGACAAAATACGACCACGACGCGGTCTACATCATCGGTGCGTTTGTCGACAAGGTAATGCAGAATTCTTATCATTCTCACGGAATTGCTATTTTACTGATTCCTATTATTCGGGATATTACGATTCAGTGAGCTGGTTCATGACTCTGGAGTTTCCATTTTAGGAATGCAGAGAAATTCATGAGCCTGAAGTTTGCAACGTTGGGCCCCAACGAAAAATACGTTTTTCTACCGATAGTTTGTACAATTTTAAAAACCAGAACAATTTTCGCACTGATTCTCTCTTTGGACGCTAGAAAATGATCGTTTCATTATCCTGACCGAGTATTCAATGAGAATCTTGAGATTTGCCAAAGAAAGAAGACAATTTCGTTGCATTCCAACGTTGCAAACTTCAACTTCGTAGAAATTCTTGTTTATCTTTGAAAAGAATAATTTAAAAAATTGAGAATGTAATTTATATGATTTCGAAAATTGAACGAATCATCAATAATATCAAATATTATCGACTCAATTCCAACGTTGCAACGGAGCTGGAGTCAGCTCCATGCTGGTCCCACATTTTCCTCATCACACTCGTTTTTTTTTTCTATTATTTTTTAACAGCGTCTCATAATCAATGATTTGTGTTGTAAATTAATGTTGCAGACCTCGCACGAACCAGTGTCAATGGCCAAAGCAAAAAAGTTGGGTATAAAAACGATGAGATTGCCTCTGGACCGTTACCTGCAATGGGGCTGTAGTGCAGGGAAAAACTTGACGATAAACGCAGTCTTGAGCATTCTTCTGGACATAAAAACGACGGGAGATTGGACGAAAGCTTTACAGCATGTGCCACGAAGGAAGATCGTTGATTATCAACAAGCCGCGGAGAACAGGAAGCTGCAGAAATTTTTGGAAACGCCGGCTCTTCACGAAGCTTCCGGGACGCAGGAGCTCAGTCTGGAGGATAGTGTGGCAGTGCAAATGCTCAACAAGAAGAATTCGCCTCGTTTCACCGAACACCGACAACGCTACAAAAAGTTCTCACAGGAAAAAACTCGCTCCAACAACCATTCTTCTTACAAAAACGATTCCCAGTCTTACGACGCGTCGCCTGATTTTGACGAGGACTTTACTATGGAGGCTCGTGCCAAGTTGAAGAAAAATTGGAAAAACTAATAACAATATTGTATTTTTAGGTACGACAAAATTTATTAATAAAATTGTAACATATAATCAGTCTGAATGTTTCGTTTCGCACGTTCGTTATATCACTCAATTTTGTCAAATCACTAGAATTCGTCATGCTTCGTTTTCAACACTCAATCACGACAATAATTTATTTCTAACATTACTTTCTTACGAGAGCCTTGGGTATCAAATTTCCTACACAGCCGAACGTCTTTCTCTGGCTCCGGATTTAATCCCAGATTTTCGACTTTTTTCTTTTTTTTAATTTGAAAAACTATAAATTTTCCCTTTTTTCGAGCAATTGGCAGTGTTTTCGTTGAAGGATCATTGAAGCAGATTCGAAATACTTACCGTCAACTTTTACCTTGCGACCAAAAATTTCGCAGAGTGAAAGTTAGAGAAAAAAAAATTTGCCAACTTGGATAGAACAACTCGGTTGTATTCATGAGAAAAATGATGAGCGTTATACAAACATCACTGAACTTTATACATTCAAATGCATTGGTACAAATTCAAAGTTTTCTCTCGATTTGATATGAAATTAAGGTATAACTATCGCAGAATGGGTTGATTTAGGATTTTCTTGAAATTTAGTGTAAATATTCTTGACATTAAAACGAACAACTTTCCTATGAGACGAAACATTTTCTGCCGTCTAGAATTTGAGATATTTAATTTCCAATTTTATATTTTTCCCATCTAAACGCATGTAAATTGAAGTCGCGTTTCTTTTGTTTTTTCTTGCAACTTTTTTAACGAAACGTCACTTCAATTTACATGCGTTTAGATGGGAAAAATAGAAAATTGGAAATGAAATATCTCAAATTCTAGACGACAGAAAATGTTTCGTCTCATAGGAAAGTTGTTCGTTTTAATGTCAAGAATATTTACACTAAATTTCAAGAAAATCCTAAATCAACCCATTATGCGATAGTTATACCTTAATAAACGCAGTGGCTAGTCGTCCGGATAGCCGGATGAATAATATTCGTCCGGACACGCTTTATCCAATGATTTCCGCTTTATCCGTACGATTAAGGGTTGCTTATTCGTCCGACCATGCTTTTTAGTGTATGAAATATCCGGACGAGAAGCCATAGCCAAAAAAAAAAAATTGAGATCGCCATGATTTTTAATAAAAAGGAGTAGAGCTCTAAATTTTTCTGTTGCGCACTTCATTGACTCGCAATTATTCGGTATTTTTATACTTTTATTTTTTGCATGCGGCGGTTCCAACTTGATGGACGTCGATTTTGGGACGTGGGCCGGTACGCGCGCGACTGAGCGATCGCCTAACCAAGTGTCGGCGCGCCTTCGCCTATGCGGCGATACGAGCAGAAACGTAATTACATGCAAAACGCGAAGAATGGGGAGGTTTTCATCATAACTCGTGAAATGCTTTAGTCGAAATTATTAGGGTTCTCTGGGCACGTCTTCTAGCACTTGTTTACGCGAAATGGCTGTTTTTTTCGAATTTTCGAATAAACTTTCCGCCACCAGTCCATTTGGGAGTCTAATGGACCTGTTTTGCGATTTTTAAAGATTAAATAACGATCGCGTTTTTTTCGCATAATACAACTTCGTGTTGTTCCTCAATCGCGCGTCTACGACGCTTCGAAAAGTTGATGCAAAAATAAGTGAAAAGTTATCGAAAAAATTGGAAATTGAAATTACGTACGTTATCGAATGAATCAAAGTTGAAGCCGGTCTTTATTTTCATAGCGTTCATTGTCTCCGGCGTTTTCTTCATATTTGTCTCGAAAAACGATCATTTTTCATTCGCTACCGGCGCGTGAAGTCGATCGAATACAACTTTCTGCACGATAAAGAATCAATAATCGCGTAGCGTCACTTTATTTCTACTGGAAAAGTAGCAAGTCAAGTTACCAAACTCGTTTGAAAAAGTTTGAGAACCGGAAGTGTTTTTTCGGAATATGTATGCATAACAGCATAACCTATGCAACCGAGAAAGAGAAAATACAACAGCTCATTTACGTGACCTTGCAAACGACCTCTGAAATAGAACTACAATCAGAAGTCATTTGGTTCGTGTGTAATAACCCCGTTTGTCGTGGTTGGTCAATTCTTCTGTGCGCACTTGAGTCCCGACCAATCGGTGATCCGCTTCTTGTGGTCCGAGTTTCGTCGCGCAACTTGGTCATCCGCACGATATTTCAAGGAAAAAATTCTCTCACTATTCGTCCTTATCCAACTGTAAATTTAAGTGTTGAAAAACGTGAATAAGTAAACAAACAAGAGTCGAAACGAATAATAAATATAGAGAAATGTTGTTACGAACGACAACGACGAATCTTCGCTGCGAATTGGCTCGACTGACTCTACGTAACTCCGCTCGAGCAAACACTGTTCGATGCTTGACGACACGATGTCTCCACAGGAAATTATTCCAAAGGTATTTTCCCTCGAAACGTTTATTCTACGTCCATTTTACAAAATCTTACAATTTTAAAGTTTCCGTCAACTCCCCAAAAAATCCTTTTCTCTGATAACCAAGTTTTCTGCCGCACTTTTGAGGTTATGTCGAAATCTTTCGCTCGTCAATGCATCCATCACTGACATTTCTGCTTTATAATTTCCTCGACATTCATAGCTTCGTGCATGTTCTTTTTCGTTCTGAAATTGTGAAATTCCTCGTACTCAGTCGTCAGAATCACTGGAACCAACATCAGCGAACGACCGCCGCTCCGTGGAGCCAACAAATGAGATACTATGCCGATTATCCGGATCACGTAAAAGTAACTCTTCCCGCTTTGTCCCCGACTATGGAGACTGGTACAATTATCAGTTGGCAGAAAAAAGAAGGTGAGCTTTGGGAATCGGTCATAGAAATTGATTACTCTTTCACTTTTTTTTGGCAGAGATTCAATGTCGTGGACCCTAAAAAAATTATTCTGATAGCACGACGATAAATATTTCATGCTCAAGAAAAAAGATTGAAATCGAAGCAAAGATAATCTTCCATTTGATGAAATTGTAACGAGAGTTATAAATTTGTTGCTACTTGAAAAAATAAGACTTTGGAAAATTTTTAGACCTCCTGAATCATAAATACGATGTCCCTTGATGTTACTTTTTTCGGGCGAGTCCTGAATATAGAAAAATGCTAACTTGCTGTTACTGAGGTTTTTATAACCGAAAAATAATCATGAAAACTTGATCCAAATTGTTAAAAAAATTATAAAAGGCACTGCAAATATTCGTATTTCCACGATTTCAAATCGGAGAGCCATAAGAAAGTGGAAATATACAGAAAATTGAGCTTTGCTGAAGAAAATAGAGGATTTCGTTGCTAACGATGCAAACGTCAACATGATCGTGAACCATCGGGGATTCTGGTTCCAGCAGAAAATAAACACCCCAGTTTCGCGATGTTGAAGTTTACATCGTTGGATGCAGCAAAAATCTTTGTTTTTTTTTCAGCAGATTTCACGATTCTTATCCAATATTTAATCAGGACGAGGAAACGATATTTTTCCTAGGATTTAAACTCCAAATCGATACGAAAATTGTCATGGTTTTTAAATTAAAAAAACAATGAAAAAAAAAGTATTTTTCGTTGGATCTCAATGTTGCGAACTTCGGTGTCTTTGATTTTAGTATTACAAGTAAAATAAAATTCAACAGGTGACAAATTGAACGAGGGTGATCTTTTGGCTGAAATTGAAACGGACAAAGCGACGATGGGTTTTGAGACGCCGGAAGAGGGTTATCTTGCAAAGATAATCATTCCAGCAGGCACGAAAAATGTTGGAATTGGTCAACTGGTGTGTATAATAGTAGAGAGCGAAGCGAGCGTAGCCGCGTTTAAGGAGTTCAAGGACACGGCAGCTCCGGCGGCACCCGCGGCACCAGCGGCTTCTGCCGCACCTGCAGCGCCTGCACCACCGCCGGTGGCAAGTTCACCGGCGGCTCCTGCGGCTTCGGTTGCATCTGGGAGCGGTGGAAGAATTTTTGCGAGTCCACTGGCGAAAAGACTCGCGGCCGAGCAAGGTCTGAATTTGCAAGGCCTCGCGGGCTCCGGCCTCTTCGCCTCCATCACGTCCAAAGACCTCGGCGGCGCTTCGCCAGCCGCTTCTCGACCCGGTGCTCCTGCCGCAACTTCCTTTACTGGTTTTCCCGGCGGTCAGGACATTCCTGTCTCTTCTATTCGCGCCGTTATCGCAAAACGCCTCAGCGAAAGCAAACAAACGATTCCTCACTATTATCTGACCGTCGACATAAAAATGGACAGTGCTCTTGCTATGAGAGCGCAGTTCAATAAAATGCTCGAAAAGGAAAAAGTCAAGCTCAGCGTTAATGACATTATTATCAAGGGAATGGCAATGGCGTGCAAGAAAGTTCCTGAGGGCAACAGCGCTTGGCTCGGTGACGTCATTAGACAGTAAGCCAACGCCCATTATCTCAATCAATCAATCAATCGCATCACACGATGATATTTACGAACTTTGAGGCAAAAATAACGATATCGTTTGACCAATAACTCATCCTGCTCGTTGTCAACATGCCAACATTTTCCAAAATCTTTTCTCCATCCACTGTTTCGCTAAACTAGAGATTTACTAAAAAAAAACGCAAAAAAACAAAAAATACATTTCGAAAATTCATCAGTTTTGCCGGCTCTTAATAAAATATTGTTTAATTAAACAGATACGATCACGTGGATGTCAGCGTTGCCGTTAGCACGGAAAATGGATTAATAACGCCGATCGTATTCGCCGCAGACGCCAAAGGAATAGTCGAGATAAGTAAAGATGTTAAGGAGTTGGCAACACGAGCCAGAGAAGGAAAGCTCCAGCCTCAAGAGTTTCAAGGTGGCACCATCACAGTTTCCAACTTGGGAATGTTTGGGATCAAAAACTTTTCGGCCATAATCAATCCACCCCAATCGATAATTCTCGCTGTTGGTGGAACTGAGACGAGGCTCGTACCAGCCGATAATGAGAAAGGGTAATCCAATTAGCTCAAACGAAATTATTTTCATTAATTCGTGTGCACACCAATTTAATGTCGAATAATCGCATTATTTTCGTTTTTTGTCATTGAATTTGACCTTTTCCATACGAAGGACATGAATTGACGTTGCATTGATTTTCCCAGATTCACGACTGCCCAATTTATGAGCGTAACTGCGAGCTTGGATCATCGTACGGTCGACGGTGCCGTTGGAGCTCAATGGCTCGCAGCCTTTAAGAGTCTCCTCGAGAACCCAACGACCATGTTGTTATAAGTTCGTAGGACCGATGGAAAAAGAAAAAGAGAAAGGGTGAAAATGAGCCAAATTAGTACAATCGATTCTCGTGTCATTGGACACCGCAAGGCGGCACTGTGACGAGGATCGTCCTTCGATAGCGACACGACAAATTTGCGAAACGCCATAATAAATCGATTGCTGCCGATGAAAAATTCGTAACCTGCCGTTTTACGGGTTTAATTTGCGTGGGTTATGGCTTCTCTTCGTTAGCATCCTGTATGCATAAATATTATTTAAATAGAGAAAATAATGAATCAACTTTTCATCCACGGCTCTTCGATCGCGAGAGTTGATTTCCGGGTTCGTGGCCATAATCGATACTCGTCAAACTCATGAATCATTTTCAATGATTTTCGTCAACAAAATCAACAAGAATAACAAGGTGGCTCGAATCATAACGAAATATTCGAATATCCACGGTTAGAAAAATATATGTTCCCGGAGAACAATGTCCGAACCATGTGGTTTGTACAACACGAATAATTAATATATTAAATAATTATGTCATCAAGGCACTCGCGTCTTTTGTAAATCGATCCAGAATCGTTATTCACCATATCGATTCACTCGATCGTCCGATCTGTACATAATACACGAATCTGTGAAATGTTTTATGCGCCGAATAATAATTGTTACGGTAATCGCGCATCGGTATAGCGAGAAAATGTAATTGCACGTTGTTATTAGGTAACGAGGTTGAGAGAACTTGCTGCGACTCAATGTGCGCGGATCGAGTGGAGTAAAAAGAAGAGATGGTGTATAGAAAAAAGAAATATATATATATATATACAAAATACTTGAGTGTTTAATAAATTGAAAATTATCCTTTTTCTCTTGCGTCGTTGTGCGCATTTTTGAATGGTTCGCTTTCCTGAACGCTTTCCGGCGACACGGCTGCTCGGAAACGAGGGTCACGATCGGAGCGCCGGGATGTTGGATCGTTCGAAATTGCCCGCGCACTCGTCGAGCGCAAGTAGCGATTGGAGCGGCGCTGCAAGGAAGCTTTCTCGTAAATCGAGCAGCCGAAGAAGATCCAAGAGTGACATACGAGGGATTGGGTATTTCGGAAATAAAATGTTACTGTCACGAGGTGTTCCGTTATTTCGAAAAATCGCAACGAAATTCGTAGTTAGGAAAGCCGCACACAATGTCGTACCGCTGCGTTCTAGTCACGGCGGTGGGTGAGTGAAAATGATTATTTTTTTTTCAGGTTATGCAACGACTTGGATATTATTTTTTATCTGCACTTTTTGTCTTGCCTGCACAACGATTGATTCCATATTTTCATCGACATTTTTTTTCATCCAACTTCCAAAATGATTATTCAAGAAACGATCATGACCCATGATTCCGTAGATATTACTATCGCGAAATCCCGGATGCTCCCAAACAGGATATTATCATCGCCGAGGTCCTCGGCGGAATAATGTGGTGGTGGATTTTGTGGAACTGCTGGCACGATTGGGGTCATATTGTCGTGAGTAACAAAACTTTAGCATTTCCTCGAACAAATATTTCAACCGTTCCATCGCTGGAACGAATGATTTTCAAAATCTACTAAAAAAACGTATTTTTCATTTTAAAAAACAGGGAGAATACGATTATCCTGATCCGTCAAAGTGGACCGACGAAGAGCTGGGAATTCCTCCAGAGGAATAAACTCGCCACGCTGCAGGAGTTATAAAAACTGTTAAAAGAATCGTCGAACCAGGAGCCGTAACAGGTTTTCTTCTCACCTGCTGCGCTTAATCGCAGTCTCCGTAGGTCTTTCGTAAATTGTACATTGTCTTCTCTGATCTTATTAAACACACTGAGCTCGGACTCTCGTTTATTTACAACAAATCTATAAACGTCTGTGCGTCTTTATCGATCCATTTACTTTTTCCTACAACCAGCATCGATGGACCAAAATTTTCATTAACTCTGGAACCCCAATGTTTCCTTTATACTGCAAACTCCAAGGCCGGGTCATAGATTTTAGGCGATCGTTGAGCAACGTTGCGGTTCACAAAATAGTGTGAAAAAATGCATGGGACTGTAAACTCAATGATTCAAAAATTATCCCTAAAAAAACATTTTTTTGTAATCATTTTGACCAAAAGATGGACACGTCTCTTTGCTGAAAGTTGGGCCTCCAAACTTCGGCCATTTTTTTTTGGTAAATTGTCCATTCCAAGGGCTTGACAGAGGTGGAAAGAATCTTGGTTACTTTTCGCTCAAAAGGACGATGCCGTGCGAACCGGGGTGGATATCTACCCCAGGGAACTTTGGATTACGTTCCCAAGTTGAATTTTCAGCAGTTTTAGGTTTTTAAATCGATTTTTTCAGCGCATAAACTTTGATGAAATTGGATTTGTTCTTCGCTATTCTCTTTGGCATGAAAAAACGAAAAGATTCATATCCTTATGAGCCAGATTACTGCTTTCAGAATGATTTTACAAACAAGAAACTCGTGGGGTTAATATTTACCCCAGTTTGTAGGTTAAAGGTTAAGAAAATGGGAATTTAGTTCTACGGTCAAGCACAGAAAGGTTTGCGGAGCATCAACGAGGGGGTATGCCTTTGAATATTAAAGCCAGACGACTGACGAAACTAAAAAATTCAATATTCAATTTCTCGTTTTTCGTGAAAATTATCGCACGCAAAGTATTATATCGTGGCATCAAAAATTAGTGGATGATTCCCGAAGTAACGATTTAGGTTAAAATCGGACGATGTGAGGTTAAGACTGAATTCACTTGATCAATAAAATGACACGAAGAAATATTGAATATTTGCGAGAAATAGAATCATTTGTTTTATTAATTCACGCGAATTACACTCGATGATAAACGTTTGTTTCGTTATTCGAGTAAAAATCAATCAACCGCGACGATTAAATGGAAAATAAAATGGAAATCATGAATCCACGAGGAAAAAAGGTAATGAAAAAACAAGAAAAACAGTCTGCGATATGACGGGTATTTGTATCATTATAAAAGTGAATTGTAACTATTTCGATGTGACATAAGGATAGGAAACTGGCGCCACAGGGGCCGCCGGTGTAGAGAGGCAAGAGAAGCAGAAGCAGAAGCGGCTGTACCGTGCACTGTACAGTCCCCCACGATCGTACAGTCTCCACTTTCTTAACGCGCATCTATGAAACGAATTTTAGATTTTTTCTTCATGTTTCCTTCAAGTTTCCATTGTACACATTTTCGGGTTGCGTTATGAAACCTCATTGCGAATAAATAAATGATTCAATTGTCGACGTAATCGAGACATATCTTTGTATGTGAAGAACATTTTTAGGCAATAGCTTTGCCCATTTGTGCATGGTCAAGGAGGTTTGATATTTCAAGCGAAATAATCGTCAGATACGAAAATTTCGACATATACGTTACGAAAAGATTCGCTGTTATTCTATTCTTGATTTTCGAAAACTATAGATTCTCCCACGCCAGCAACCAAAGTCCTGGACCTTTTTCGTATGTATTCTGCGGACGCTGAGACTGTTTCTTATTCCGATTAGACGACGAAGCAGTGTTCGCAAATTTGGCTGTAGAAATTTGGCGGCTATCTCTCTCGCACTCATGGGTACGCGGTTGTTATGAAATTCAATCTTCAGATAAGCGAGACTCGACTGTATACTGGTACAGTCTGATAAGTAAACAATTTTTTGCCGTTTATCGGCTCTGGAGTGCGCGCGCGTCGCACATACACACGCGGACGTGTACCTTGCTGTATATAAATATAAATTCATGGGTGGCACACAAGTAAGGGCTCTCGGGAGTTGCTCTGTGTGTACATAATCCACAGTCGAGGTCTATAGTTATCGCAGCGCAACGGCACCGAGTGACTGCACAGCAGCGTCGAGCTTTTAGTGTTAGATAGAGTTCCCTCTCGTCCGGTGGGACTCGATCGTTCGGGCTGTCTCAACAACGGAATGGTTCGATCCCCGAAAGACTAGAAACTTGTTCTAAATATTAGCAGCGCGGTCTCGATGGAAAAATAATAAGTTTTGATGTGGAAAAAGGTTGTAAAATAATGTGAAGGTGATGGTGAGATAGTGAAGCGCGTTTAAATGCGGTGGTTCGCGAGCAGAGCTACGAAATCGCGGTCGCCCGGCGTGTCGAAAAAAAGGGAGCCGGTCGAGTCGCGGAGTCATTGGGAATTTGCATGTCGACATGAATGAACATGAAAAGTAACTTGAACGAAATCTGGTAAGAACGTAGCAAGCTGTGTGTCTCTCTGTGCGTGTGTGTGCGCTTTTTCACGGATAAAAGGTGACAGAAGTTTGACGAAATACGAAAGAGTCAGAGGCGGGTGTTTTGAATCGGAGGAAATAAAAGTTTTCGATCTGGTGGCTAAACAACAAAAAGAAAACGTTAACGGTGCTCTCTCTCTCTCTCTCCCTCTCTATCGCGGTCTCTCTCTGCATCTCTCTTCTGTGCGTGAAAACATTCGAGTTTACTTTTGTACATCGTGACGTAAAGAAATGTGAGACGACGGGACAGAAAAGATCGCGCTCGCGCCCCCGTGTGTTTGTGACTCGCTGCGTCTCTGTCTTTGTTGCTGCGTGTTCATTCTCTCTCCCTCCCTCTCTGTCTCTCTTTCTGTGATGTACGAACTATATACGCAACACGAACGGGAAGCGACCAAGGAAAAATTATTTTAACACGCCTCGTCGATGTGTTGTGTAGTGATAAATCTCTCGTATTTTGTGGGCTTTATATGTATACAAACCGGCGAATCTTCGCCGTAATAAGGTATATATATTCATTTATCTTTACTATACTTTTCGTCGTGTGCCATTCGCTCGATATTTCATGCACTTTTATATTTTTCGTTTGTTTTATTTCCTCAACAACAACAAAAATAATCCGGCAAGCTTTTAATCTCGCAATGACTCTCCATGTGTCTGTGGATTTGCGCGTGTTAGTGTGTTCCACCATGTTTACGTATTATTACTCGATATTTCTACCGTTAAGCAGCGCGAGCATGCAGTGTGCGACTGAATAGCAACATCGGGTTACCGGCGCCGGTGTAGTACCTCGGACTCCTTATTTTTTTCTCCGTCCCATTCTCAACGCACACCGATAACTCACCGCAAACTCAAATTAAAATCGAATCATTTTTTTTTATTGCCAAAGCCGTTGTTTTTTCTTCATACACAAAAATAACAATTTCGAAAACGAGTTCGATGGTTTTCGGTGTTGATGTCGATCAAGGGGGTCGAATAAAAAATGCTTTCCTTTTTTTTTTCTTGTCCTCGTGCTCGCGAGCGATCTTTCCGCGTTGAAAAAGTGATTTTTGATTTTGAACGATTTCGTTACTTGATATTCTTGCGCAGCCAAAAAATACGTAAATGCGAATGACACTGAAGCTCGCAACGTTGGGATCCAACGAAAAATACGTTTTTCTATTGATTGTTTTTTGTTCGGTTTGAAAAATCATGTATTTTCGTACCGATTTATTTCTTGGGATCATCAAAAAATATCAATTCATTATCCTGACCAAATATCGCGTAAAAATTTGGAGATCTGCTCAAGAAAATACGGAATTTCGTTGCATTCCAACGATTCAATCTCCAGCATCGTAAATGTGACTCGTGCGAAGAAAAAAAACGAGTTAGGTACAGCGCGCGTGTGAGAGTTGCTGCAAAATCTTTGCTTTCCGCACTTGCAGCATTAATTACTATTGCGTGATCTATTGATATTGTTTTTAAATTCCACTGACGGAATGATGGATTGAAAAACTTTGGTGCCAATGTCCACATGTTTAAACGGAGGATCAAAAGTGTTTTGATAACTAGTTTCTCGAACGACATGACCTTGACGAAGTCGTATCCTCGCGTGAAGATTTATGTTGCGAATCGCAGAAGTTAACTATGTTTTCTATTCTTCATAATAACTCCTCGACCAAAAGAAGTTTGCGTCAGGATCGAACGAAAAGAAAATGTTTTTTTCTGGTCGTTCCTTGTTCATTTTTTCAAATCACGACAATTTCTTACGATTTTGTTTTTTCATAGCACGAGAGAATCTTTTTAGTGTCCGGCGTACAATTTCATACGAACGATGAGTTCTGCTGAAGAAAAAATAGGATTTCGTTGCTTTGGAACGATGCAAAAATCACGACGTTGAAGTTTGCATCGTTGGAACGCAACGAAATTGCCTTTTTTCTTGGGCGAATGCTCTAGATTCTCATTGAATATTTGGTCAGAACAATAAAACGATATTTTTTCTGTGTCCAAAGACAAAATCGATACAAAAATTGTCCTGGTTTTTGAAATTGGACAAACAATTGATAGAAAAATGTGTTTTTCGTTGGGACTCAACGTTGCGAACTTCAGGGTCCCCAAAAATCAACATTATCGTGAACGAGTGTGGGGAACCCGCAGAAAATCAACGCGACAGTTTCGAGATGTTGAAGTTTATTGCGTCGTTGGAATGCAACGAAATTCTGTTTTTTCTTTTGTGCAGAGCTCATGATTCTTATGCAATATTCAATCAGGATGATAAAACGATATTTTTTCTAGGACTTTCAACTTCAAATCGATACAAATATTGTCAATGTCTTTTTTTTTCAATTGAACGAACGATGGAACGAAAAAGAATATTTCGTTGGACCTCAACGTTGCGAAATTCAGTGCCTCACAGTTTCGTCGTTTTTTTTTCGCACCACGCATCGCCTTTTCCTGCAAACGTCGAAGCTCGTTGTCTGCGACAACGTTTCGGCACGACTGCCTAGCTTTTGCTGTATCGGTCGGAGTCTAGCGTTCCGATTCTCACAACAATGGATCATAGAACTTGGTGAACGCACTTGTCGTCGCGTCTGAACAACGTTATCGAGCAGCGTGGACGTTGTCAGGTCCGACAGACCGAGAAAGTCTGAGCAGCGAAATATTACAAACGTCCAACGAAAAATACCAACTTTTTCTTTTCATTCTTTGATCAATTTAAAAAACAATGACAATTTTCGTATGGATTTCGTGTTGGGATGCTCGAAAAACGATCGTTTTGTGGTCCTGATTGAATATTTAATACACGGAGAAATGCGGGGAAATTTATATCACAAATTACTATGATTTATAGTTTTCTGGTGACAGTTTCGTCCCTCCGATAAATTTGAGCAAAAACATAGTAATTTTTCATCTAAAATTGGCCGAAAAATGTCAAATTTCCGCCATTTCCGATAGAATTTTAATAAAAATTACTATATTTTGCCAAAATTTCTCAGAGGGACGACACTCTCACCAGAAAACTATGGTGGCATAGAAATATGTGATATAAATTTCCCGGCATTTCTCTCCGTGTAAGAATCGTGAGCTCTGCTCAAGAAAAAACATAATTTACGAGAGGTCGTAGTTATTTTGTTCATCTTGTTCGTCAGTCCAGTTCAGCTGATTTCGTGCAGCACGTGTGGACGTAGGAGAGTAAATAAAAATTGAGACAAAGCCAAAATAACGTTGATAGGATTATAATTGATCGATAAATTGTTGTAATTTTTGGGAAAAACGCTCGTTAAGGTATAACTATCGCAGAATGGGTTGATTTAGGATTTTCTTGAAATTTAGTGTAAATATTCTTGACATTAAAACGAACAACTTTCCTATGAGATGAAACATTTTCTGCCGTCTAGAATTTGAGATATTTCATTTCCAATTTTCTATTTTTCCCATCTAAATGCATGTAAATTGAAGTGACGTTTCGTTCAAAAAGTTGCAAGAAAAAACAAAAGAAACGCGACTTCAATTTACATGCGTTTAGATGGGAAAAATAGAAAATTGGAAATGAAATATCTCAAATTCTAGACGGCAGAAAATGTTTCGTCTCATAGGAAAGTTGTTCGTTTTAATGTCAAGAATATTTACACTAAATTTCAAGATAATCCTAAATCAACCCATTCTGCGATAGTTATACCTTAAACTTTGTAGCATCGAGCTCTTCAGTGGCAGGTTCTGGTGGTGGCACCTTTTTTTTATATTTTTAAAGCTGCCAGTGGCAAACTGATGGTTAAGCTATTTTAAGTGATTGAATAAGATCTCGTGATCGATGCACTGGACAAAAAGATTGACCAGCAACGTTTTTTATCTCTGGGTAATCGCGTAATCTTGAAATTAATCTCGTGTGCTATCAGTTTAGGGAGAGCCTGTATGTAACGTCGTGAAACACAGATTCGTACTGTTGGCACTATCACCGATGCAACGTGTACGACTATACGAGCGATTTAACTCGTACCTTATCTCCGTCACTCTTTATCTAACTCGCACCACCAGGGGGATTGGTCGGTTCGTACGTTGTTTCGATTTCCTCGTCGTCGTCGTCGTCTGCATCATCTCCATCGTCTTCGTAGTCGTGCGTTTGCTACTTTACTCAGTTGCTTTTTTTCCTCGCTGTTGCGCCGTTCGCTCTCCCAGTCAGCAGCAGCAATACGAACGCGCTAAGCGCTGCTCTGTGCTCGAACATCCTGGAATTACGTGCTTCCGGATCGCGACCCCCTCTACGAGTTTTTATCGCTCAAACCCCTTCCACTTTTCACGCTATCTATAGACGACTCGCGTCTCTCTCTCCCTCTCCGTCTCTCTCTGTTTTTTCTTCAGATTCCCCCGCGGAAACGTTTTTTGCCACAAGTCGATTCTTAACCTCCATCGTTTTGCTCGATCCGTCCTATCGTACGTGCGATCAGTTTGACACGAAAAATTCTCTCGAAAACTAGGAATACGTTCGCTACATCGAGCTGTTACGTTTTTCGAAATTCTCTCCATCTTCCATTTTAACGACTTTCAAAATTGTCCCATTTGCGACAAAGTGCCGCCTGTCAAAAAATTAGCTATTCAGTTTTCCTCGAAACAATCCACACTTTCTTCGATCTGGTTACGCAGTTTTCGTGCGTCCGTGCGCGTGTCGGTGCGCGCAATTGTTTTCCTCGCAATCCTCGCATATTCGCGTCGTGCTGGATTTTCTCTCTTTGTTTCAGTCAAGGATACGCCGGCGTACAGTCTTGACAAAAAATCGTGCAATATTTTGACAACTTTACCAGTTTCCTTCAACACGCACGCCTCGACATTGGCTTTCTTTATACCTGGGATTTGTTTCGCACAATACGAACTGCGCGAACAGCCTGGAAAATATCCATCGCACAAATTCGTGACTTTGAGATTTATTTTATTCACCGATTCGCACAATTTTGACGTTCGTGCATTTGTTGAATGTTGTTGTCAAAGGGCTGCCGCACTTTTCGATCTACTTTTCATGGGGATCCGAATGTCGGTGTCTGAGTATTTCGGTCGCGATGGGTTTGTTTGTTTATTTTTCGTTTTTCTGTTTCGTGGCGTCGTAACAAAATATCGCTAATTCTAAACGATTTGACGGACGAATTCCGGCGGTGTGCTGCGTGGCAGTTGTGCGAGAGCTTGAAGGGAAAAAATGCCCATAGCTGTTTTTATTTTTATCGAACATTTATTTTTATTTACGATTTTCGTGTTTATCGAAATTTCTCGTCGACTCAATTATCGAATATTCTATTTTTTAGTTTCATGAATAAAAAACGTTGAATAAGATTGCAAGCGATTCGGGAATGTTGAAAAAGTGAGATTTGCCAAGGAACTTTATTCCGCGCGCACGAGTATGTCAAGTACGTTGGCGCCAAATTACGTTTTTACCGAAATTTTTATCGCAAACCTTGAAAAATTGAATAATAATTATCGTCACAGTAAATATGTCGCGGATTTCGAGAAATTATTGTCAAACCAATTATAAATCTTCACGATTTTGTTTTTATCAAAATTTACCTTCCGAATGCAGTAAAAAATGGCGAAAAGCATTTCCGTCATTGTTTGGACGACGATAAGTTTGCATTTCATTTCTCTGGGTTTCGTAATGGCGTTGATTCTTATTTTTATTGAGCTACACGCAATTTTCATTAAATTTTATAATTTTTCGATAAATTTGACTTGGCCGAAGCGTGCGTCCGTCCGAAAGGCGGACCGAGAGGGAAATAATATTCACGCAACTGTTGTCCATTTCTCGAAAACTGAATAGCGTCTTTATTAATTAAAAACTATATATAGATACGGCAGGGCTGAAGGAGAAGCGAAAAAGGTGTTGTTGGAACTTGTCACATCCGGTGGGACATCGATTGTCTAAGCGTCGCAGCAGTCCACCGAGGCAATCGGATGCGATCGACGGTGCGTCGGAATTGCGGGAAGCAGCCGCGGCTGCAGTGCTTCAAGTTTCTGCCGCGACAAGTGAGTTATTCATCATTTTTCTTGTTTTATTTTTGCTGTCAAAGTGAATCACGACTTTTTGGATGCAATGAATATTTTTTCCGAGCGCTCGGGGGTCACGGGATTACGAAGCCTCGAAATTTGTGGAGAAAGGAAAAATCATCCTGCATTGAAAAAAAATAAGCGAGAATTTTTAAATTTCGGAATTATTACGAGCAGGAAATAAAAATGAGAAGGAATCGGATAAAGTCGCAGTTCCGGTTGCTGCGAATTCAAAATAGTAAAAAAAAATGTCAACAAGTCATTTGTTTTCATGGATTATTGTTTCTCCCTCCCCCCGCCTTGTGGAATTTTCTTGGACGATCGTCAATCGCGAGTAGCGCGCGTCATTCGCCAAATCAATCGTCGTATGAGCGTTCGTAATTATCCACCAATTAAGGTCTCGACTATCGCAGTCGTAGCTTGTTTTATTTTTTCCTCCTAATTCGGAACGTCATCATCGCTCTCATGTCCATTGAAAGATGCTTTTATATTTATTCATGCAGATATACACGCAGGATAAACATGGACGATTTGCTGCACAGAGACTAGAAATACCAATGACGTTTAATTTGTATGTTTGTTGTAGAGAAATGGAAAAAGCTTCGATCGGGCCGGATATTCACAAATATTAATGCTGGTAAATTTATTTATCATTCTCCGTTTTGGTTGTTACCCATTATTGCGACGAAATCCCAACGCGTTTCAAAAGATTTAAACCTCAAAGCGTGTTCTCCTCATTCCCTCGCGCTTACGAATGCTCCGACAAGTTGACCAACGCATTTTTTTCCTCGAGCTGGTTTTTCCCGCGCTCGATCTAACGGAATTGTTGTAAAAAAATCCCAGCATGATTAAACCGACGCGACTGCGACTTTTTATCTTAAATTGTTGCTTCGAATTGCTCGTTTCTGGTATTGACGTTCCAAACAATTTTTATGATTTGATTTTGGCACGCTAATGGTTTGACGCACGAGACGAAAGAAAATGAAAGAACGAGGCAAACAGAGAGAACGCGAAGGGATAGACAAGGGCCGCTGCTGACGATGGAAAATCGTAAGCGCTGTTGTAAAGCTCCTGGACACGAAACACGACGTTGAAGTTTGCATCGTTGGAACGCAACGAAATTATGATATTGAAGTTTGCATCGTTGCAATGCAACGAAAAATCAATTTTTATTCATTATTTTGATAATTAATTGACTCGTTGCAATTTTTCTAGTAAATTTACTTTTCGAATAGCGAAAAAGACTTCCTCGTTATTGTCGACAAACGCTGTATGAAAATTTGGTCCGATGCTATAACAAAATAATGACTTTTCGTTGCATTTCATCGATGCAAACTTCAACATCATACGAAATTGCCTTTTTTCTTGGGCGAATGATCAAGATTCTCACACGGAGAGAAATGCGGGGAAATTTATATCACATATTACTATGCCACCATAGTTTTCTGGTGAGAGTGTCGTCCCTCTGAGAAATTTTAGCAAAAACATAGTAATTTTTATTAAAATTCTATCAGAAATAGCGGAAATTTGACATTTTTCGCCCAATTTTAGATGAAAAATTACTATGTTTTTGCTCAAATTTATCGGAGGGACGAAACTGTCACCAGAAAACTATAAATCATAGTAATTTGTCATATAAATTTCCCCGCATTTCTCTCCGTGCATTGAATATTTGGTCAGAACAATAAAACGATATTTTTTCAGTGTCCAATGACAAAATCTATACAAAAATTGTTCTGGTTTTTGAAATTGGACAAACAATCGATAGAAAAATGTGTTTTTCGTTGAGACTCAACGTTGCAAACTTCAGGGTCCCCACGAAACACGCTAAATGCGAAAAATCGTACTCGATAGAATGGAAATGTCACACTCTTTCCGCGAGTCTCGATGAACCACATGCCGTCGTCTGATGCACATTCTCGAGGAAATCCGAGGGAATTGCCTCGTTCTCAAGGTCGTTATCTCCGTTATTATCACAACGAGGAATTAATTTTATTGCTGAGTTTAAAGAAGCGGTTAAAAAAATCTTTTACCAAAAACTACCGATGACCTGGATAGATAAATGCCCACGCGTTTTTCGAGCAGATGCATCGATGCGCTTTTCACGTATTTCCATATATTCCCTCCGCAGTCTCATCAACCTTTTCTCAATTGAATGTTTCAAGTTTCGCGGTAAAATGTAATTTAATTTTTTTCATTTCAACGTCCACGAAGATCCGTTATTCGTGAAATATTTCCAGTTCGTGAAAGGCATATACACGTTGAGATGCTTCCTTGTGAGGATTGTGCTGGAGGGGGACGCGCGGAACCCATCAAATGGTTGGGTCCACGCAGTCACTTACGTTCGGCCTAACTTGATCCCGGCTCACCATCACGAGCCATAAGCTCCTCGTTGCTTTCGAGACTCTTATAGGGCGCCAGCGATTCTCTCAACCTGATGAATCAGGAATAAATAGGGCAGCTGCGCGGACGTTGTATTATTTGTTGTAATTATTACATCGAATTTTCGATTTTTACGAAACGCTCATTGCAATCACTAACAGCCTGTTTTTTTTCTGGCATTACTTTTGGTTCCTTCGCCGAACTGAATATCTGAATGAAGAAACGTACGCAGGCACGTACATTTATTCCCTTTTTTTCTCGACTCGTTGAATTTTCGCTCGCGCCTGTTTTTGAATGCGATGCTTGGAATTTCAACGAGTGTAAATATTTCGGTGGTGACGTTTACGAAGGCACGTACGCTGCTTCACGTATATGGGAACGAAACCCGGTCGAACTGACCGTTTTATTGTGTTCACTAAATACGAATTGTTGTGTCAAGAACCTTAGCATCGTACGGAAACTCAAAGCCTGCGTATATCCTCGCGCGATAGTCCGCAGGCATATCAATAGACGAAATTCAAAAGATCGCCTCGCAATCAACCTTCGAGGTCATCGCGACCGACATTTTTTTGGAGACTCTGCTGAATTCGAATTGTTCCGATAATCGCAGCATTTTTGTTGTCCATTTATTTTTCGAATTCGAAAACCATTCGTTACGAACGAAAATGAAGAAAAATAAATATTTTGTTGCTTTTATGAAATTTTCGAAATGATGAGTACGAATTTTCTACTTCTACCGCGGTTTTTGTACAAAAGTGTGTAATTCCGAATATCCAAGTTTAGGAAAAACAGCAAAGAACGCACATTAGCCACAGCACATTGAGCAAACATCTCGTGAGTGCGACTGTAAAGTTCAACAGCTCCGGATTAAAAAACTACAAGTTTGCCTTATCTTTCACTTCGGTGGCATATGTTATTGTTTGACAAGCAATTTATCAAAAAATTTAAATTTATCGAGATCGCGGCCGTCGTATTATGTCCTCAGAGATAACTCACGAGCTCACGAATAATATAAGACGGCAGAGTGTACGCGCGCACAAACCGGTAGATACTCTTCTGTCAACACACGAATAAACGGATAAAAATATTATCGACCAGAGTTTTTCACAAATTTATCGCGTTCTATTAAAAATTATTCTGTTAGAATTTAAAATCATGCGTCTAGGGCCTCGGAGACCTGCTGCCAACTATAATTCGACTTTATAGCCCCGCGTACTCGGTTATAAAATTCCAAGCAAATAAGATCGATTTATAGTGAGCGTTTTGCTGCTCTGATCGACAGTTCGAAAGAAAGCGAATTATTCTTCAGTCACGTGAACTAAAAATTATGCGAGAACGAGAAGTCAATAGAAATTTCTTCAGCTTATCCTTCAATGATGTTTGCATTTTTCTGCACGCTAATAATTGGATGACATTTGTTACTGAACCAACAGACACCGAAGATGCTACTCAATTGATAATATTGACAAAACGCGAACGGAGCCTCCAGCATTAATTATCGTCTGATCGATGAAGAAAAAGATGAATGAGTTCTCGGAGAAAATGTATCGATTGTTTCCGAACTACTTTGATGCAAGTTGCGATGAGTTTTCAATCGTTTTTATATTTTACAAAATTTCCACATTTCATTTTATGAAACCGAATTTTTTATTAATTTTTTTTTCAATATTTTTAAAAATGACCATTTTCGCACCGATCTTGTGTTTGGATTTTCAAAAAATATTATTTTATTGTCCTGACCAAATATCGCACAAGAACCTTGAGCTCTGCTCAAGAAAAAAACATAATTTCGTTGCAGTCGACGTGCGTTTATAAACGTGTTCAACAATTTTCGTAAAAGTAAATCATTGCAATACGACCTCATTATGTACAGACGTAATCCAGTTCCACTTTATACAATCGAGTTTGATAACCGCACGAGAAGAGATAACATTTCCGATTCCAACTTCGGTGACGCGTAGTATCGTTCCGAATAAACGATTTTTTGAGTTTTCCATGTTGTACTTTACTCTGCTGGCTAAAAAATTGTGAAAAACCGGTTTTTCGTTGAAATTCGTAGATTCATTTCCCTGATCATCGTCCGTAGCAGACGATACGGTTGTTATTTTTTTGCCTGGCTGGCGTTTCGTGGATTTTCATTTCCGGGACGCCTCGTGTCACTTGGCCGCTTAATTTTCGATACTGCACCAGGATCCCTATTTTTTTGGGCATGAGATGACGCACGTTCTTTCGCGTGATGCCTGGTTTCTTGACCAACGTCCATTGCCATAACCCGCGTAAGCGTAAATCGCTGCGGTCCGCCGGTGGATACAGATCCAGGCGGGAAGCCAGCGCGAGCCTCGCGATGCTCAACGGACGTAATTCTGGCGATCGCTGCAGTATAATTTGTATACACTAGAACCTCTATTTCCGTAATAGCTGAGGGATCGGCACCGCATCGCATTCATAAATATAGAACACGTTGCGCAAATTTCGTCTTTCCATCCCTGCGCGTACTTTCCGTGAAACCGGAAATTACGATAATGGAGGTCACGAAAATGGAGACCTCGGTGTATGGGAAGCTCCATACACACGCACAGACTTCTGTTTCATTGTTGATTCTCCTCGATGGTCAAAATGGTCTTCCCTGTGAATTGTTATTTTTCCCGCACCGGCAACAAGATTTTTTTTTTTTTATTCGCGTAATTTTTCTTCCCCGAGAATTTTGCTTGTTTGACAAATTTTCGGAATTCAAAATGTTCGTAGTCCCCGGTGCGTTGCCTGCGGAGGAACGCCTCGTAACGGAGTACACACTCCGAGGGTTTATCACTGATATGCGCTCCGATGTATTCACTTACGATAAACGATGACAATCGATCATAACAGCATCACGATTCCACCTTTTTTTTACCATTTTTCCATCGTAACATTATGTTTTATCGTTTCGATCAGGTTCGCGGAACGCACTCAAGCTGGCTGCCTCTGCCGGTAACCCCGTCGTCGCTGCTGCTGCTGCCGCCGCCGCTGCCGCCCCCGCGCATCCTCCTGTGCTCTGGAGCTCTCGCAGGAAGCCGGGTGAGTGAAAATGAAAATAAAAATCGTTGCCATTAAAATAACAATAATTGATTCGTCACGATCATTGAGATTCAATCCAAGTAGCACACTACAAGTCGCAGAGCGCCTCCCTAGACACACATGGGTCTGGAGCGTCCTACTGTTTTTTTTGCTGTATTTTGACTCTTTTAAAAAATGGGAAAAAATTCAGCAAAAATAGTTTCGAATTTATAGAAAGAGAGCCTGCACTGGGTGATGGATGAAAAATCGTTTTTTGATTATTACTCAATGGTAATCGATACGAAAAACGAGAAATTCGAACTATTCGCCGATGTGCTGGACAGCCCAGACCCATGTGTGTCTACTGAGGATTAAATGCATTTGCACGAATCTCTGGAAGGTTATTCGGCCAAATTCGAATCATATATTCCTCTTCAGCAAGTAATGACACAAAAACAAATTTTAACACACGAACTTTAACTTGTTTTTATTTATAAACCTGAAGTTTGCATCGACGCAATGCCACGAAATGAAAAAAAAAAATTAAAAAATGATTCTGTACTTTTTTATTTGACAAATCGATTCGTAAGATTTAAAAAAGGTGAGGAAAAAACTGAGGAAAATAATTCGTTCCGGAACAACCGTGTCCAGGGGATTGAATTTTTTTTTTTTCATTTCGTGGCATTGCGTCGATGCAAACTTCAGGCTCATTTTTATTTTTTAATCATTAAAAATTATGAAATTATTCAAAAATGATTAAAAAAAATAATAAATCATTTTCAATTCTGAATGATTTTTAAATCATTCAGATAGTAATTGGCGGTTAGGTTAATGGTTTATAAAAATGAAGGAGGTGAATAATGAGCTGTCCTGTTATTGGTGGATGCGTACGTAATGGGATAAAGAATTATTTCAATATCGCCCACATTGTTTGTAGGTTGGATATATAGGGCTGAGAATCCGGTGACGTATAGATGCGGATTACGTTGAGACGTGAGCCAATGAATCTTGATTCGTTTAGTAGTCCCTCGCGTGCGTTCGTTATACGTTTCTGCAATTTGATATATAAAAGATCTTTTCCCTCTTGTCGTACGTATCCAAGAAAGAGAAAGAGGCAAGGCAGAAAAATGAGAGTATAGTCGCGGAGGAGAGACATCCAGACAGAGACGAGTAAGAGATCCAATTGGCTCCTATTATAATTGACGTAACTCGATGTTGGCTCGGCCTCGCCAACGTTTCCGTTTCCGACGACACGAAAGCCAGTTATCTCTACCACTACACACACACACACACATTCATATCTGTATAAATATACGGAGTATCTTGATCGAAGTAGACATTACATATTCTGTATAGGAGTCTGTGGAAGATGGAGTGCGCGCGTGCCTGACGCACGCTAACTCGACTAAATACACTTCCAGTTGTCCGCGTAGAGTTTCGTGCACAGGGATAAGAGGGAAAGCTGCTCTGGACATGGTGTATAAAGAAAAAATAGGATTATCCGCAGTAAGAGCCGAAGCGACTAATGAAGATCCGACGTTAATGATTATGTAACAAAGTGGAGCTTATTTCTGTATATACGAAAAGTGCAAAGATTCGATGAGGAAACTCAGTGTGAAAACTTTGCCAGGGCCCTGATTATTTTCGGCTATATTTATGTGGCCTCATGCGGAAGCTCGGAGATCGGTCATAGTTCGTTAACCTGGTCTCGCTCAGGCAGGAAAGTTGGGGCTTGATAAAAACCGGACGCCTGGCAACAACATGGCTCTTTGTGGCTTTCAGCATTTTTCACCGTTTACACTGTTTGATTATTGTTTCGATGGAATAATTAGGGATTCAACGATTAAACTCGAAATTGCCTGTATTCGTATATATAGAATCTGGCTGAAGTACCGTTATTACCAACGACAAGAACGTGGCCACAATTGACCATTGGCTTCGTTGGGGGTCAACTTGTTCGCGCTGTCGCTCTTTAATTCCTCTCGCTCTCCCTCTCTTTGAACTAAGACCCTCTGGCATTTCTCCTCAACTCTTTCTCTCCCGCTTCAGAACCGCCCAGCACTGTCGCTATACAACAGACCACCCGTTATACTATGACCTCGCATTATTGACCTTCGCCATTCATCCGTTTTCTCCATTCTTTCTTTTTACATTTCTTATTTTTTATCCCCTTACCTTCCTCTCTGACATCAACATGCAAACGTCCACACAAACACACCACACACACACCAACTGGAAGGGAAGACATCGGTCAAACAAGTTGACAAGATAATTAAGTCTGCTCATGCCGATGAATTATAATCGTCTCTATAGAGTCCCTTTTACTTTTTACCATACTTTCGAGCTGTAGTTCATTTTGAGGTGAATAACTTCAAAAAAAAGTTCGTCAATGGATTCCTGCAAAGAAAAGAGATTTACCGAAGTTGTCTGAATTACGTGTTCATCGAAATTATGATATTTAGATTTTTCCAGTTCGTCTTTTTCTCTGTGGAATTATCCCTCGGAGACATATGCGTGAGATTTTAATATTTTCGAGATTATTTGCATGGAAAAGGCAGCGATTATAAGGGGAAGAGAAAAAGCTGTTTATTTATCGTCCTAATTGACTCTTCTCGTGCACGTGTTCGACACGGTCATGAGTATATGCAATTAAGCCAAAAGAGTGATACACTTGACCCTTTTTGACTTGCTTGTATCAATTTGCGAGTGCCAGCAGTACTCTAATTCGATCAAAGAGGGTCTTTACGCACACGATGCCTATTTCGCGCCCTTTGTTGACCTGACACTTGCACAGCGTGTATATATGTGCTCCAAGGATTTATGAGTATCGGAATCCTCGTATGGCAAAGGCTCTCGTGCCAAAATGAATTATCCTCGCTAACTGGTGTGGAGAGAATTAGTCTCTTTAGTCGAGATTTTTAAAATGAAGAATTATTCAAAATCTCTGATGAAAATTAATTGTTTCTTTCTTCGTGGGCGGTAGTTAATCGGCGTTTCCGGTCACGGGGTTTTTGTGCACCGGAAGACCGGGGTAAGCCACGAAACTCGGAGATATTCCGGTCTTTAACGAGACTTCAGTCCGAATCATTGTGAAAATAACATCCGATGTAAATCCATCGAGTTTTTTTTGTTATTTATCTACAGCTTATCGCACGTGTCGGAAGTTTGTGGTTGAAAACATATCTCCGGCAATCCGAACGTCACGAAATTAAAGTTTACTTTAACGTTTTCAACTTTTTCCTGATGACGATTCGAAATATTTTTCGTTTCGATTCACCGATTACTAGTTTATTGCTCAATATATTTTTACAACTTGGATTCACTACGCAGCGTATGAACCAAGTCTTATCGCGGCGATTCTTTACAACTCTTTACTCCTTAATTAAATTATCAAGATTGTCTGTCGTAGAATTTCGACTTACGTCGATCTTTCTCCTTCATTTTCTTCAATTGGCGCGATATTCTTTGTCGTATTATTGCAATAGTTATGGACGACGAGTACACGCTATTCACATATGGAACATCCATGTAAATATGAAGAAATAAACACAGGAATATTGTTCCGTCATGTGGCTGAAATAATGCCAACTTTCGACAAGGAATATTTGACGTAAGTGCAGCAGACGAAAGATGCTTTTTCGCTGACGTCGTAAAAACGCTGCTCTTCCTACTTATTTTGCCATCGCATCCGACATTCGAGCTCGCGCAACTTCAATTCTCGGTTTCGTTTCTCAAGCTGTTTTTTTTTTCTCGGAGATATTATTTTCCAACGACTCGCTTGCAAAAATCGTTGTTTGAAATTTGTTTTTTTTCTCTATGTCCGTGCACGTGGATGCAAGATAAAAAATTGTAGACTTGGAATGATTGGCGTATGAGGTTCCAAGTTCTATCAGCAGTTAAGCCCGCGAGCTATAAAATCGTTGATCTGGGTCTGCACTCGCATGGTCATGCAAAAAATGAGCAATCAACAAATCGCTTGGCGAAGAAGAAATTTTTGCAAAATTGAAGGAAATCCTTTTTGTAGATTTCGTACGCACGAACGATTTTCTGTGTTTTTTTTTTTTCAATTTTCCATTCGAATGATATTTTTGAATCGATCGACTTGCGTACACGATTTGAAAAATCGAGATCCCTTCGAACTCGAAGCTACGGTTTTTACCGAACATTTATAAAGCGGAGGAGCTTCACGAGCCTGCAGTAAATGTGATGAGTCAGGTGTGCAGCCGCCACACGGTGGGAGTTTTTCAAAACAAATGGGAATCGGGACTCTGAAAAGGCCGAGAGTCAGACACGCAGGATACAAAGGAGAAATAGAAAATTCCAACCTGTAGATTCTCCGGGCGTCAGTAATGTTATTTTTACTTCTCAAGATAAACGCGAACGAGTTTCATTCGTAGAGCTCCGGAAATCGATATTCCCAGCAGACTGAAAAGTAAACTAGAATTTAATTATTAATTCGATCAACAAATTAATAAAATTTTCATCAAATATTGAAATTAATAAAGGGAATAAAATTGCCGATTATTTTTGACGTTTGAAAAATAATCTCTCCACAGATCGTAGAAAATACAAAATTAGTCTGATTTTTAGGAAATGTCAAAAATGTTTTTCATTTTTTCTGCATTTCCCACATTTATTTACAAGTTTCTCATGTTTTATTAGATTTTTTTTTGTGCCAGGGCTATACTTGCGGAGCATCGAAGAGCCGAGGATGACGGCGGAAACGGCAGCTCCGTTCGTTCAGGGTGTACAGAGCGTACAGAGCAGTGTCATGATAGGCCAAGGAAATTCACTCAATCAGCACCAGCAACACACAAAAACATACGTTCCTGATGCAATAAGCACCGCGAATCATGCGAGTGGTACGACGAGCAGCCTCATCATGTCCTCCTCGACCTCTCCCAATTCGCCAAATTCAAATTCTTCATCTACGACATCGACCGTTTATGACCCCGAATATGCACGCATGGAAGCGTGGCTCGATGAAAATCCAGACTTTGTAAATGATTATTTTCTCAGGTGAGCAATTCTTCGCAAGAGCGCGTCAAAGAATTTTCTTCCTTTTTTTGTTCGATTTGCTCCTACGAATTTTTGTACGGAATTATTTTTCGACTCTTCGTTTGTTTAATTAAATCACGATTAATTATAATCTCCCACCCAAAAACGAAAATCAAAACGTTGAAGCTGCGACGATGCATAATTACCGAAAATATTGACAAGTTCTCGCCTAGGCTGACGTAACGGTTGTTCCGAGAGACTCTCACAGACAAAAATCATCGTAACGTGTAATAAAATTAAACGCTTGACGTCCACCCGCTGGGTGGGGGTTAATATTACGAATAATACGATTACGAATATATAGTCATTCGAATATATTATTCCCACCCGCGTTCGTTATTTTGGCGCTCGCCGTTTTGACGTTCGCCATTTTTGACGTTCGCTATTTTGCATTTCGAATTTTTAGTCATTCGAAAAATTTGATTTCGACTTTCTTACTTTTCTTTTATTTAATTTTATGAATACCAAAATTCCGAATTATTAGCTGTTCGACAATTTGGTTATTCGTAATATTAACCCCCACCCCACCCGCTGCCAGGTCTCTTTATTCTTTATTCAGCAGAGCAAGAACATTGAGAAATGGATTTTTCAGTTACTCCGATGAGTTTGTATGATACGATTGAATATCCTTTAGAAAAGTAACGAGACAAACGGTGGATGCTTGGCTGGTGACCCACGCGACGCCGACTTCGTCCACGGCTGGCTGCATGATGGACATGACTAGCGTAATGAGCGGCGGCGGAGGCAGCTCGAATACAGGAACGTCGTCGTCGCCGAGTGGTCGTGGAGGGGCCGGTAATAACGCTGGAAGTAATTCGAGTTCCAGCAGTGCCGGGGGAAGTGGCGGCGGCGGCGGCGGAGGTGGCGGAACCGGTGGATCCGGGGCGACAACCCCTGTACGAAAAATATCGGCACACGAATTTGAGAGAGGCGGTCTTCTCAAACCAATAGTCAATACGATTGACGGCACGCCGACCTTTCTCAGTGTCTCACCCGAAGACTCTGGTCAACCTGTCGGCGGGCAGCAAGTCGGATCTGGAGGCGCGACGAGACCTCAGAGAAGGTCGAGGCACGAGCTCAGGCATCTTGACGAGAAGGATCTTATTTTTGAATTGGTAAAGAAATTTTTTACTATTTCCACTCGAATCCACCAACTCGTTGAATTTTTTTCAAAATTTTTTACGTTTTCTTGAATGAAAAAACAATAAATAAGATAAAAAATAAGGAAAAAGGAATGCTTGAAAGAAATTATTCAAAACTGTATGGAATTTGTGTGAAAAATCACTTTTCCGTTGAACGTTTTAATAATCATTTAATTGATTAAATTGCCATTAGGTGAAGGATATTTGTAACGAGCTAGAAGTTCGATCGCTGTGTCACAAAATACTTCAAAACGTGAGCACTCTTCTTCACGCCGATCGTGGATCCCTGTTTCTCGTCCAAGGCGAAAGAATGTGCGCTGGCAATAGAAACAGTAAGAACAACTCTACGGAAGTAACTTCAAGAGCGGAGAATCCACTTTCCACACCGAGTCAGGGTCAGTATTCAACGAGCGAAAGGAGTCAGCAGCCTCTATCGAGAAACAGATGCCTCGTGTCAAAACTATTTGACGTTTGCTCGAGATCGACCCTCGTCGAGATGGAGAAAAAGGATGAGATTAAGATACCTTGGGGAACTGGAATCGTTGGCTACGTTGCCGAGAGCGGAGAACCCGTTAACATACCGGATGCTTACAAAGTAATTATTAGTATGGTTTCTACAATTTATAAAAATAAACAAACTTGGAAGCTTACTCGCGGAGATGGAAATTGCAATTATTTTCACTGTTTCGATGTCCAGGACTCAAGATTTAATCGCGAAATCGACGCTCTTACCGGCTACAGAACTCGAGCATTGTTGTGCATGCCGATAAAAGATTGCAGCGGTGACGTTGTCGGCGTCGCTCAAGTGATCAATAAACTCGGTGGCGAAGCACAATTCACAGCACAAGACGAAAAGATATTTTCCAGTTATCTGCAGTTCTGCGGTATTGGTCTGAGAAATGCACAGCTCTACGAGAAAAGTCAATTGGAAGTAAAAAGAAATCAGGTAATTTTTCACTCATTATTTTCAATCAGTTTTTGGAACAAAATCCTTTATCCTTCATCCTTTGAGGGCCTTTGCTTCTCTGCGAATAGTAAGGAACCGAAAATCTTTCTGTAGTTTTCGTCAATGTAAAAAACAAGTAATTTATTTTTGATAAATTGATTAAAACATTTTTTTCTATTCGCTGTTTATCGAATTTTGAAAATCACAGAAATGATTTCGTGCTCATTGATTTATTCGGTCGCAAAAGAGAAGAATTATGAGATCCGTCGAAGAAAAGACAGAATTTCGTTGCGACGATGCAAAAGTTTCTAATAAAAATGAGTCCATCTTTGGGGTTTTTGTAGGTATTACTAGATCTCGCCAGAATGATTTTCGAAGAGCAAAGCACGATAGAACACATGGTATTCAGAATACTTACGCACACGCAATCGCTGATACAGTGTCAACGAGTACAGGTACGTAAAGAAATTTTCTTTAATATTGATGAATGTGAGATCAACTGATTTTCGTGTGTAGGTTCTCTTGGTCCACAAAGCATCGAAAGGGAGTTTTTCGCGAGTTTTCGATTTTGAGGCGAATGATCTTGCGACCGAGGACACGGATTCCCGAACCAGGTGATGGTCGAACGCTTGACGTTTTTCTTTTTCCCTCTCAATATTTCTATCACCGTCTTTTTCTTTCTCTCTCGCTCTCGTTCTCTCCTCATTTTCGACAAATTTATTCCTTCCTCGCGACTATTTACCATCACGCGGCTGCTTACTTTTACGCATCGAAATGAACAAGGATATATAATAAAGAGTTGAGAAAATATAAAGAAAGAAAAAAAAGAAAAGAATCGAATCCAGAGAGCACGACGCGACAAATGGCATTGACCCCGCTCATCTCTTCTCTCGTTCGACGACAGAGCGAGACGCTATTCCGGATCTAACGATCGCTGCCGCTTGGTCTCTTTCCGTTGCAGCCCTTTCGAGAGCAGATTCCCCATAAACGTAGGCATCACCGGCTATGTCGCGACTACGGGTGAGGTAAGCTATCGTCACAAATGTCACCACGCGAACTATCGCTAGACCCATTGACCCAAGGTTTAAAACGTACTGAAGAAAACACGAAACCCCGAAAATATTTCGACACCGTTGAATGTCAGTAATTAGCAATCAATTTCCAAACTCCAAGCCCACGGAGTAATTAACTTTTTGACCGCTCTCGTAGAGAAACATTACGACGTTACATTTGGGGAGAAAAGAAAAATTACACGACCCGTCGTTTGACTGTTTACAGACGGTCAACATTCCATATGCCTACGAGGATTCAAGATTCGATCCATCGGTGGACGATGGTACGGGTTTTCGTCATCGTACGATTCTATGTATGCCAATCAAAAATTCATCCGGTCAGATAATCGGTGTGATACAACTTGTCAACAAGTTTGACGATCTTCTCTTTACGAAAAATGACGAGAATTTCGTCGAGGCGTTTGCTATTTTTTGCGGCATGGGTATTCACAATACGCACATGTGAGTTGTGGTGGTACACGTAGGTTTCATATTTTAGAAAGATAAAAACAAAACCGACAAAAAAAAAACGCAATATTAAGATCGCAGGTACATGAAAGGTGAAGATTTATATTCATTTTGTTTTCTGTTACCTCAAACGCTTGGCAGGTACGAGAGAGCTGTGATAGCGATGGCAAAGCAGAGCGTCACTCTCGAAGTCCTGAGCTATCATGCGTCCGCGTCACTGGAGGATGCTCAAAAATTGCGGGTTAGTTTATCAATATTCTTCTGCAATTAAAAAACAAATTCAGTAAAAATTCATGATTTATTTATTCCAAGTTTGGTTTTTGGGAGTTTTTTTGTTTTTTTTTACGAAATAATTTTTTTTTTAAACGCTCGATGATTCTTGTGAACGGTTCGAGTCTAAAATGATGTGCAGAGATCGCTAATGCGGGTATTTTGATTATCGGGGGACCTAGCAGGGCTTAAGGGTACCGTCGTCGGCATATTTTCGTCTGCACGACTTCAAGTTCGATGATATACGAATGGAAGACGACGAGACGCTCACCGCGTGTTTGAGAATGTTTCTCGATCTTGATTTCGTCGAGAGATTTCACATCGACTACGACGTTCTTTGTCGTTGGCTGCTGAGCGTTAAAAAAAATTATCGCAACGTCACTTATCACAATTGGCGTCATGCGTTCAACGTCGCCCAAATGATGTTTGCCATACTAACGGTGAGATAACAACTGAGGGGAGGGACCAACTCTAAACTTGAAATTACCAGTTGAAAACATGCCATGACCTTGACTGCCATCGAGAAATAATAATTTTAAATATTGATTTTCAGGCTACGCAGTGGTGGAAGATTTTTGGCGAAATTGAGTGCCTCGCTCTTATCATTGCTTGTCTCTGTCACGATCTTGATCATCGGGGCACCAACAATTCCTTCCAGATCAAGTGAGTCACTCATAAACTCAAATTCAACTAATTTTCATGATCAAAACAACATTGTTAACCAAACCAACATATCGACACTCCAAAATCTTGAAATAAACCAAAAAATCACTAATTTAATCACCAAAACATTGAAGCTGTGACGATTTATTCATAACAATGATTCTCCGTGGGTTTTTGTTTGCAGAGCATCCTCTCCACTCGCTCAATTATATTCCACGTCGACAATGGAGCATCATCACTTTGATCAGTGTCTCATGATTCTCAGCAGCCAAGGAAATCAAATATTGTCGAATCTCTCGCCCGAGGAATATTCGAGAGTAGTTAAAGTACTCGAGGAGGCTATTTTATCGACCGATCTCGCAGTATATTTTCGTAAACGTGGAGCGTTTCTCAGTATAGCTCGTGGACGGAGTTACAACTGGGCTTACGGCGAGCATCGTGATCTCTTACGAGGGATGCTTATGACAGTTTGTGATTTAGCGGCGATCACGAAACCCTGGGAAATTGAGAAACGGGTCGCTGAACTAGTCAGCAGCGAGTTCTTCGAACAGGGCGATATCGAGAGAAGAACTCTCAACATCACGCCCATTGTGAGTAAAAAAAACAAAACCTTTTCCTCGCGTTTCCTCTTGAAGAATTTCATGTTTTTTTTTTTTAAACTCGTTTTTCCGAATTTCGTTAATTTATATGCCGCGTCTTTTGGCATTTGCAGGACATTATGAATCGTGAAAAAGAGGATCAATTGCCAATGATGCAAGTCGGTTTCATCGACTCCATTTGTTTGCCTATTTACGAGGTAAGTTTATCTTTTTCAACAAATTTCTTGAATAAATTATTCGTTTTTGTCCAACTTGTGTTACTAGCAGATTCGCACGTTTTTACTAGTTTGCCTGCTCTTTCATACGTTCATCACAGATTCGAGACATTCTGATGGATCATAGTTTTAAGAAAATTACTCATTTTTGCTGGCCATGCTTGATTCGATGTTTACGAACGTTGCAGGCCTTTGCCTTGCTGTCCGACAAACTTGAACCTCTCGTCGCTGGTGTTCGTGACAACAAGACGCGTTGGTTGGAAATTGCGGAAGACACGTGCGTGACGGAGAATTGTACGAATCACGACAGGACGGATGGAATCCAAACGACTGCGGAAAACTCTGGGAGCGAGTGCGATGACGAATGACAGAGGAAACGATCCATGGATGACAGTCGAGAGCATGTTCCTAAAAACATTGAATCGCGTTCGTTTTATTACATTTTTCGTCCTTTTTCCCGTGTTATTAATTATCGTTAAATTATTCGCGCATTTTCTTCAGTCATGGCGCTAGAGTGAGAGAGAGAGAAACACAAAATATGTGCAATGCGCATCAGTGGACCAAAACGAAAGAAATTTTACTTGACCGCTATTTCCATTACTAACGAGAGTGAATAATACGTTTACGAACGAGGGAATTTTTCAGGTTTCGCTAACATTTCTTCGCTTTTTCAATCGTTACTTTCCTTTTATTTCTTTTCGATTTCGAATTTGAATTATCGAAGAATCTCACAATCACGCTACGTCGACTAAGATTTTTAGCGCGTCGAACGATTCTTCTAGTTACTAGAAAAAATCTTGCGCGACAGGAAAGTCCTCTGAGCAGAAATTCATTCGGACGATCTGAACGAAATATCAAGTCGAGCTTCCTTTTGAAATTCGACCGCGTACACAAACGGCATAAATTTTCGATCGACATACATCGATGACTTTCTAGTTCGAACTTGATTCGCAGGTTTTATCGAATTTTAGTTAAAAAACATACCTCTGGAACGATTTTATTGGTAATAATTGCACTTAATTTTACAATCAATGATTTCATCATATTTCTTAGAATATTATTACGATTATTGCTAGAGGCCTATTAACTTAAAAGCTGTGACAAATAGTTTGGAAACTATTACAAACTCATTGTGTCGGACGCCTTGATATTTTGAATTTAACAATTATCCATTTCGGTGCAAAGTAGAATGCAGATATAAGTTTGGAAAATATACACGAGACGAAAGGGAGAGCTGAGCGTGTCGGAAAGCTGCCAAAGAGAATAATCGTAAAGCGACTCGAACTTTCCTCGTTATTCGGGCTTCTTAAGGGGTCGACGCTTCTTATCAACATTTACATACCGAAGCGTTATGTAGAGAAAATAATTGATCGGTGTATTTGTTCTCCTTGTTTGCCATATCTCCAGGCAATGAAGCGGAATTGTAACAGAAAATTAAACGATAAACCTCAAGTAACGATAACGAGGCCACTCAATCTGCGCAGAGAGGGTTCCATCCCTTGACAACCAAATTTTCAATAAAAATACGCAGGCACACATAAATTAATGTGTGTGCAGACAAAAGTTTTGAAATGAAATTTCAAAAAATACAAATACTTAAAAATTCATGGAAACATTTTTTCCTTTGGCCATGCGTGAGGAAGGTTTGAGTAGGAGTGCGAATAGTCGAAATAAAAAACAAGTTTCCTATCGGTCTCTTATATTTCTAAAATACATGAAAGATTTTCCCACCTCGGAATTTACGTCGACGTTTACTTTTCGATAATTGGTTCATGTTGAAACGCGCTACATCACGCTCTGTGTTTCTTTCTTTCTTGCTTCTTTCGAAACGCTCAAAGACGCCATGTTTTCTCATCGTGTTAATCATGTTTATAACAATGACGTTAGAACTCGTGACCGGGAACGAATTCGACGATAGCTGAACGTCGAGAAAATGGGGTTTTTTTTCTTAACCCCATAGACGATCATTTGATTTCTCGACAAGTCAAGTTTGAATTTTCATTTCTCGTACTCCATGAATTCTTGAAAAACTGAGAAATGAAGAAAACGAGGCTCGAGTTCTAGGGAGTAGGACTTTTGATGCAAAGGAAGATTCGTTTTTGCTGTTGCTACGATTCAGAACGGTCGATTTACATTCCCGAATGTCGTGAAGCTCGTTAATGATATCGATAAAATTTCATTTTCTAGGTTGTCGCGGTTGTTGTGCACTTTTTACAGGAGAAAAATCTTCTTATTAGGAAGTGGTTGACGTACTTTTTATAATATTCGGGAAAAGCATCAGGTCGATTGGCTCACAAGAGTTTTAATATGACTTTCGTCTCAAGCGAATTTCAATACCGACTAAAAATGTATTTCGCGTCACGTGCACAAAATTTCACCAAAGTATCATCGAATTCACATTTTCCAACGAAATTATCCCTAAGAACGTGTCAAACGAAGCGGAGAAAATGTTCTTGATTCGTTGAAAGTTTTTTTTTCTTCTTTTTCATCTCCGTGTCATTTTTTCTAGACCTAAGGAAAGTAAAATACTGGATCCATGAAACTGGTGAAAGAATTAGTAATCGTAAGATTTAGGGAATTCGTAAGGTCGGTGCAGTCGGAAGATTTAGTGGTGAATTGACATTAAGATTGTGAGAATAGGAGCTTCATCGAGTTGACTCGAATAACCTCATACATGTAAATATTCATACTGCACACGTGTATATATGTATATCTCAAGTCTCGCATGTTCCTTAAATCTATGTTTTAATCCTATCCGCTATCTCGTTACGGAAATTACGACGAGGACATTTCAGTACTTCTGGGATCTGTAAAAATCGTTATTTCCGGTTGCACAAAGATTTGAGAGATGGAGGAAGTTCCTGATACCAGATCCCATTAATCCTGTACAACACAGTAGACGCGATTCTCAACCATTCTATATCCTTATCGCGTCCATTTATGTTATATTATTTATATGTCGTGATGAACATTGTTATTATTATTAACTAATAGCACAAAAGTTGAATGTATATTGTATATGAATGAATATCTAATATATTGAAGCAAACAAATGTTTCTTCGTCTTTCTGTCATTCC